>PTEX01000012.1:3122649-3149104 GCA_003342815.1 Eudromia elegans
TTTTTTTAAGTCATTTTGGAATACTGGTTAAATTTTGAAACTTGCAAGAGTGCAAATAGAAAGACATGCTTAATTATAGCTAGCAAGTCAATCTTTAGGCAAATGATTTGAGATGTTTATATGTTGCTTATATAGTTAACTAAAAAAAGATAAAGGAATGTCAATATTCATGTTTTGTGGAAACAAACCTGGTCAGACAGACCTGATTTCAATCTTTGATGAGATTAAACATGTGGTTGGTAAAGATAAATTGTGCTGAAACTTAGACTTTTAAAATCTTTGTTTTACTATGGCATAATAGTCTAGTTAAAAACAATGCTGTGCAGTATCACTACAGAACACTGAGTAGATTAATAGGTAACTGTCAGAGCATACCAATCCCAAAGGTAGTAATCAGTGGGTAATCATCACATTTAAAAAAAAAATCTAGGAATTTCACAGAGATAAGTTCTATGCCCTGAACTGTTCATGAATTTCATCAGTGCTCTGGAAATCAATGGAAAATATTTTCTGGTAAAATATGTGGTTGATAGACTGGCTAACCTGTGAATAGTCGGGCTGACGTGTTAGACACAGTAGAAGTGGTGCACATGTGCTGGACCATCAGCATTCACGCACAGCCGGGGTATCCCACACAAATTTTATCAGGCTTGCTCCATGTGTAGGGCCTGGCATATCACCCGTTTTTGAGGTCTGAAGCTATGTACAGGGAGAAGTTTTTCTCCCTGCATTTTAAAAGATATGGAAACCTTTGAAAGTGTGTGGGGAATATTGAAGACAATGCCTTGAAATAGAAGGCTGAAAAGTTTCAATTTGTGAATTTATTTAAAAAGAAAAACTTCTCTCGACTTGCCAAGTATCTGGCTACATATGTATGAGAACAGTTCTTCAGTCTAGTGGGAAGGCCCTTCTAAGAAATAAAGTTAGAACAAATATAGAAGCTGTAACAAAATTTGTTCAATTTAGTTATAAGGCATTAGATTAAACAGTGAGGGTTTGATAATTCCTGGAAAGAACTATTAGAGAGAAAAATAATATGTAGTCCTTGCTGTAAACCATTAGAAATTATGCAAGCACTAGGAAATGTGTTTTAGCTAAAATCCACGTCCTACTTGGAGATATTTAAGCCATTGAACTGAATAACCATGTGGGATTTAATAGCTGGGGGTACATGAGGTTCCAGCCTACCAGTCGCTTCCAGACTGAAGGTCTCGCAGCTGATGAAAGGACCTCTGCCGACTCTTGAATTGAAGTGTGCGTGTAAGCATTTCTCTGAATCAGGGTTTTAATATCCTTCTTGGAGAGTTACGTACAAGGGTGTATGCTCTGTGTGCTTCATCATTTGGTATGTTACTGCTTGAATTAAAGTGAAGTACACACTTTTGATTTGAACAAAGAGACAAAACAGAGATAATTAAAAATCCCCTGGACCAGGGTCCTAGAAGGAAAGGGTGTCCAGGAGAGCTGGCTTATCTTCAAGCGCCACTTTCTCCAAGCCCAGGATCGGTGTATTCCGACCAGTAGAAAGTCAGGTAAGAGGGGCAAGAGACCTGTATGGATGGGAAAGGAGCTGCTAGGCAAATTAATGAGAAGAAGAAAACATACGTTAGGTGGAAGAAGGGCCAGGCCACGTGGGAACAATATAGGAATGTTGTCAGGGAATGCAGGAGTGCGACGAGGAAGGCCAAGGCCCGCTTGGAATTAGAACTAGCGAGGGATGTCAAGGATAACAGGAAGGGCTTCTACAAATACATCAGCAGCAAGAGGAAGAGTAGAGAAAATGTCGGTCCGCTGCTGAATGGGGAGGGTGCTTTGGTAACGGAGGATGTGGAGAAGGCAGAGTTACTAAATGCCTTCTTTGCCTCAGTCTTCTCTGCTAGGGCTGGTCCCCAGGAACTACAGAGCCTAGGTAGGGCTGACAACTCTCAAGGGCAGCCCCTAAGTGTCCCTGACACTAGGGAAATGAGAAGGGACTGGAGAGAGGAAGACTTGCCCAGAGTAGAGGAAGATTTGGTTAGAGAGCACCTGAGGAAACTCAACACCCACAAATCCATGGGCCCCGATGGGATGCACCCCAGAGTGCTACGTGAGCTGGCGGACGTCATAGCCGAGCCGCTCTCCATCATCTTTGAAAGGTCCTGGAGAACGGGGGAGGTGCCGGAGGACTGGAGGAAAGCCAATGTCACCCCGGTCTTCAAAAAAGGCAAGAAGGAGGAGCCGGGCAACTACAGGCCGGTGAGCCTGACCTCTGTCCCTGGGAARGCAATGGAGCAGGTCATCCTGACTGCTGTTTCCAGGCACATGAAGGAGAAGAAGGTGCTCAGGAGTAGCCAGCATGGGTTCACCAAGGGGAGATCATGCTTGACTAACCTGATAGCCTTCTATGATGGGGTGACTAGATGGATAGATGAGGGCAGAGCGGTGGATGTGATCTATCTGGACTTCAGTAAGGCTTTTGACACCGTCCCTCACGGCATCCTCCTGGGCAAGCTCCAGAAGAGTGGGTTAGATGAGTGGACAGTGAGGTGGATTAGGAACTGGCTAAATGACAGGGCCCAGAGAGTAGTAATCGGCGGTGCCGAGTCCAGCTGGAGGCCTGTGGATAGTGGTGTCCCCCAGGGCTCAGTCCTTGGTCCGGTCCTGTTCAATTTATTCATTAACGACCTGGATGAAGGGATGGAGTGCTCCCTCAGCAAGTTTGCTGATGATACTAAGCTGGGAGGAATAGCTGACAGCCCTGAGGGCTGCGCTGCCATCCAGAGGGACCTGGACAGACTGGACAGCTGGGCGGCGAGTAACCTCATGAAGTTCAACAAGGGCAAGTGTAGGGTCCTGCACCTGGGGAGGAATAACCCTAGACATGCCTACAGGCTGGGGACCGACCTCCTGGAGAGCAGCCCCGCAGAGAGGGACCTGGGCGTCATGGTGGACGACAAGTTGACCATGAGGCAGCAGTGTGCCCTCGTGGCCAAGAAGGCCAATGGGATCCTGGGGTGCATTAAGCAGAGCATCTCCAGCAGGTCGAGGGAGGTGATTCTGCCCCTCTACTCAGCCCTGGTGAGGCCGCACCTCGAGTACTGTGTGCAGTTCTGGGCTCCCCAGCGCAGGAGGGACGTGGAGCTGCTAGAGAGAGTCCAGTGCAGGGCCACAAAGATGATTAGGGGCCTGGAACATCTGCCCTATGAGGAAAGGCTGAGAGAGCTGGGCCTCTTCAGCCTGGAGAAGAGAAGACTGAGAGGGGATCTGATCAATGTATATAAATATCTCAAGGAAGGGAGTGAGGAGGAGGGAGCTGGCCTCTTCTCAGTGGTGGCTAGTGATAGAACTAGGGGAAATGGCCAAAAATTGAGGCACCAAAAGTTCCACAGGAACTTGAGGAAGAATTTCTTAACGGTGAGGGTGACAGAGCACTGGAACAGGCTGCCCAGAGAGGTGGTGGAGTCTCCTTCTCTGGAGATCTTCAAAACCCGCCTGGACATCACCCTGTGCCACATGCTCTAGGGGACCCTGCGTGTGCAGGGGGGCTGGACTAGATGACCTCTACAGGTCCCTTCCAACCCTAGCCATTCTATGATTCTATGATTCTATGAATTATTTTGATCACAGCTGCCACCTCAGGCAACTTTGAATATCATAAGTGGACTAGGCTTTTCATGGACTTACTTTTTAAAGAAAAGTATATTTCATTTTCCTAAATTCTTTCCAGAGCTGAATGACATTTGTACTTTGCTTTACTTTGATAAAATGAAATGCTATATTGAGCAGTAGCCAGTTTCTGGGAACTCAATGAGCATTCGAATCATTTAATCTGATGGATTTACTTTGTGATACTAGAGTATGCAAATTGATGGTAGCTTGATCTCTCCAAACTATGGAAAGAGTCAACAGCTGTTGTTTTACAAATGCAGTATTTTAAGAAAAGCAACAGACATTATTTTAGGAGCAGCAAACAAGAATAATGACTTTTGTTCACTCACAGCAAACACAGAAGAGTCTATTGATGCACCTCTCTATTGATGAGTTCTGCAAACTTAGTCCTTTCAACAGCCTCTAAACTTAGATTCATAGAAATTAAAGGAGAAGATCTAATGCTGTCGTGTGTTCTATTCCCTGTTCGTGTAGTATGAAAAGAAAGTTTTTGCAGCAATACCACATTTTATTTTGTTTAATTTGTTTTTGGTATCCCTGTACATCTAGTTGATAAAAAGACAAGGAGGGTGATTCTGCCCTCTATTCATCTCTAGTGAGCCCACTCCTGGAGTACTGTGTCCAGTTGTGGGCTCCCCAGTACAGAAGGGATATGGAGCTATGGAAGAGAGTCCAATGCAGGGTGATGAGGATGATCAGGGACCTGCAACGTTTGCCCTATGAAGAAAGGCTGGAAGAGCTGGGCCTGTTCAGCCTCGAGAAAAGAAGGCTGAGAGGGGACCTGATCAGTGTCTATAAGTACCTCAAGGGAGGGAGCGAGGAGGTTGAGACTGGCCTCTTTTCAGTGGTGACCAGCAATAGGACTAGAGGAAACATCCAAAAAGTGAAGTACCAAAAGTTCCACAGGCCCTCAAGGAGAGGCTTCACTGTCATCTTGATAGTGAGGGTGACAGAGCCCTGGAAGAGGCTGCCCAGAGAGAGGATGGAGTCTCCTTCTCTGGAGATCTTCAAAACCCACTTGGATGCCACCCTGTGCCACGTGCTCTATGAGACCCTGTGTGTGCAGGGGGGTTGGACAAGATGAGCTCTAAAGGTCCCTTCCAACCTTAAGGATTCTATGATTCTGTGATTTCTTATTTTGAGTGAAGTAGCTGTGAGCATTAAACACTTACTTCTATAACTGTTCCGGTATACAGGGAATATATTTATTCTTTATTTCAAACAGGAAATATGAAGTTGGGGAGCTTATCTAGGTAGAATAGATTCTTAACACAATGTTTAAAATGCAGTGGTTTATATGCTACTGATTTATATTCCGATGATGACCCATGTGTGTAAATAATGTTTTCAACCTTATGTGTTTGTCCATCCTTGAAGATTTCCGTATACAAGCAGTTAATGAAAAAGTATAACATGTTTTTGTCTGTGTCAGTGGTGTCAGAACCGAGAGATTTTGGTGTCAAAACTAAATAAAACTACTGTTGTGTATAAATCCCAGGAATGGCTGTCAGCAGCATTTTTTCTAGGGAACTGACTCATTCTATTATTTGAGGAAAATGATGCTGCAAGGAACACCTGAAGAACATGCCTCTTTATAGTCATTTACCACTGAATTTTGTTCATTGTTCCTAGAATTTGCAAAAGAACTGATGTATACCAAAACATTTCACCGAAGCTCATCTTACCATTTGGCTCTTTTGGTATTATCCCTCCCTAGAACAGCTGTGTTTGTCAGACTAGAAAATGTTTATGATTTCCTTGTGATGTTTTTTTCCCAGTGATATTTTGACGTCAGATAAATGGCCATACAGTTTATAGGAACAAAAATAAAATATATGCGTGCATCTTTGATGATTTAGCACAGTACATTCCAGGTTACAGGGCAGTTTGGTGTTTTTTAAACTAATGGCTTAACCAGACTATAAATAAAGTTTAAAACATGATGTATTTGTAAGGTAAAATTATTGTATTAAGATATACCATGGCTTTATTCCTGAATATTAGTGACACATTGGACTTATGAGAGAGTACTAGTTGGTAAGTATCTATTCAAAATTATGCATTATATATATTTTTAAAAAATATAAATAATCTTAGGGCATTTTTTGTCTAAACTGTATTGTTAATCTCAGGCTTAGGTTTTTGTCTTTTTCTTTTAATAAGGTATGAATGTTGTTACTTTTGCGATATTTTATTTCAGTGTGCAGGAAATTTTTCTCTTTGTAACCCTAATTCAGCCAAATACTTAAATTTGTGCTTGCTTGTGTGCGTGTTAGCAGGAATCTAATTTGAGCTGCTTAGCTCTTTATAAGATTTCAGTGTTTCACTAAATGTTGGCTTTGATTGAGGACTTCAGGATTAGGCTTGTGTTGCTATCTTTTTTTACTAGGATGTGGAGTTCTCTGCATGTATGTATCACTTTACTTCCTTCTTCTCATGGCTTTTATATATGTTTTCCAAAGGGAAAGTCTCTAGGAATTCATTTGAATATTTTAAATTTCTGCCAGGGGGGAAAAAAATCATAGGCACATATTTAGCCATTTGAACAAATACATTTTGTTCTTCTAATCAAATAAGGAAATATTTTCACTCAGCAAGTTCACATTCATTAAGCCTCACTTTTTTGGAGTGCTTTTAAGTACTCTTAGAAAATACAGAAATAAAATACAGAAAATAACCAAACAGTTCCTGAAACTGTAAGGGGGATTTGGTGCTGGTGACTCATTATTCATTCTAATCTATTCCAAGAAAAAAAATCTCATTGCATAATTTTTTAGTTCCCACAGATAAAGTATTTTGGATAGATATATTTAAAGAATATGCAGTTATCTCTGTTTTCACAAGTCAGTAGAAGAGTTTTAGGAGAGGTATTTCCGGGGACCTTTACACTACTGTATAGCAACTGCTAGTATTAACAGGGCACACTTTTTTCATGACTACCAAAAAAGGTCTTATATCCTGAAAGAGACATCAAATTGCAGAAGAAGGAAGCTAAAATATATTTTGGAGATGAGGAGATGAGGAATGACTGAACTTCCTCTCTTGGAGAAAAAGGAAAACCAGCAATGGTTTATGGTTTGCATAAGAAAGCTCAGCTTGAATTGGGATTTGGGATTTGAAAGTGCGTTAACTTTTTACCTAGCTGTCACCTATTCTCACAGGAAAATAGAAGGGAAGTCACTTGATTTATTTAAGATCACAGTAGTTGCTCTACAGACATTACAGCTAGACTTCTGTCTTCGCTCAGTCCCATTCTTCACAGTGATAATAAACAAGGTACAGGAAAATCAGTGGACTACTTGCAGTCTCCAAGTGTATTTGGCCAAGTTTTTAAATAGTTTTTCCCCCCATATGCACTATTCTTGTTATATGTGCACTTGAACTTTTTTTTTCAGATTATTCTTGCACCTATGACTTAGTGAAACTGTATTATTTTTGTTTTAAATTTCTGTAACATTGACAAATATTTCATTGTGTCTTTTAATTTTATGTAAGAGTCCTTTTTTAAATGTCACATTTTTGTCTGGAATAAATTGTTCTTTCACTTTTATTCATGCTGTGATTTCCCCAATAAACTAAATTTCATAGGGCATCCAGCTGTGGTTGCTTAGTACCAACAAAGAGTGATTGTTTTGAAAAACGTGACTTGGATGTTACTTGTTGGCTAGCATTCAGATTACAAAAAGAATGTGAAAATGTACATTCTTTGTGTGAATGCTTTGTAAAGTACTATTCTGATACTTGAAATGTACTTTGAGGCTCAGAATTATTTAAGATTTTTTAAAATAAAGAATGTAATGTATAAATGTATAAAGAATATAATGTAGGGACTGTGAATTGAAGTTCCGCTAATTTTCTCTAACCATTTGATTGCGGGTACTCTAAAGCTTCTACTTGACAGAGCTCCTTAAACATGAGCTCAACATTTTAGAGGAAAATAATGTATGTAGACTGATTTTATTCTATTTGGAATTCTAAAAATCTCTCCCTTCAGCACATTTCAATCCTTAATCAAAATGTATTATCCAAAATTTGAAAATGTCGTCTTTAGTTTTTATGTGATCTCAGGTGAGTTTCCTAAAGAGGATGGTACTTGACTTGTAGAGTAGGCATGGTGCTGTGCCTTTGGCCAGGGTAATAGCCAAAGGGTGGAGGAAGAACTCAGGTTCCTAGGGGCAGAGCGGAGAAGCTTCATCAGTTATTTGCATTGGATCTTACAGTTGAAGAATGGATTGATTCCCATGTCTGTCTGTATTCGTGGTAGCAGGTAGGTTGCAGAAGCTGTCAATTGAGATAGGCATGTGGGAAATACTAAAGTAGTTTGGAAATATTAACTAAAATAGATTAAGATAGTTGCTGAGAAGCCAGCTGAGCTGGGTGGCATCTCCCTGCATTATTCTGGAGGTCCTAGAGTGTGAAGCCACAGAACTCGTGACAGGGTGCATAGACCACCACAAACAGCCAACGTTATGGACATGTGCTTGCTCACAGGATACGTTCTTCAAAGTGTATCTGACACTCTTCCTTTAAATCCCCATTCTCAAAACTTCTTCCTAGAACAAAGCAAATAGTATGAGGGAAGTATTTGTGTGAATATACTATCACTGATTCACTAGAAAAAAACCAAGCTCATCTATTTAATTAATAGTCCTCCTACCGCATGTGTTGATTCCCATCTTAAATCTTAGGAAAGAAGGATACTTTGTGGATGCCTGTGGATGCCTAAACAAGGTTTAAACCTTGTTGTTAACAATTCAGATAAAGGTAATTATAATAAACTATTATTGATAATGCTAACTTTAATAATATGAATAAAATCAAGGGTAATTGAGATAGAGGGTAAAGTAATTCACATTTCCTTAGCTAGAGAGAAACTGACCCTAATTTGAATTGCAGAGATACCAACATAAAAAAAAAATACAACCCAAACTTGAGGCCTCCCATTGGTTTCCCATTGTATTTGAAAGAGAACTGATGCTATTACATATTAATCAAGACTGATTTTTGTACTGACTACTGTGCAATAGGAGAATGATAATAAATCTGCATTTCAATGTTTTTTAAAAGAAGAGAAAGAATAAAAAGCAAAATGGAAGGGTGGTCAGACATTTTAAAGAAAAGCAGAAGGAGCTATTGTTGTTTTTGCAGCTTTTCTTGGTTCTGTCTTTTCATTGACATTCAGAGAGTGCTTCTCATCACTGAACTATACATATAAAGTAACTGATGTGAACATACAGAGACACTGTTGTACAGTGTAAAACAACCTTGTTAATGTTTGTTCTTACTGCATGTGGAGGTTTTGTGGAAAAGTGATGTATTCTATTTATTTAGAAATTCAGTTAGGAAATTCCTGTTGGTAGTCTAATACTCTTCTCCTCACTATCCCATTCCTCATTTACATCCTGTGGTACCGTGCTGTTTTTTTCTGCAACAATAAGCTTCCTGGCTTACTGTTTCAATGTGAGTGAGTAAAAGTGTTTTTTTCTTTTTCTTTTTTTCTCCTTTTCATTTTTCTTCTTCTTTTTCTTTTTCACTAAAGGAAAGGAGCTTTCATTCCTGAACCACGATAGCCAGGTGCACCTTCACTGAAGAAAGAATGTATTGAGATCTATGTAATTGTTATTAGTGATAGCTCAATTTACTTGAATGTGTAAGTCCGCCTAAGAGATGTTGTCTCTCCAAACACCTGCAAAACCAGGGAGGAGTTTTTGCACTTTTTAAACTTTTACATTTTCCAAAGCTTCTCCATATGTCACAGAATAAAATATTTTCAGAAGGATTTTTGTCGCCTAGTAAGGGATATTCAGTGTGTAGACTTCTGCAATTAACTGCTTATCTAAGCTCCCTGAATAATCAGTGGAGAAATAAAGCACTTTCAAGGTGAATTTCATCTGGCCTATTTTAGATGCTTGTTTTTGGATGATCTGAGTCAGGATGGTCTGAAGTGCTTGTTTTTCTCCCCATTGCCTTTAAAGAGGAGTCTAGGCAGCCAGTTCAGCTGTATGCAACTGAGTTAGCTTTGGATATGTACAGTGCAGGCTTTTGCACTTAAGTCAGATGAATTTCAACCTTATGGCTGAAACAAAATAGCACACACACAAAGGGCAGAAGCAAAAGCAAAAAGAGGAAAGAAATTGGTACTTTAGGAAAAAAAAAACAAAGACAAGTTTTAGTGCTAAGGATGATAGAAAAGCTATGCTTTGTTATGTCAGCCTTTTATGATCTCTTTGCCTCCCCTCACTCCAGTGCATTTACAGAATCGTGGAGTAGTTCACCCTTACAAGAGTCAGCTGTAGCTCGTGGTGTCTGCTCTGTGCTGGTGTCATTTTTCTTTCACGGCCACTGTTAGGAATAATAACCTAACTTGGGGTCTTTTGAAGAATAAGGCTGAAAGAGCTTACAGCTCATCAGTGTCTCTTCACACACGGCCTCTTGCCCTTGCCATGTAGCTTCTGCATAATTCTGTATCTGGGTTTGCTGATCCTCATAGTTTCTCATGTTCTCCTGTTCACTGCAACTGTTTCGTCAGTTACTTATTTTAAGTGCTTTTCTTTGTGGTCAGCTCTGTACAGAATGTCCTTCACCTAACAAACCCACTGCCCTCTCTTTTGGGGTCTCTCTTGAAAACCTACCTTCGTTTTTTTTTGTTATTTTCCTGCCTAAAATTATGACAGTATGCTTGTAGACTGAGATATAATTTATGTTATATGCCTGTATATATGTAACGGGATGCTGTCACATCAGTTTTATACTGTAACTACAGAAATTCTTCAGAGCTGCCTAGTAGAAGTGAACCCTTGTACCAGAGGGGAGAATCAATGTGTGTTTTCGGACCATGCAGTTGAATAAATCTCACCTAACTTTAGAAGTCTTCAGTGCAGATATTTCTATATGAGTTAGTCTTCCTAGGCTCCCTTTCTGGTGAATTAAAAGAAATAGGTGCTTTTAGGGTACAATTTATTTAATATGTTTTGATGTTGCTTTAAGATGAAAGAAAGTGCACCCAAAGTGACTGCTTCTGTCCACTGACTGTAAAGGGAGTCTAGACAACTAAATCAATTGAAGATACAGAGGCTGTAGGTATCTGCATTTGGTCAGATGTATCCCCTCCTGTGTGTGACTGTCTGCCAGGACTGTGTATTGTGCAATAGTTACATTTTTGTAGTTTATGTGTGAGATAAACATTTTCTGTTGTTGAAGTCAATTCCATTTCGTACGTTCTTTTGCATCAGAATTGCTTACAAGATACAATTCCAAGACTCATAAGTTTAAAAATTCAAATGTAGTAAAACTGGGTCATTTAATAAGTCAAGAGAATTAAATTATCTTGGATCACAAAACATAGGGGTGAATCTTTAAAATTTATTCTAGGATCCAGGTCATAATCATGTTGCCAGGGAAAGAATTAGACAGAGCTAAGTTTGACTACTTTTCTTGCTTTCAAAGGTAAGTTAGCACACGCATAAAGAAATTTTGCTCTTAATTTCAGTTATAGATGTTCCTTACCATGGTGTGGATAGCACGAAAATTTCCTCAGGGCAAGAAAGACAGTAAATTTACTGCACTTCAACCACTATTGGCCTCAGATGTGGGGTATTTTTTTCCATGAGAGCTTTACAGAAAAGCAATGTGTGAGTAGTTAATTTCCATGGGGTAGGTAACAGGCTCTTGGTTTATATTCTAGTTTCCTTCCATATAGCAGTGGAGTCACCATGGTTAGGCTGAGGGAATCTGGAATGTGTCACAAGCTATTTGATGAGCATGCTAGGTGATATTCTGCAAATTGTTTCACTGTGGTATGTCTTGGTTTCTCCTTAGGTAATATGAAGGAATTTAGGAAGGATATTCATGAAGGATATGAATATAATATCAAGCTCTTATTGGTATCAACCCACTTGGAGATTTACTAATGAAAAATGCTTCACTGTAAACAGACAGTGCTATTAATCATTGGCTGAATATCTGGTATATTTTTCTGAGTAGACTTTTGTTGAAATGGGATAGTACCTTTCCTCTGACTTAATGCAAGTCAGATTTTAGTACTGTCAAGAACATGTTTGTTTGTTTGTTTGTTTTTAATAGGAAAAGATTGCTTTCCACTAGACATGTTAAGCCAATGTACTTTCCATCTTGACAGGGTCATCCAGAGCCTGGAGGAAAGTATTTAAATCATCAATAAATGACCACTTTGCTCTGCTAGAGAGCTCGGTTCACTTCTCAAGATCCCATTTGTTATTTCTCAGTTGGACAAATTTTTATAGAGCAGAAGTGACCCTGAGTGTGAAGTAGGGGAGCAGATCAGTTGTGTGTCAGTGTCTCCAGGGAATGATGTTGGCCATTTTCAAAGGGTCTCCTCTGCAGTAGGACAAATTTGTGATTTTTGTTGTGATTTATAGTATATTGTGTAGATTTAGGTCTAGGTCAGAGAAGTTTTCAGAGGGTACAGAAGCATGGGTCATGTCAACTCCATCTAGTTCACTGCTTTCAAGATGCAATGAAAATATTAGTAGATTGGGCCATTCGGATAACCCCAAAGCAATGTATTCTATAGCTCCTGTAGTAGAGTTTACGCCAAATACCTTCCTTTCTTCCTAGGGCCTTCAAGTTAGGGTCATCCTCCAAGAAGCTCTATTTATTAAGTCCCTCTTCCTTACGACAGTTGCTTTCTACTATTTTTGCTCTCTAATCCTTCTTCCCGCAAACTTATTCCTCTTCATCTCTCATCACAGTTTCAGTTTCCTGCCTTTCCTTTCCTTCTGAAATCTGGGATGGTGTTGATTGCCCCTGCTCTTCTTAACAGTAACTGTTCTCTGTTCTGTCTGCTATCAAAGTGCAAAAAAAGTGAAATAACAAGTTAGTAGGTAGAAGGATGTTCAAGGAGTGGAAACATGGCTTTGTTGGCAGGGGTTTGGCTTGATGCCCTTTATATGTAGTTCTCATTTTGACCGTTTTGTTTGGTTTGGGGTTGACCTAGTTACTAGCTCCTGAAGTATTTTTAGCTATTTATATCCTATTTATATGCTTAAACATCTCTGAGGACTTTACTCGTTCTGTTCCTCTACTAAAATGAAGGCAATAATGCTTCCTGACCTATGGTCTTGTCTGTTCAGATAATAACCTGTTTGGGGTAGGGATTATTTTCTGGGCTTCTCTGTGTATTCCAGTGATGACTGGTTTCCAGTAAGATTACCCCATAAAAACATAGTGTACTGTTAATAATGCAAACACCATCTTTTGGTTTATCCGCTGATCAGTTCTTATAAGCAATTACAAACATCTCCTGAGTTCATTTCCTTTTTTTTTCCTTCAGTTATTTTTCTAACTGTATATAACTCATTGTTGCCAACTATGTGAAGAACTTGTCATGTTTTATTGTGATTTACCAATATTAGATTAATGAATCTTTTTGATTATTTCATTTTTCAAATTTTTGAAAGCAGGCAATATAAAAAAAACAGTGGAGCAGTGTGTATTAAACAGACTAAAATTGGAGAACTGTTGAATCCCCAAACTGATCTGAACTTTAATCTAGCAGGAAAGGGACACAATAAAATCTTGCTTTGAAGCTAGAGAAACTCAAATTAATAAAAATTTTTACATTTTAACTGTGAAAATAAATATAAGTTGTGACAAAGTATGTAAGATTGTGGAACATTTTCCTTTTCTTGAGTCTTTCTAAAACAGATGCTGTTGGATAAAGAGGAATGAAAGAATATTTGCCTAAATTACTGCTTGACCTCTAATAATGCAGGAAGTCATATTACATTATTGTAATGGTTCCTTTGGCTTTAGAGCCTGTGAATTTTTGAGTCTATATATTTATTTCCTAACTGACCATTATCCTAATTCCCAAACCTCCCTCTATACGACTGTTGAGTTGAAATCTAATATGCTGGTTTGTTATGTGCTTTGATTGACGGTCTTTAAATCAAAAGCCTCCTTTCTCTAGGACAGTGATCAGTAATACTAAGCATAATATTTGAGTAATGGGTTTGGAAAGCTAGATTTCCTGAAATTGAACTGCAAAGTGTGATATTATAGCCAGATGATCAAATCATATCTGTGAAGATAAGTCTGCTTAAAATAAGCAGCTGAGCAAGGAGAAAATATGCAGCAATTGTGGTAGGAAAAAAAAAACCCAAAAAACACAAGGAGCACCTTAAAGAAAGCTAGTCTGGCAAGTATATATCTGCTTCCTAGTGCAAGTACTGCGAATTAGAGTCACCTGTGAAACAAAAGAAATTTAAAAATCTCTCTGTTTTACCTGAGGGGTCAAGGAGTTAGAAGCAGTAGAAGTAGAGAAAGTGTATTATACAGGTATTTTTTTCTCCTTTCATGACAGTGTGAAAGATAAGCTGGCTGTTAATAAGTTGAATATTAATATTCACATCTTATAAAATCCTTATGAAAATGAGCTGCTTCAAGATCATCACATCTTGAGGGCTTTTGCAGAGGAATGTTGTATTACTAAATCCTGTTTTACAATAGTGTAATTAAAATAAAAATATTATGAATAATCACTGTGGTAGAATTTGTAGCCCTACTTAGCATGGACATTATTTTTTGCCCTCATTTAAAACTGTACAGTACTACTGAGTGCATAGAATGGCCAGGGGCAACCTACTGCAGAGCTGACACATCTGTGCTTGAGCAGCAGAGACTGTTCTGTGACTTGTGCTGTATTTAGTATATAGTGCAGGATATTAGCAGTAACAGTCTGCTTAGGGATCACTTTTTCTTATAAGCAGTTGCATTATCTTCTCTGTCTCTTTTCATTCCCGCACAACTAAAGATTATATTAATCACTCATGTGTTGATGACTTCTTTGCTTATCTAAAATTCATTTTTAAAGAAAAAATTCTAAGATTATCATGTTGGATGCAATTTCACGCTGCATTTTGTTATTGCTGTATAATATTGATGTGCAAAACAATTAACTTATTTTCTTCTGTCTTTTTTTTTTCCCCACAGGGTGCAGCTTTAATTAGAATGTTGGCTAATTTTATGGGTCACTCTGTTTTTCAAATGGGCTTGCAAGTAAGTAAGGACATCTCTATGCTTCTGTAAGCTTTTTTTTCCCCTAATAATCTCTTTCTTTTGTTCTCTCTTAAAAAAAAAAGTTTACATTTATTTGTGGAAATATTTCTTGACTTTCGATCATCTGAGACACCAGCACGTCTCTGAAGCCCAATTTGATAGAAGTTGCTGAGTAGTGTAAACTAAAGAACATCATTGTCTCCATGAATGAAAGATCTATCTACACTTTTCAGTGCACAAAGTAATGGCACTTTAACTGTTTTATTTCCATTTTGGACGTTTTGCAGTGTAGAAGCCATTTTCAGCCAGGTGCTACCTGTTATAAAGGTCAACCTGTAGAAAGAGTTACTTCTTTTCAATTATATTTACATGCAGATATGAGAATAATAATAAAAGTCAATCAAGCTAGAAAATCAAGCTATAAAACCAGTAAAGTTTCTCAGATAAATATTTTTTTGCCTTCCTTTCTGCTCCTATTAAAATCCTTGAGATTTATTTTTACCTTTGATGAGCATGGAGTGCTCTGTGCCTTAATGATGTTTTGAAAACTCATTTTGCCTTTTAAAAGAAATTTGAAGGGTAACGTTTCTGTACGAAGAGAAAGAAATTCAGCATGCTGATTGCCAAGGCTGAACTATTTTCTGCAATAATTCAGGGCAAATGAATGTTTCGCAAACTATTTAAAAACAAACAAGACAAAGTATAAAAAACAATGTGGCTCTCAATTCCATTGAAATCTGCTTGAGTAAATCATGTTGCAGGCAGCTGTGATTGATGAATTATGTATGATGCAGCCTGCTACTTAGAAGTGTCCTTTCAAGTAAATTGATGTTCACCTGAAATACAATTATGCTAAGATAGAAAGAGCAATCAATCTTATCTGTTCTTAGTAAGCTTTTCATTTTGAAATTTAAATAAACTACATCTGAGATCAGGTCATATTTTAACACAATAATTCTACCTCTAATCAAAATGAATTGGAAGATAAAATATAAAACAGAAGTTTAAGAAATACACTAGTTATGTTCTAGAAAGCTGTGTTCAATGCAGTAAGCAATCAAAGGAATCCTGATGGGGAGGTATGACTTTTTTGGAGAGCTAATGAGACACTCAGGTTTTGAAGGATAGCTTCATGGGATCCCATTGGCTCTTTCTGCTAGCCCTAACATCAGATCAGATCAGTTAGTTACTCTTCTTACTCAGGTAAAAGATCTTAAACTTAAGTTTTCCTTCACACAATTTTGTGCAAGCCAAGGATGAAATCCTCATGTCATGTGAGGCAGGGAGACTTCTGTCATTAGTCCAGCAAACTCCCTGTTCCAAGCAGAAGCTTTTTCTTGTGCAGATCGTTTATGCAGCAACTCAGCAGCACTTCTTTCCCAAAAGACATTTCACTCAAGATTTCTGAAGGAGAATAGTTTAATACATAAAACTCCAAACTGCTTTTGCTACTACCTTTTACAGATGCCTGAGAATTACAGTGTGAAATTTATCCTGAAATAAATTTAGAACAAAGCTTAGATCAATGTGGAGGTAATTGCCATCAAGTTACAATGGAGTTTTGTTTTTCACTTTGAGCATTTCCTCTTATTTCTGCTTTTCAAACAAATTGAAAGAAATGAAATGGGATGAAAGAAAAGAATGACATTTCCATGTCAAAGAAAACAATCAGCAGTGCTAAAATGGAGAAAAATAGTTAGGGTAGCTATTAAGTTATGGAGAGACTTGGTCAGTACTTCTTGCTCTAGCTATGTTTTTGCTCTAGCTATGCTGAATTGCATAGGCTAGTGGAGGAAAAGGCTGTAAGTTGGTCTTACCATTCAGTCATCACTGAAGGGAGTAATAAGCAATATAATTTTTGAGTGAGTTTTTCATCTGTAGCCTGTTATTCCTAATCTGTGTGCTTGAACTGGATTGCGACTGGTGTCATGACTACTGTCAGTTTATTACATTTAGTGGAAAACTTTATTGCTTTAGGACTAAAACCTCTTTGAGTTATATCAGTGTTTCTTTTTTTTATATTAAACATGGAGATAACCTTGTGATTTGAAGGTTCAGCACTTACATGTGTTTAAAGAGGCATCTCCAATTCTAAGACTCTTCTAGATACATTGCATTTTTCTTACATTTAGTCTGAATATTTGAAGCCCCTTCTATATTACTGTACATTTGTCAGCATTGCATTTTATTTGCCATGTAGCAGCTCATTGATCACATAGATCTGTATCCTTTTGAACTTCACATACTCCTATGTATATGTTCATCATTCACTCTGATTTAGTGCATCATCAGCAGTTGGAATTAGTTACCGTAGGAATCTTTGCTTCTGGGATGAATTAACAGCTTTTGTTCTTTAGGCTGCACTTTGTACATTTGGAAGAAGAATTTTCACACAGTTCCTTGGATATACACTGTCTTTTTTCGTGCTGCTGAGTGACCGCTGTATTGAAACAAATTGGTCAACCTTTCAGAAGAGCTGTCTGGGGGAATGTGAAAGGCAGGCCATTAAATATAGCAAGGTTCAGATTTCAGTCATATTTTACTATCATAAAAGCAGCTAGTTAGTTTCTTTCATATCATGTTGTGTATTATCTCCTGCTTTTTAGACACACCTGTGCATGCCCATGTTCTACTTTGAATTGTTTTGGCAGTCAGGAATGTGAAACTGTCAGAAGCATTGTAGGTAGAGCTCTCATGCTATTTTTCATATTGCTTCTCTGCAGAATTTTAGTAGCAGAAGAAATGCTTCCTCTGTTTCCACAGTTTACTTTTGAATTATTTTTACATGGCATGTTAAATAGATTTCAGTGTACCCATTTTATCTACTTTTTAAATCTTTCTTTCTATTTCATGACAGTCAACTATTTGATATTAGATATCCTGAGGAATAGACTCTTCCGTAAAAACAAAAGAATCTGGCACTTTAGGATTAGATTCCCCAGCAGAGCAGTGCAGATGGAAATGCCTTCTCCTCTGCTCAGTTGGAAGATGCAACTTGTGCCACCAAGCAGGATCATATTTACAGGCCTAACAGATCTCTGGTGCTGCAGCTCTGCTTGCTAGTGTATTTAGCACATGTTAAGTAATGTCCTTTTTAGCTGAATTCTGCACGCATTTGCTGTGGTTTTAGAAGAACGCTAAGTGTATGACTATGTCTTTTAGGTGCCTAATGTCTTACATCATTATATCACTATGGGCATAATAGTTGTGACCTGCCCTTAAGCTAATTGCTATTGATCGTTTTATTTTTTTCAAACTGCCTCAGTTCTACTGACATTTGTCACTGGGACAACCTGAGGATGTTAAAAGTAGAATGTAGGAAACCTTTTAGAGGTGACATCATTGTTTCATGCTTGTCATAAGAGATTGATAACCTCTTCTGCTTCCTTCTGTTTTATCATGCTTCTACTTTACATCACACTGGATTTGGGGTTTACATTTGCTGAATGAACTCAGTGCTAGTTTTCTCTTTGTTTGATTTGTTTGTCCTACATTTTCTATGTAGGACAAAGCTTCATTCTGTTCACAGAGCGAACCTCACTAACTTAATACGTCCTCTGTTCAATACTTTGGTATAGCTTTCATTCATTCTGTATCCCCAGTCTTAATAGCTAGATATGTTCTGATCCGAAATGCAGACTTTACTTGTGATATTGTTCCTAAATGTTAACCAATATTGTATCCGATATCAGAGTGCATCACCAACTGTAGACTAACAGAAGACCCTCAGGGAAAGGCAAAGGATGGTTCTAGACTTATTTTGTGACTGGAGCTCTAGAACCACAGAAATTTTAAATCTCATTAGTTCGGAGTATTCAATATGCGATGTTCAGTACTCCATTTTTACCTCCTATATTTCTTAGCTATTATGGCTCAGAACACCTTGTATATTCAAAGCACAGCTTCTGCTGTCTTCATCTTTAAGCTCTCAACATTGGTGCAGCTCAGCAGGGAAATCAAGGTGGAGCTCCAGAAGAAGTGGATCGTGCAGTTAATTTTGCTATAGCTACATTAATGAGAATTCAATGCTTGCATTGAATACATACCAGTGTGATTGACATTAAAAGTTTCCATGAATGTTGGGCATCTTTTTGAAAACCTGAGAGGATATTCATTTGAAATACTCATCATTATGAACTACTTCTGATCCTCAGAACACACTTTGCATTGGTTTGGATCACTGTGTTCAGCACTTCTACACTTCTTAAATAATGCACCCACAATTAAAATAGCCACTGTTCATGGTGGCTGTAGTTTTTGTCCTGTGTAATATAGGTGCCTAGTGCAGTGCATCTTTCCTCACAGTGTTGCATAACCAGAATATTCTAATTTGATTATATTGACTCCTCTCCCTCCATTCAATTCTACTTTCTATCCCCTGGTGTTTGGATCAGACAGCTTTCTTCTCGGGCTGTTGGGGTGCCTTCTTGCAGTAGGATTGCATGGAGACAGAACAGACAGGCTCTGCAGTTCTATTTTAGACTCTAACCTCACCATAAGCATAAGGTGTGAGCCATCATTATACAAGAGAAAGACAGTCTAGCTGCTAGATCATCTAAAGTTGACCAGTTCGAGAAGAAAGCATGTTTCTAAAAGATCACTTTTCTTCTAACCTTCAAATCTCTGCT
The DNA here is from genome assembly GCA_003342815.1 of Eudromia elegans. Classification (NCBI taxonomy): domain Eukaryota; kingdom Metazoa; phylum Chordata; class Aves; order Tinamiformes; family Tinamidae; genus Eudromia; species Eudromia elegans. The sequence continues at coordinate 3,141,963 of PTEX01000012.1, forward strand.
CTGGTGCTTCAAAGCAGTAGAGTTTCTCAAAGAACAGTGCCAAGAACATGTAAAATGAGGCATTTTTTTCCATATTTTAATTTTTTGTGTTGACTGGAATTTTAGAGAAGTAGTCAGTCTAAGACAAACATTTTGAAGAAAAGATTTCTGCCCAAAGAATTAATTACATTTTAGCCAAATAGGAACTGGCAATGTGAAGAGCTACAGTGGGAAGGCTCTGCTAAACCTCAGCAGCAGACGATACTGCCAAGCACTGACTTTGCGAGCAAGGTTACAGCCAGTGTTGTAGTCATTAGGAGGAAACGGTGCTGTCTTTCAGTCCACATAAAAAGTTATCAGAGCTAAAGCTTCTTTCAGAAAGAAATAATAAGCGTACAACTTTCCTTGTTATGTTTGCTTCCTCCAAGCATTGTCACAATGTTACAATCACCCATATTCCATACAGCACGTGCATGCTCACTTGATGTGCTTTCAGTGAGCTCCCTCTTTTTCTGTTGCATGTGAAATTCAGTTACAACTATTTTCCCCTTCATTTTTATTATGGGAATTATGAGGAAAGATTTTAGGTATGCCTTCTCAGATAACGTCAGTGGGCCAAGAGGCTATTTAAGAATATGTTTTCTTTCTGAATAAGATTATACTGTTTTTGTGATAGGATTGGAGTAGCAACCTTGTCTCTGTTGCTATGAAGCAGCACAAAGGAATTCACACGGCGCAGGGAAGTACATATTTTGTGTGCGATTCCGCCACCCTTGTGCAATCAAAATTTTCATTAGCTCCGTGGAAGTCAATGAATATCTCCAGCACAAAGATTGCAAGAGTGAACTCCCAGTTAATGCTTAGTGTGTTTAAGGAGTTCAATAAATAAATCTGCTTTTGCTCAGCCTTGTGGAGGATATTGAAAAAAAAAAGAAACAAACCCCCCCCCCCCCCAACTGAACAGAACAGGCTCTGGACTGCCTGTCTTTCTCTCTCTCTCTGTGTACTCTTAACATTCAGTTGCAACAATTAAGTAATGATGCTTCCCTGCTACATGCGGAAGGCTCCTGGGAAGACTGGTGGAATGTCTACACTTGGGCCAGCGAAAGCAGTCCATGAAGGACATGCCTCAGAGCCATGTCAGAGCACCCTCAGTGCCACCACTTCATCTCCTGTACTGTCTTGTGCTTATGTGCAGCCTCCTGCAAAAGCTCATTGTCGTCTATTGCCTTTTACACTGATCAGTCTCTAAATAAGAAGCTGCTGCATAGCAGAGGCTGGAACTTTGCTGTCTTCGTTTCCAGCCCTGTGTCCTGAACAGGAGATTTCAGCATCACATGGCCTCGTGCTATCTGTCTGTTAAATGATATGTTTTTAAGAGATTTTTTTTTTAAAAAAAAAACAGAGTGAGGCATACACAGTGGAATATAAACAAGTATAAGTGAGAAAGGTTTTTTTAGGTTTGGCGGCTATGTGTTACAATATCAAATGTAGCTTTAGTCTCTTTGTTGTATGCAGGTCTTCTCCACAATGAATAAATGTTTGCCAGATTGTCAAAAAAATGAGTAACTTACAAGGAATCTTGAAGTTTCACTGTTAGTGTTTTTCCCACCTAATTATTCACTGTCACAGGAAAATGTTGCGGCATATTATGATCTAGATGCAAAGACATGCAAATCCTCTTCTAAATGATGTTCTCAAGTGATTTCTAGTGACCCCTCTCATATTCGATAGCATTAAAACAGTGTTTCTCATTCTGGGGTATCTGTTGGAATTTTATTGCGGAAAGGTGCAGCAGAATTTTTTGTATGCTTAGCAATCCATTGGCATAGCACAGGTTAATGTAGAGGAATGAGCAGCCAGCCTGTCACAATTAGCAAGTGCCATCCAAATATCTCTAGAAAACATTTCATCACTTCTTCTGTGTGCATTAAAAATACATTCATTGAGCAATATCTGTGTTCAGGTTCAAATGTATTATACGGAACCAAACAAGGCAGAACTAAAATGGATGCACAAATCCAGTCAAATATATGCAGTTCAATTTCAAGCAGTATTTTATTTCTGTAAAGTTTGTTCTTAGTTCAGTAGTTTAGTACCACTACCAAATAATACATCAAACACATTTTTTCCTCTAAAGAAAAACTTAATATACTAGCAGGTATACTGCAGAGCAGACGCCATCAGACTCTGCTAGGCAATAACCACTAACTCTGCAATGCTTCTAACAGTTCCCTGTAGACTTCCAATGCAAATTGTTTTGCCACCGCACTGCAATTTGCTGTTGCCATATTTCAAAATGGAACCTCCTTCCTCTTCGTGTTAGTAGCTAATAGGAAAGCTGAATTTTATAAGGGAAATAAAACTCTTTATTTAGTAATTCTAATTTTAATAAGAGTTCCCAGCAAAGCAGGATGTATTTTAAAGTAGTATATATGACACTACAAATTTACCTGAGTACCAATTTTGAATCTGTTTTATTTGAGTGCCCCATTCACATTGGATTTACTTAGTTGCAATTTAGAGCAATGTATATTGCAAAATTGAATATTTTACAGTGTTTAGAGGTTTGATTCTTTCCTCACATTGGAATGAAAATGACAAAGCCATATTGATTTCATCTGAGTTGCTCCTGATTTACAGTACTGTTCCCTTTCCTTATGAACAAGAAGCGTATGCAATGAAGTAAGCGGTCCCCCTGACTTAGTGATTGCTCGTTCTATCCTTTGCTTTTTTGAGCTAAGTTCTCTTGTGTCTCAGCATGGATAGAGAGCTGATTAGAACATGGCTTGAGTCCTATCTGTATTCTTCACCTCAGTATTATATTTTGAACACCATATGTGAGATATTCAAAAACTCTTAATGTTGCCATAACAATTTTCTCACAAAAATCTATACTGAAAATCCCACTGACCCATTAAATGCCAAAATGGCAAAACTATCTTATTATCTTATTATTGCCATAGTTTGTGGGAGTATTATACACTACAGTGGAAAAAGGACAACATAAAATACTATAGCATGCTGGCCTATTCAGCATCACTGGCTCTATAGAAAATTAAGATTTCTTTCTATATGTGGTTCACTCTTCCTTACAGCTTGTTGTTTGCGTATGGTGGTTTATTTTGAGATATGACATGTTGACAGTGGGAAAATCATTAAATATACCTCTTGAAAATAAAGGGCTGGATTTTCAGCCAGTGTACATGGCACTGACTTCCATCACTAGACCCTTATGCATTTGCTGAGATACTAGTCCAAACAGAAGGCAGAATGCAACTGAGTGCATATTTGCGATATGCAAGTGAATATTTGCATAATACATCTGAAGCATGTTGCATACCTGTCAGGCTATGTTTAATCTTTTTATCATTTTCTTTTTTTTTTTCTTTAACCTTTTTATACTTCCAAATCTGTAAATTTACTGGGAAGATACTGGTGTATTGGACATGCCTCTCCAACATGTTTGTCGTGGTAGCCCTGTTGAATTATTAGCAGCATTGTAATTCCAAGCTGCTAAATGTTTTCAATGACATAATGCAACTGATGGTTAAGGTATAGATCTGGATAAAATACTTGTTATAGAACTGTGAATGTATAAAGAAAAGATGAAATAATTCTTTGGTATCATTGCCTGAAGAATAGACAAAATAGACTCTGAGAAGATGAAAAAAGGACAAAAAACAGGCCTGTGTTCCCAGATCTCTTTTAGAGATCCCCACTTTCAAGAAGTGACAGCAAGAATTACTATGTAGTTTCAAATATGTTGGCAAAGAAGTTTCTATTTGGAAGATATTCAGTGGGTAACTCCACTGATATGTGTCAAATTGTTAGATGTAAGGAGAAAAAAATGTTTTATAATTATATAATTATGCATAGCAGCTATATACTTTACAGGTTCAAAGCTTTATAAAATATTATTTCCAAATTTTATTTTTAATGTTAATCAAACAAAATTTAAGCTCTATCTATACCACTTCAAAGGAAAGTTCATTCAAAGTAACTGAAGATGTGAACTGTAATTGGATTAATTAACCTCGTTGCAGCCATTCATAGTCATTCATTATAGTCAGTCATTCAAAACTGGTTATCTTTATTTGTTTTAATTCATAGCATTAAGAATGTGGTTTGATGATGCTGATTTTAATCTACTTCTGTTCTCAATGAGTGTCCTTGTATAGTTTTCAATGTAGTTTAACTATGTGAACTGGTAAATTTAACTATAAAAATTAATGTATTGATGAGAGGTGGTACTATACAGCTGTGAGAATGAAAAGAGCATTTCAGGGTCTTCTTTAGAGAAATGACACTGACTTCACTATAAGTTTTTTTCTTTTTCTGAAACGTGACACTTCATTGACACATCCGTGTTCTCGTCAGTGCTGCCTCCAGCTGCTCATTGCTGTCTAGTGCCCTGTCACTGATACGGGCAAAACACTTTGTAGTCTTTGGGGCAAATTTGATAAGGGAAGAAAAGCCCAGTTGGTGCAGAATAGTAGTGTTACTTTCTCTGCAGATCATTTCAGACATCTGGTTTGCAAAATAGCCTCAGAAGAAGGCGAATTGGGACAAGGAGGAACAGTGAATTGTGATACTTAGTCTGGCAGTATCACTGATTTTAAAATGATAGCTCAAAAGAGATACAGGAAAATGTTTTGGTGATATTCCTGTGTATAAAATGTATATGACAGTTTCAATACTGGCTTATATCCTGAGGACCATATAAACTGCAGCTATGCCCATATATCTTATGTGGCTGCCATTTTAATATCATTTTGATGCTGATTTTTGTTACTGTTGGCTGAAATTCTTTTGTTTATTAGTTCAATTCCTATTATCTTGGTAGTTAACTAATAATTTCCTTTTGTTGTTGTTGTTAGAGGAGTATTTTAATATTCGATTAAAATGTAGGAAGGATATCAATATTTTTGATCTTTGGGTAGAACTCACTCATGAAAATTAAAACATATTTCATAACTTCAGGGTAATCTGTAGATTGTGTTTTGTGTTAAAGCTTAAAAATACAAATTTCCTGGAGAATGAACCTACTGGATTTGATAGCCAGAGCCCTAGGGCCTGGTCTCCACCTGATCTGAATGTTTTTATTGGCTATTCCAAATCTCAAGTCAGGCACAGCAGTCATACATAAAACTCTTCAACATGAGCACTGAAAGTCTACTTTCTAGACTGAAAGTAGGAGGAGTGAAATACAAAAGACTGAGGCAGAAGCAATACTGCCATTTCCTGAGCCCTGAGAAACAAGAGGGATATATTCAGAGGGCATTGCCATCAGAGTTTGATGCTGAAATATTTGCTACTTGTTGCTCAGTCATTTTAAGTATGTTTAAGTAACTGGGAACTGAATTTCCCAGTTATCTTTAGCAGAAAACTTGACGTTATTAAACTATTGATCAGATTTAGACTTCAGCACCATTCAGGTAAGTTGGTAGCCATTACTTCAGTCATGCAATCAACTTTTTACAGATAAACTAAGAAAGTTCATCCTAGCACTGGTGTTTCAATTGCTAGTTATAGATTTGAAGTCTCACCTTAGAATAAGATACATCTTTGGAGACTTATTCCCCCATTTACACTTTTTAACATCCTCTGCTTTTATCAGTCACCACCTTTTACTAGCCATGAATGTTATCATGTTTGAATGGTACCATAGTTCATTTTCTTAAACCAATAGGCTCAATCCTTAGCAGTACTGAGAGAAATAAAATTGCAAAGAGATAAAAGACTTCTTCTTTATAAGTAATCTTCTGTTCTTAAAAAGCTCTAATGCAATAATGGGTCTGCAGGCTTAATCAATGCACTATTACTAAAAACATCCTTCAAAATCCTTTAGCCTTCTTTTGCACTATGTATGCTACTATTTCTACCTCTATTCAAGCTATCTGCTTCTGTATTCAAGTAATAAAATAATTTCAAAAGTATTAAGGCTTTTAATTTTATTCATAGATTGAGATAATTATTTGACAAAGCTTTATATTGTAGTATATATGTATATGTAGTATATATGTATATGTGTATATATATATAGTTTTCCCAAGAACTTAGATTTTGGTTGTGCGTAAATGGGCTTCATTTTCCTGGCATAACAGATTTTGGATTTCTTTTCAGTGTTTGGTATTAGAGAGTATTGAAATAGATGTCACAAAACCACTTTATTACGTTTTATTACTGGTAAGGGTGAAGAGACCACGTTCTGTTATTCTTTTTACCTAAGAGTGGTTTCATGTTTTGATGCTAAGATGGTAGGAACAGTGAGTACAGGAAGAGGCTTGCAAAAACATATGATCATCATTTTTGTGTGTCTGTTTAATTTTCACGTTGAGTGACACTTTGGGCCATGGTCTGTGAGCTTTTTTCTTACTGCCCCATGGCAAAAAAAACCCCCCAAAACCCCCCAAAAAACCCCAAAAACTTAAAGACAATCAAGGAGAGAAATGAGAAATTGTAGAAGAGCCCCCTTGAGTCTTAGGCTGTTAAAGAGGTTTTCATGGCATCTTTGCTTCTGACACTTATCACAGGGTTATAGCTGAAAGTTAGGGAAGTGTTTGAGGAGTATCTTGATGCTCCAGTGTACTCCAGTTGATGGAAGAGCTTTTATAGGTGATAGACTTGCAACTTTATGATGGGAAACAGCCTGGCAGCCAGATGGTTTTGGGCATGTGTGTTTGTGAGAAAGCTGCTTTAAGTCACTTCCAAATCCTTTGAAGCTGAGCTGAGTGCAGCTTAGATTCAGGCAGTTGCGTTTTCTATGTCGTCTTCCATTTGTGGTCTGCAGCTTACTTCTCTTTTGTCTTTGCTTTGGTTCTTCTCTGTTCAGTGTAAAGCCAAAGGGATGGGTGATATAACAACCTAAAAAATATCAGTGAGCAAGAACTTCTCTTCTGCCCCTTTGCAAGCTGCCTGGATTAGATATGGCTCCTCAGGAGGAAAAACACATTATGTTCCTGCTTGCCCCGTCCTTAGAATGGAAAAATGGAATAGGGATAGGTCTTTGGCTCCTATTTTAATAGTCCTTGGGTTATATTTGATGCTAATATGAACAAGCCTTCCTTCCTTTCCTTTCCTTTCCTTTCCTTTCCTTTCCTTTCCTTTCCTTTCCTTTCCTTTCCTTTCCTTTCCTTTCCTTTCCTTTCCTTTCCTTTCCT
>PTEX01000012.1:3149319-3259336 GCA_003342815.1 Eudromia elegans
TTTTTTTTTATTAAATTGAGGCTGCCTGGGTTGCAGTTTGGAAATGGAAGTGCAGCTTAGGTCACTGTAACCCTGCCTCACTTTAATGTCATTATCTTGGGTATTGGTAGCAAAATATAATCTTGCAGCACGAGGGGTGGTGGTTAGGTCTGTTGGCATCGTCAGCCTAAAGGCGTGCTGGGGCATCTGTAGTAGAGATTTGTCACATGCCGAGCCTGGAGAAAGTGGAGTAGGGAACTAGTTTCCTGTTTCTTCTGGTACTGACACTAAGGTGCAGCAAGTGACACCACTAGACTGGCAGACGGTTGGAACAAACAAAGGCATCTTCATGTAACAGGTCGCCGAAGTTTGAAGTCCTTTGCTGTAAGGTGTTGCAGAGGTTAAGCACTTCTGAAACCAACTGGCCAAATTCACAGAACATACCTATTAAGTACAAGATACTCATCTGCTTGGGATTCCTTGTGCCATGAAATGCCAGATGCTGAGAGAGTGTGTTGGCGAAGTCTGCTTGCCCCTTTTATGCCCTTTCTAGGTGTTTGCTAATGATTAATGTTGAAAAACAGGAAAATTGTATGTGTAGACTTCTTGGAACCTGGTACCACAACTTTGTTTTCCTATGTCTTTATAAACTGCACTCCAATTTAGGACTGCATTGTGGATTTACCACTCGAAGTATGTTTTTATGCACACTGTCATTCAGGACTGCTTTTAGAGCAGCATATATTAGGTAACACTCTTAGCTTGGGGCTATGCTTATGGTCTCAATGCAGCTTTGAGATAATGAAAAAGTATGATGGAATTGTACCAGGTCTCTACTTTTATGTTGTTTTTATTTTTGTATTTTCTTATTTCATTGTAAATGCTATGATTCTTTTTGTTTTCCTTCATATGATAAACATGTTAGATTGGAAGATAATAAATATTTAATTGTGAGTGAAGAGACACATTAAGCTTACCAACCTGTGTTTTGGGAGATAAAAACAAAATAAAAGAAGAGACACATTTCATCTCTTTGCAGTCTTTCTGAATTTAAAATGTGAAAGCCAAATTTGTTGTCTAACTGTAGGCTGGTAAACAGGATTATTGACTGTCTGGAGTTACTCCTCGAGTATTCCAACCTTTTCATTATGTCACACAATGATTCTGAGAATAACTCTCAGAAGAACCAGTACATGCAGCACTTTCTAGGATCACTTAAAATGCATATGTATATTTGTTGTTTATTATCTTGTCCTACTTTTGTTTGTCCTTATTTTAACTTAATAATTTGCAATGCAACTTCTGCAGCTTTGAAAGCTATTGAGTATTTCACTGTACCTCAGATGAGTTTATATATGTTTTTAAATAAAATGGAGGCACAGTGTGGTATAGGTATAGGTATAGGTATAGGTATAGGTGAAGCCTACCTAATGTTGTCTTTTATCCAGGTTATTCTCATGACATTGTTAAGACTAGGCACTGCAGTTAAAGAGTCATTGTTCTCATTTAGCCTTCTTAGCCTGTGATTAAATGGGAGTTGCTGCCTCTTGTACTGTGAGCTGGCTGACAAAAGCTAGTCTGTCACAGGTACTACAATTTGTATATCAGAAAATTTGCTTTCCAAATACTAATTATTCCCAAAGTATCCTACTTCACACAAAGCACAGATAGCATAGTCGGCAAATTTGTGCCTATTTCAGCATTGTGCTGTAAATTACGGTTTGTCTCTTACCATTGTGTACAATGAAGGTGATGGAAATTCAAATGCAGGGGAACCCATTGATTTACAACCTCTGATGTGTTTTTTCTTTCCACTTAATTCTTCCAAACAAAATGCTGCAAATGTATGTTATTCAAATAATTGTTGCTGAATTTCAGTTCTATGATTGAATGAGGCACCTAGGAAGGTAGGAATCTAATAGGCTTTTCTCCAGATGATATGTGAAAGTAGAAGCATTTTGTGCCTGGAAGGGCCACACCTAACCACCAAAATGTTTAAACTATTAATTTGGGAAGTTAATTTAATATGATAGTAGCTTATCAGGCATTATCTTTCTGCTTGCTGCAGGAGAAGAATGAACACTCAGTTATTGAAACTGCAGCTGAATAAAAAAAATCATTAGGTTTATAACTCTCTCAGGCCTGAGTCATGTGTACAGTGACACCACACATGAATGTACTTGTGCAAAAGCACAGTCACCTTCTAGTCAGCCTTTTTTCTCGTACACACCTTGTGTTGCTTCCTGTGGTGGAGAAACTTTCTGAAAATCTGCTATGGTCTGAGTTGCCAGTATTACATATTTTGACATTAAGCTGGATTTACATATTTTGACATTAAGCTGGATAGGTGTTCATGGTTCAGGTAATAGCAGGTTAATATGTCTCAATTACATATTTTGTAATACATCTTGCTATCATAAAAACTATTTTTCTACATTTTTTTGACACTAGACACAGAATGACCAGTTAAAATAATGATTCTGTATTAGAAACAGCTTCTTTCATTGCCAAGCTTTACCTAGAATATCTTTTTGAGATTACACAGATATTTTAAAAACAGATTCAAAATATTTAACTTACTGAGTGCCTGACACAGAAAAGGAAGAGCACTGAATGCTGCAAATGAAATTCCTAGCAACATTTTTTGCATTGCAAACTGGCTTAAGAAACTGTTTATTTACCTCCTTTAGGATGAACATATTGTATACTTCTAGCTTTCTGACAAATGCAAACATTAATGTGATTTAACTTGTAATAGCAATGATTCACGGCTGTAGTTATTTGGCTTGTGTGTAGTAATACTGATTTGTATTTTGGTTTATTTCTCTAGGACTATTTAACCATTCACAAATATGGCAATGCAGCCAGAAATGATCTCTGGAACACATTGTCAAAGGTAAAGTGTTTTCATCTATTGCACTGAGGGAGATGCAGGAATTCACTGTGGGTTTTTTTCTTGGTGAGGTTAGGTGAGAGCAGTGCCCATTGAAATCATCAGACCCTAGAGCAAATTTAAAAACCCATGAAAAAAAATTCCATTTAAGTTCACAGAGTGACAATATTTAAGTATATTTTCTTAGTATTTCTATTCTGTGCTATTTGAGAATGTATTTCCTTGCTTGTGCTATGTCACTGCTGTGCAGTAAAAGATAATTCATGGAATCTGCAATCATTGACTTTAGTGGCAGCGAACTGAGGCCCATAAGCTGTAAAGCATGTGAAAGCACAGTGCTTTGGCATTTGCAGTAGGTAGATTTGTCATTGCATACAGAGTTACAATTTGTATGAAGGACAAAACTAGTAAAGCTTTAAAGTTTGGTATAAACAAGTAACTATTTACTATAACTCTTGGCGTACTGCAGAGAATCACAACTACTAGATCTGTAGTCCGTTTGCTGTCTCCAAGTCAAGCTTGTGATTCTAGGCCCAAGGCCAGGGGTCTATAAGAGCAGTTATTTTTTGTAAAAGTGAGTCAGCTGTGCCTGAATTTCCTGTCTAGAGAGCTGGTCTGGGCACTCATAGTGCATGTCAATACAAGGAACAGTTTGGGAGGCTGGGCATGAATACAAACTTACGTGCAAAGATGACAATCTAGTTTTAAATGATTAAATTTAGTTGACACCTAAGTTGGGGTTCAGGAGCTTGAGGTTAGGATACCTACATTCAGCTACATGTGTAGGTAGCTCCCTGTAACTTAATCATCTAAGCTCTGATTATAATTAGTGAGGACTTGATTCAGTTGCCCATTCATAGGCATTTAATAAACATTAGATGGCTTCCAGGTGCTACTTCAGATAAGCACATAACTCTGTAGGTCCACCAGTTCTGGAGGATATGAAAAATATTGTAGGACATCTCAGTTGACACTAGATCATCAGGAAAAAACTGCAGACCCGTAAATCTAGTCAATATTATTGACAGATCACAGAGAATTCGGTTCACTGGACCACTAGGTGATTACCTGAAGATTAACCTGAACCACTCACTGGCTCTTGACTAGGAACTTGAGACAGTTTCTCAAATATAAGCAATTAGAACCAATTTAGGCTCTATATGGTATCAAAACATTCACATAGGGCTAGTAGATGTGATACAAGATTTGTGGGGAAATCTGTACTCTTATAGAGGGTCATGGTCAAATGACATTAGCCATTTATGTGTGGGCAGCTGAACTGAACCTTAGGCCTGTGCTGTTAATGGGAATTTGGATATGTGACATACAATGGGACTCTCAAAGTCTTAATTGGAAGTTGAATGCCACTGCAAAAGTCTTTCTTGCTTCTTGCTTTTTACCTGGTATCTTCCACTGGTAAAGCCTTTGGGACAGCTCCTGGTGATTACAGGTAAGAGAGATGAACATACAGAATAGCAAAACCTACAGCACAGTATAAAGGCACAAAAATGAGACTATCCTGGGCCATAACCAATAAGGCTGCAGTGTATATTGAGATCTAGTGAAAAGGTTTCAAATTGCATTTCCCTCACCTGTAAATGCCTTTGTTGGCAACTTCGTCCTTCCTAACGCACTGCAGTTGTAGCTTAAGTTCTGAAGGCCTCTTGCTGTGTCCTGCTCACACTCGAGAAGGATGGCACAGCCTGAACTCTAGGCCTCCTTGGCAGCCAGAGACATTCCCTTCACTGGACAGGAAACAGTGTCTGCTAGTCTCCTCATACCCAGTCACTTCTCCCATGATGACCTAGTATCTCTTTGTATTTCAGCTGAAACAAATGCTGTAAAAATAGTATATTTATTGACACATTATATGAAATATCAACATCTACACAGTAATCCTACATGTACTACCAGAGGTGCCGCTTTTGAAGGAACTGGGAATATCTTTTTATAAATGACCTCATGCTGGACATGAAGGATAGTATTTTCAAATAAATGCTTCTTCAGAATTGCAGTACGTTCAAAAATCAGGTCTTTTAAACATGCCTTATTGTTGGTACCCTACATCAACTTTTACAGTTGAAAACGTGTCTTTTTTGACCTTCATTGGTCAAGAATACCTTCTGGAAAGAGCCCTGTTCCTGTAGCTCTTGCAAACAACCTGTAAAGCAAGTTGTTTCCCCGTTACACCAAAAATGCCTGAATGATGTGGAAAACATGATTTTCGGTTTGTGCTCTCCTCTCTGGCAAGATTCCTCCCTATTTATTTTTAAGATATGTAGAGATTATTGATGTAATTATATAGATTGTGTACTGGCTGTGAAGATGTGTGGGTACACATGCATGATGGTTATTTAAACCTCAAAAACTAATGGTGATCTGCTATGACATAAAGAGTATTGTTTATATATTGGATGATGGTATTGCTTCAGCAAACTAAAACTGTACTTTTTTCTTGTAGGCTTTAAAAAAGGTTGGAAAATTTGTAAATATCCAAGAAGTAATGGATCAGTGGACGCTGCAGATGGGTTATCCTGTTATTACAATCTTGGGAAATGAAACGACAGATAATATCATAGTAATCTCCCAAGAGCGGTTTGTTTATAACAGTGATGCTAAACCCAAGGATCCTGACTTTGGAGTCAACAGGTACTTAGATTTCTCAATGAATTTTCCTTTAAAACATTATAGTTAAGAGCTTCGTAGATGTAGTTTTGTATGTAGATACTTCTGTAGAAATCTGAGCTTTGCCTGGAATCAATAGCGTGTGCTGGTCCTTCCATTTGAATTTTATTAAAGATTAAGTTAGTTAATAGAGTCGAACAAAATCATTAGAATAATAGAACAGCAGGATAAAGCTTTTAATGTGCCTATTTGCATCTCTCTGGCTTTTATGCGGTCTTACATCATGCATCTGTTTCCTCTCCTTTTCTTCTGTTTTTGTCACGCTCCATGAAGTAAGCTTGAATAGAGTTGGGAGTTCTGATTTTTTTTTTTAAGTAATTCCTCAGACCAGATCTTTCCATGTTCATATTTAAGTAGAAGACTGGCAGAAGTAGCTATGTGTCAGATATGTATATACTTGATTTGACCTGGAAAACAGTCAAGAGCTGAAAAGCCCTAGACAAGTCAAGGAGTTCCCGTTGTTCTAGTGTTAAATCTAGTTAAACTGGTCCCATAGAGGCTGTTAAAGGAGCTGAAATCTGCAGGCCCATATCTTTTACCACATCCTAGATTGTCTCCTTCATGCTCCTGGCTGACTGCACACACTTCCTTCTTCTCAGAGACAAGCTGAGATTGCTGGATTTACCATCTCTTATTAGGTAAAGCAGCTTTCAGATCATATTGTAGGTTCAAGGGCATAGAGCTGCTTCTAGAGAATTACAATTTAACCTTAGAGTCTTCTATGTTCACCTTGTTCAGTGGTAAAAAAGACACATTGAATTCTTGGTGTTTGTCAAAGAGATATAAACCATTAAAAGGTAAATTTTAATATCAAAATTTCTTGACCTTTCAGGAGCTTATAGAATATTCCTGTTGAAGAATGTCTTTAAAATATTTATATATATAGATATAATTCTGTTTATTGGTAATTGATATTTATAATACTGTTATTTTTTTTTAGGAATGTGAATGTTACAGAGCTCAAATATGACACCCAGTTAATTGTTATTTGGCTGTACTGGAACAGCCTCGCTGGGTATTAAGCATGTGTTTAAGTCCCACACTAAAATGAGTTCTCTTGTAAGTAAGAGATAAAACAAGTGAATGTGAACTGCCAGAAGTGTTCATGAGCCGTAGTTCAGTGCAACATGAGAGCAGTATGCATTTGCTCACTTGAAAATATCCATCATGTGAATGTATATACCCACATATGATGTGAGCAGATTTGACTACTCAGAAAAAAAGTTAATTATTTTCTTTATTGTCTCTCTATTAAAAATAGATATATACGCACATATGTATCAAATATATACATATATATGTATAACAGGTTTTATTAGTTTATTTGATGGCTTAAAACAACTGTGTTAAGTTTTCAAGTATTGTGGAGGCTTTCTTAGGTAGTACTGTCAGGTACTCAGTATCTATTTAATAACTATGCTACTCTATACTTCATGAATAAAAATACAGGATATGTAGTATTTTGTCTGCTGGAATTTAAAGAGTGAGAGTTAGACTCACTCTAACAATAATTTTGTTTTCATATGTGACATGAATTTAGAATTGAATCCATATCTTGAGATATGTGGAGGGCTGGTACCCTGCTCCAGCAGGGCAAGCTGTTTTGAATCGTAGGAGATGTTATCTACAAACTGTATAGCAATTATAATTTCTAAACATTGGAAATAACCCATGATGCTGTACAGAGCACGGGAAAAGGTAACAGCTGTGACCTTGCAAAGAGTTTAATGTCTGAGTAGACATTACAATAGGTATTAGGTGCATCTCCTTTGGCTAGTTTATTTCATCTTCTTGTCTCCCTTCAGGTTAGTTTTCCTCTGTGCTTATTTTAAGTATAAATGAAGAGGAAGTTTATTACCCAGGGAAGGCTTTACAGATAGAATACTTTGCCAGACAGTTAAACGAAGGAGGTAGTTTGTCACTTTCCCATTAAAATTATTTGAAAATCATAAATCATATTGTGTAAGTATAGATTTCAAACAGGAGCCATATATATTTATTGAAAGATGACACTTGCCTATAACAATCACCTTTCAAACATAATCTCCCAGATTATTTTGAAGTCTTGATTATAAAGTAGTTTCTGGAGTGAAATTATATCATCAGCAATGATGATGATGTCAGTATAAAAACAAGATTCAGTATAAAAACAAGACTGACATCCTGAAAGTGAGTTTAATATTTCTCTCAGAAATGTTACATGATTTAGGTCTTTTTTTTAAAAAACTAAAAAAAGAAAATGTTGTTTCAATGGTGGGTTCTTATGAAAGCAGTAGACAAGGAAAATTGTATTAATATACATTATTCCATGTTGGTTTTCAGTATTAGAGACCCAGAGTTTGCATAACATGACAAACAGGGCTTTTTTTTTTTTTCCCCGCAAGTACACAAGGGAGTAATAATTGGAATTTTAAAAAGCGTGTTAATGGGCATTGAGTCCTAATGAGAAGTGTAGCACTGCGGTTGATTCTGTTGATCAGTCTGGTCTGGAAGTTGCAAGGGTTTACTGACTGATCCAGTGGGGCCTGATAGCGTGGGTAGATAGTGCGGGCAGCACAGAGGCATATATAACATCAGGCTGCATGCTTAGGGGTGTTGTGTATCAGTAGCCTAATTCACAGTCCAATAAAGTCAGTGCTCATCTCTCCTGAATGACCCATGAATTAGGCCTTGGATGCATAGCTCCCCAGGGAACCATAATAGGTACTGTAAATAGTGGGGAACAAATCGTATTTATGCCACATTTGAGGCACTACTCCTGCAGGGCAAGCGATATTGGCTTCCTTAGGATAGTTTATCTATGGATTAATCACGATTATCATTTTAAACATTGTAAATAATAGAGCTGCACAAAACACAGAAAAACACACTAGTCCAAGCCTCTCCAGGAGTTTATCATCTAAACAGACAACACAATATGCACTAGAAGACTCAAGGGATGGTTTTTAGCGCATACATCTGCGGAATAGTCTTTAGTTATCCAGAGGTGGGGCTTTAGTTCAACGTAGCACAGCAATAAATGTCATTTCTATTACCTTCCAAGTGACAAGAAGTCAAAACTTCTGGTTCAGGCTCTCTCTAGGCAAACTTAACTTAGCTTTCCTTTAGGAAGACACAATTTATAATAGGTCTTTCAGCTGTGTATGTATAAGAAATGTAAATAAAGAGGCTACTGAATATTTTATAACCATTTTAGTTTTATAGAATGCCTGTGTTTCTCTTTATGGTACACATTTATGCAGCTACTAACCGTTAGAAACTGTTAGAAATGCGAAGTAGTACATTTAATTTTTCTCTAGAATCATACAGAGGAATATGTAAGCAACAAACATATTTTTCTAGGTGGCAAATGCTAAAAGTGAATGTATTGTTGTTTCTCCCACCTTGTTTAACGCTGGCCTCCCTCTCTCTAAAGAAAATGCAGGAAAAAAAGTGTTTCAAGGGCCACAAATACACATAGGGATACATTTGTGTGCATTGGCTTTGTGGCACTGTAAGCTCTAACACTTAGTGTAAAATTATGGAATGCATGTAGCCTCACTTCTCTGCAAATTGAACATAGATTTTACCTGATGCTCACCAATTTACATTATCTACACCTCTCGTTTTATGAGAGAACAAAGGCGACAATGACAGACACTTTTTCTAGGAATTACGTTCCTGAGAAAGGACAGAGTCATTGAGTTTCTGGTCAAATATCTAAGGCTGTGATGGGGGTAACATCTCAGCAGCAATCTGAGATTATCTGTGCAAAAGTTTGTAGCTGCTGTCTTACCCTATTCCTTTCATAGTCTTCTCCCAAGTAGCAATCTTTTAATTCCATTCATGTTCACACAGGACTCGTGTACCTGTCTGAGGATGGATTATGCTCTTAGAGCATAAGGCTACAGGGGATGAGGTGATACTCCATCTGACAGGGTTCAGTGGGTTTCCCTACTGACTGAGAAAACCATGATTTTAAGGCACTAGGCTCATCCATCATTACAAGAACGGGTCAAAGTTTTGACAAAAAGAATTTATGGAAAATAATCTGTGGTATGGAAAATACACTAATCAGTTTTGATGAAATCCATAAACCATTTATATACTATGTTGAAGAAAAGACTAAAGCTTTCAGGCTATGGAAATGTTTTTGCCTTCTAAAAATATATAAAGCCCATCTCCTTAAAAATAAATAACTTTTCTAATATTATCAAAGTAATGAAGTTTCTATTGCTGAGGCAATATTTTTTCACTTGTATAGAATTTTTATGATACTAGTTCGTGATAATATCTTCAAGGGAAATGCCTCAGTAGGCACTGAACACGTCTAGCTGTGAGGAAAAAGAGAGAGGAAGGGTGTAAATTGGGAGATAGACAGTGTGTCTGTACATGGTGTAGTCCACAGTGCCTTTCTCTGTGTGAATGTACTAGGGGAAATTTAGTGGAATGGTGCAAGACAGGAACATAAAGGACATGACCAACAAGGCTAGAGCCGTGCAGATTCACAAGCCTGACACCGTGTAGTAATCACTGCCTGTGAAGGGCTGTGCAGCTGGCAGCAGCGCTGCTCCACAGTCACTCCATTCCAGGCTGACTGATTACCAGGAGAATTTATTGCCTTCAAGTCTCTTTGAATTCCCGACACAAAGCTCATTTATTCAAAGCTCAAACAGGCTTTGCATAAAAGAGGGAAGTGTTTGTCCCTTTACTGGTAATTATTGGAATAGTAAAAGCAGAACTATATTTGGATATTGACATGTGTATTCTTATATATTTGTATGGTGTTATCACCTGGACAGAGATGGGGAACTTTACTCATGTACTGGCTGAGAGACAAGTTAAACATGAAATGTTAGGAGCACAAGGGGAGTGCTGATGGGTATCTTTTAGAATCTTCTGATTGAGGAAGAGGGGCTAACTAAATGTAAACTGAAAAAATGCAGTATTAATCTACTAAATATTGTGCCTGTGGTAGAAAGACCTCCCTATCTCTGGGAAAAAGTATCTGATCTATATTTTCTATTTTTTTTTTTCTTTCAGTGAAGCTTAGAACTGTTTTCTTGTTATGTCTTTTGCCTTTATCTTAATGATTAAGTTTGTATTAGCATTTCTGCTAGTAATAACTTTTGTTTTGTTATACGGTGGGTAGATGTGGTGGCCTGGTTCATCTGGACTGACCTGACCATCTCTAACTATATCAGCTGTAATAAATATGAAGGGAGTGGGTAAGGGAGGAAGGTATTAGTGTATGAGACACAGAGGGAAAGAATTAGGGAGAATAAGGAGAAAAAATCAGGAGTCCTTACTGAAGAGCAGAGCTATCTATGGAAAAAAAACCCCAGACATTGATTTAAGCAGTTTCTTTGCTGGTCAATCAGCAACTTGAAAATACTTGTTCTTGAAGAAGATGGAGAATGTGTGAGGAGCATCTTCTCTTTTCTTGTACACTGATGTTGAGTAGAAAATGTTTCTCTGAGACCAATACATCTTGTCCTCCAATATATACAGGGAAAACCCTTAATTTCGGTTGTGTGTTGGAGGACAGTGCTGTGCAGGATGCTTCTCCTGTGCATTAGCAGGCTAAAGATCTGCTGCTTGGAGTGACTTGCAGGAGCCCTGCCACGTGCAGGTAGATTGCCTTTGCTGTTGGGTGGTCATGTTACCTGCCCGACCCTTGCACTGCACGTTCTGACACACCCATATCTTCTACTGTGAACCCTCAGACTCACCTTGTTCTTAGAAGCTTTTCTGATTATTGCATTATTATCAAATCAGAATAGGAGGCACTCATAAAATGTATTCCTACGCATTTCCATACTAATATCTCCCCAGCAAGATTTTTACTGCTGTCAAAGACCTCAAAAATACCAGCTTTAACACTGTGTTTCCCAAATAATTTCTCAGCTTCAAATCATTTCTGAAGGCTGAGAGAGCCTTCTCACTAGACGGGCAATGAGGATACTGTGGTGTGCAGGATACAGATAACTTTCAGGCTTACAATGTGCAGAAGGCTGGGTAAAATTGGTGTATTGTGTCATTGCTTCCTGTGTAGTGGTAGTGCTCTCATATCCTGACAGAAGTAATGCGAACAGTGAAAAGCTGCTGCTGTATTTTATTGTCACTGCAGACTATGCCATTTTCCTCATGTTTGCTTGCACTAACTCTCAGAATTTGCTGCATACCAAAAATGATTTAATTCACTCACATTAATTAAAATGTATTCATGATAAGAGGAGGAGCATGTATTTGAGAAGAGCAATATGTTTTGATTTGGAGTGAGGTGAGGCGGCTAAGTGGAGAATCAGAGTGTCAGTGGGGACAGTGGGGAGCTGCCTAACAAGCGAGAGGAGAAAGGAATGGAGTGAGGCAGGGTGCAGACATGAGCATTAAAACTGCGTAGCTATAATAGGTGAATGAGGAGAAGCAGGGAAATGGAGAGGGGGCCTAAGTAAAAGTGAAGAGCAGAGCTGGGGAGGGAACAAGCAACATCTCGGAGGTGGATAAATGTCGTGTTTTGTTGGCTTTGTAATATAAATTATAGATCAGAAGATGAAATCACTTATATATTCTTCCTCATTTTGCAGACTTAAGCTGCTAATAAAAGATTTTTTTTTCCTTATCTCCTTTTGAGCCTTCAGGGCCCGCAGTAAAATCTCAAACTTTGCAGAGAAGATATTGTAGTGAGGAACTGTTAGGGAAATTCACTGACAAAGTAGAAACTATCACAGGAATTATATTTTAATCTTGGTTAAATTCATAATATTCAAAGAAAAAAACAAAACTGAATAATGGAACACATTCCAAAATGCTTTACTATAAGTTTCTGAGAATGCATTGGGGAACAGTAGGCACAGCTAAAGTGCTACTTATTCCTACATCTGGCTAGTGGGGTCACAGAGAGTACCAGTCTCAGACCATAACACGTTCCTTCACTCCTGACTAATTTAGCTCAAACCTCAGGTCTCTTGTCAAGGGAATGTACTCCTGGGTAAAGTACTTATGGGTCTGCAAGATCAGCACCATGTGTGCAATCCTGCAAGGACATTTTACGCTGGTGCAAGGCAGAACACACAGTGCCCAAGAGCAGAGGTTGCTGCTGGGAAATAATGAAGCAGCTGCTGGAATGAACACTTGACACAGCTCATAGCGAGCTTCATTCTACCTGTCTCTGACTCAGCACCCAAAATTGCTTGTCACTTTTGAAAATGAGGCCTTTTGTACTTAAATGTAAAAGAGAAAAAGTAGGTAGGGAGAAAAAGACATCTATTGAGAAAGAATGTCGTGTTAGTTCTTTGCCCACAACATATTTCTAAATTCAGTAAGATTCTCTGCTAGCACTGACATGGAAATGAGTCACTTTTGAACATCCTCAAAATATTTATAACCACATCATTTATAATTTATATTGGTTTGAAATAGTAAGCTAAAATTGCACAGAATTTTGTATTGAGTAGAAGGTTTAGTAGTCAGATTTGTACAATGTGTGGGTTTTTTTCTTTTTATATAATTTAATTTAATAAGGTCATTTAATTTAAAATAATTCATTAATTAACCCTTGAAAGGCAAAGAGGTTAAAGGGGGAGGGTTCTTATATGGGATGGCCAAGGCAAACTACTGTTTTCTAATGGAATGGGCATGCTGTCATCACAGACAAGTCCCTGAGTCCAGTCAGTCCACACATTTATTTTAATAGTGCTCCTGTTATGCCAGTGAAATCTTTTCTCTGGACTGTCACTTAGCCTTTTTATTGCCTTGGTAAGGGATTATATTTGGCAGAAAATTCCACAGAGCATCCGGGTAAACTAAAAATGCAAAACACATCCCGTCCTTCTCTGCCTTTGTTTTTTGAGTGGAAATTTCTCAACTTTAACCATAACTGAGGGTCAAATGTATGCTATGCTTCTGTCTGAAAAGTGGATAGCCCTTTGGATAGCAAAGGAACTGGTTGCCAATTCACAGAATTTATTTTTTCCATAACGATTAGCAACTTAATACTTGCATTAAAGTTTGAGGCCAAGTAGTGGCACCATCACAGAGACCAATACAAGTATAAAACAAACACGTCAGGATTGTCACCCCTTATATACTCCTTTGCTACAGTGCCCATAACGTTCACAAGTGAGTAGCCCCCATTGTATGTAACAGAAACTGTGTTTTCAGAGGTGGATGCGCCAGACAGGCACTATGGCAGCCCACTATCACTAGGAATTTCAAAATAAATCCATAAGAACCGGAGCACTCTTGCAGATGAGAAGCGACCGCTTTCATTGTCTGAGCATGCTGAAAGAAGAGCTGCATGCGGGATGTTGGTAGTCTCACTCAGTTGGTAACAGAGGACCCTTTCTGGTCCATAATGACATTATTGCATCATACTAGCTGAAAACAAATGAAAAATAAAGCCCCTCTTTGGCAGTTTAACTAAGAGCCTTTTGGGGCAGGTAGACAGATGCAAATGCATCTTAATGTAAGGAGGTAGCATGTCTCTTCTAATTGATGGATTTTCTGACAAGGACGTGCTCCGGCTGTTCCACAAGAGAAGATAAGCTCTTCCCCGGTTCAGCTCCAGTACTCAGCTAGTGCTCAAAACTAGTCCAGAGGATCTTGTGAATTCCAAGAGAATTAGCCCTATGGTAGAGGAAAGGAAAACCACAAAATCCTCATCTCTGATGACAGGTTACTATTAAAAGTGTTAATCAGTGGCAGTGAATTAGTTATTGTGTCAGCCATTGTACAAAATACATAGCCCTCTCTTTTCTGCTGCCAGCAATACAGTGCTGGCACCAAAATAGTTTTCCCTCACTGTCCTTGGATGTGGATTCTGATACAGAAAACAAAAACAACAAAAAAAAATGCTCATCCCCTATCCATCTTAGAAATAGTCTTTCATAGAAATAACAATCAGGCCTTGTTTTTGAATGCACCAATCTGATTACCTCTTTCAGCATAAATTTACTAAACGGCATCATGCATAATAGAACAACATATAAAATCAGTAGTGAGAAAATAAGCTGCTATACGTGAGCAGAAGTGCGTGAAGAGGCTTGCCATCGGAAGTGCTAGCGTCTTTCAAGACCGGAATAGAAACTTCCTATTCCCTCTGTCATGCAATTCTAGGTAGTTCTCCAAAGTAAACGGACCATCTGCAGTTTCCCCCAGTTAGGTAGCTAAGTGTAGTTCGTATGCAAAACTGCAGAAGCCCCACTATTCCTAAGACCTTCCAAAGCCTGAAGTTTTGCTTCTCTCAGAAATACATATTAGGTGAATCCTGCTGCATGTCTAATGAGAAACTTTGAAAAGCTCGGAGAAAGTAGACTAATGAATGTTAGATAAACCAGTCCTTTGGGAACTTCTCTTTTAGGAGACAAGATAGTTTTAAAAACTGATTGCTGTTGATCTGAGAGGCATCTATTAAGACCACATCTGTTAAAACTGAAAACTTGCAGTATTCTTCAGAAACTGAGATTTGTAATGCTTCTGAGCTCAGATGTTGCTGGAGCACTTTCAGATCCACCAGGAGTTATTTGGATCCTGCAAATGCATCAGAAGCCGCTGTGCTTGCATTTTCTTGTGCCCTGTAAATACATCAGAGGAGGCTGCCTATCATCCTTTGTCAAATTTTGCTGGTTCTAGTTTTTGACTTTGGTACTGAGCCATTACTTACTTAACCGTCTGTTGTCAGACAAACTCTCAAACTGTTTATTGGCCATGGGGATAGCTCAGATGATCCTGTGAGGCTTGTACTTAATTATACTGATATCCTGAGGAAGAATGCCAAAGCACAATCATCATCCTAGTCATTCAGCCTGTGATTCATAAAAGTCTTGTTCTTTTACACTGCAAAGATGGTTCCCTGCTTAAAAATATCTGGAGAGTTCTGCAGGCTGCACTATGTGTCACCTGATCATTGCAAAGGCTTTACATACGTGGTGTCCATTTGATTGCCTCTCAAATAACACATAAGCTCCTTCCATTGGTTAGTGATCCTCTGCTTTTGTAGCAAACTACCCAGAGCTGAAAACCTTTGGGTTGTTTCGGTTGGTAGATTTCCCTAGCCAAAACAGGTTTAATTCCTCCATAGGTTAGGCATGAGGGAGAAAGAAGAAACTGCTATAAACAGTTCACTTATTTTTTGATGCGGTCAGGTTTAGAGGGTGTAATAACGCCCACCAAAAGAACACTGGCCATGGTTGCAGTTGTGCTCTCTTCTTTGACAATACTGCATCTGCTGAGGACATGGTGCCTTAACTCCGTTGTGCCTGGGCTTGTGGATGAAAAACCTCTAGGCTGCCTTTCAGTCAGTCTGAGCTCCCTTAAGACTACAGTATAATGCAGTATTTAATTCACCATGTCTTCCGAAATCCAAATCCTTTCCTTGCTTTTGCAAGGGGTTGGAAATGCCTTTGCCCAGCATAGCCTTGGGGTAAACAGCTCCATAAATACTTGCAGTCTCTGTCTAGTTGATCGTGTAGTCACTGTTGTTAAAGCTTCTGATTTAACTCTGTCTCTATGCCTTTTTTTTCCTTAATTTACTTCTTTTTCTTCTGGATAGATTCATTAGTCTGTGTGGGGGCAGAATGTCTTGAACCTCAGAATCGCCATGTCAGCACCATATGTTTTCCTAATTTTGTTCAAGTCCATCAAACCCTTGATGATAATAGGGCTTAGCTCGGTTGTCAGGTTCTGCTCCTCCCATTCCTTACCTGAAGGGAACATTGTAGACAGAAACTGGCCAACAACTGGGACTGTGGGAGTCCCATCTGATTCAAACAGTGGCCAGCCTGTAGTTACTAAAGCATCAGTATGTCCTTTCTGCCTTAAAGTTGGCTAAAGTGAACTTCCTACTGGATTAAAAAGTCTGCTGCATTTGTTGCCTGCTTTTCATGTCAGTTATAGACAAATCTGACTTAATTAGTTGCATTTACAATATTTTTAACCTGTTTCTTGTCATTTCTTGTATTAAATTTCTTGTTTTCAATTTGGAAATGAGGAATTAATAACACATTGGGTGTATCTAGAATACACAGTATACAGTGAATACACTCCAGTCTATACTCAGTTGTTCTCAGTGTGTTCCATTTATCCTCCTGTCTCCATTTTTTCATCCTGTATTTGTCTTTCCTACAAAGTTAGTGATATTTTTTTCCTCCCTATCTGCCGTCATCTGTGCTGACAGAGTGCTTGGAGTCTCTTGACACTCTGGCTTGTGTAGGAGGTGTAATACTTGGGTGAGTGGGAATAAAATCTTTCTGTGCTGTGTTGTGCCTCTGGGCACAGCCTACAATCACTTTACTGGAGCATATTAGATCTAATGAAATGTCTCTGTTCTTCAGTCTTGTGAGAATGATATTCACAATACAAATATGTCCTTTGCTCCTTATCCATTAAACAGAACAACTACTCTGCAGAATCACACTTAATAAAAGTATGTGATTTCCTGTCGTATTAGCATGAGCTTCCCCTGGAACCTGAAATACTCCTTATTGAATGAGATCCTGTGCTATTCAGAAGAATCTCC
This sequence comes from Eudromia elegans, assembly GCA_003342815.1. Lineage (NCBI taxonomy): Eukaryota > Metazoa > Chordata > Aves > Tinamiformes > Tinamidae > Eudromia > Eudromia elegans. Next base: position 3,166,374 of record PTEX01000012.1, read on the forward strand.
ATGATGCTTTTAAATTGCCTTTCCCAATGCTAGCTCTCTAGATAAAGTGTCGGCTGCTCTGGTGCTCCGGAATAGTTCTGCTTCGTGTGCCTGTGCTCTCAGCCTAGGAATACAAGCCTCCAGGTGTCACAGCAACAGGGCTTGCGGCTTTGTAGAACCCTTGGATATCCTTTCGGGTTTTCCATAAGCAGTTTGTCTTTGAGCCTTCGATTCTTCTAGTCTTCAGAATTCACTAAGAAGGTCTTTTACCTTACTAACAGAGATTGCAGTAATCTTGGTAAGGACAAGAAACAAGGGATCTGTACTCTTTTTTTTTTCCCATTTCAATGTCCAAATGTCACACTAGTTAGTTCACAATTTTTCAACTTTCTGTGCCCTTTATTTTATAATAAGCTTTAAGATTTTTAATCCATAAGTCAGAAACTTTTGCAACTGTGAAGCTAAATTCTTTTCCTGCCATTGTGTGATTATGTCTCTGCAGATCAGCCAGCTATGCAGCTGCAGTAAAGATACAAACCTTTAGTTCTTAGTTTTCCCTTATAAATTTTGTAAGACTTACTTGTTTTCCAAAGCTCATTTGTGTTCATTACTTTGCTTTTGTGTTCTTTTGTCTTCAAAATCCCCACTGCATACATTCATGGAAACTGCTCGTCGCAAAGTATCCCCTCTATCAGAAATGACCCAGCCAGCATCATAATGTAATCAAGAAATCATGGCTGTTGTCAAGGGCAGGCAAAGAGAAGAGCTGCCTGCTCCTCAGACTCAGCACTGCTTACTCGAGCATGCAGCTTTGTGAAAAGGAAATCTGAGCATTCTCCATCTGCAGAGGTGAGAATGGGAAGCTAATGCCAAGGAGCCCGTCCTTGCTCGCTGTTTCTCAGCTTCTAGGCATAGGAGAAGTTTATTTTTAACTGAAGAGACAAAGATGGCATTTTGGATAATAAGACCTAGTAGTTAAAAAAGAAGGCGGAAGTCCTAACCACTGAGTTGTGCCCATCTATTTTCTTCTTATCCCTTCTATTCTTAACTTATTTTTACTCCTCACTTCATCACTGTTAAATATCTTTAATCATTTCATATCCTTCAGTGATATGAAATAAGTCTTAGGTTGCTATGTTGTCAAAATGCTTTACAAAAATTAGAAAGTGTTACAGTTGAGCAAGAAATAGATTCCCATCCCACAGAAATTGTCAACATACCAGAACATTTCCCTGTTTCCCTGCACAGAATCAAGACAAAAAGCAAAAATTGAGGAAATACAGTTTAGAACATTCATTTCAGGTGAGTAATTTCAGCACTGTTCATTTCAACTGCACATATTTTTAATTCTCTTTTAATTGTATTTTAAGGAAAAAAAAAGATTTTAAATCATCAAGCTGGAAGGTTTTTTTAAATATAGATATTAAATGCTTCAACAATGTGCCTTTTTTAAATGAAAAATGAAAAAGTTTCCTTGGGAACTATTATTATTTTTGTTCATTATTCTTCTCTTGTTAAACATGCTAGAAAATAGGGGTTTTTTTTTACCTGAGGTCTGTACATAGTTCTCTTCTTTCTTACCGCAGCTCTCCCACTTTTTTTTTTCTTAATTAAGTAATCATAGATTATTAATACATGTCCTCTATATCTAAATATATGCAATCTCTTGTCATTTTAACTGCATTTTTGAGACCTAGCTCCCTCATGAAGGATTCTTGAGGAATGTAATCTGGACTGGGACAGTAGAGAAGATCTCTACTATCCAGCCATTAAATCCTTAATGAATCAGTGCTAAAATTGGTGCTACTCAGTGATCTGATAAAGCGCCTTGACAGCAGGTTTAAAGGTAGTGAAAACAAAAGTTAATGACCAAGATCTGCAGAAGGACCTCTCAACTTTGGTTGGCATGGTGATAAAATGACAGATGAAGTTTAATATTGGTAGGTGGATAGTGATACACAGGGAAAAAGAATCAATTAGCTTGGATGGGTTCTGAAGTAACCCTCATCTCTCAAGAATGAGATCTTGCAGTTGTGGTAGGTAATTTTGGAAAATATCAGCTCAGTATGCAACTGCAGTCAAGCAACTAAATAGAACACTGGGAATTATTGGGAAAGGAGTATTTAAAAAGTATAAATACTATAGAAAAGAAACTATGCCATTCTTAATATGTGCTAGACCTGCATTATAAACTGAGGGGCATATCTGGCTTTCTCGTCTTGAAAAGGTCTTTGAAAAACATATGGATGGAACCCAGAGATGGGTCTGACAAGGATGTGGAGAGGTATGTGATTGTTCACTTTCTCTCCCATTCCAAAGGTAGGTTATATAACTTCTAATGCAGTACTTTAGGTATAGCTATGGTGTTAGATGTGGTTATATTACTTGTATGCTCTTTATAATGCAGACAAGGATACCGTGCTTCTGAATATTGAGCAGATATCTTCACTGTATGTGATAAATAGGCAGAACTGAACTTCCTTGGTTAGTTTTGAATCCAGGAGGGAAAGGAGGAATGACCCTGGAAAAATGCAGCATTCACTATAGGCAGCGAGTGGAAGCTTAGTGTGTTACAGTTGCTGGGAAGGTGAATCTTGAAAACATATGGGTTTGCACCTCAGCAAAAAAAAAAAAATGCATTAATGTGAAAAAGTAGTTGAAGAGGTGTGCAAAATGTGAAACTCTGGCAACCTTGCCTTTCCTTTTCTAATGACCCGAGGTCTTTGTTTTGTCAGCAGAGGAAATAAACTACTGCCCGTTTTCAGCTTTGTGTAGCTCTTTACAAAGAAGCCAACTAATTGTTCCACTGAAAATCCAATGTTACTGTGACATGGTTATTCATCACAGAAAAGTGTGGAGCATCATGTTTACTTAATAGTTTATGGTCTATGAATTTGCTCACCAAGGAATCTCAGTTCTTATTTATTAAAGTCAAGGGATAAGCAAGTACTCATCAGAAGTATGATCATTTTCTGAGAGAGATGAAGTACACTAATACTGACTATGTAGTCATTATATAATGCTAAAGACAAGAAAAGTCTATATAATCCATGCAGGGCATAATTGGTTAGGTTCTGGTATTACATGTACCTCCGCAGCTGAAAAAAATGTATTATTATATCAAACATCCCTCTGAATTACCTTGTAAGCTGGATGAAGATGCTAATGGACTAATGTATAAGTGGAGATACTAATGTGTTATGTGTTGTTGTGATGCTATTCTTCTCCCCCAATGTCTTCCCTTTAATGTTATCCCAGCAACATAAGTTTAACTATTTTAAATTAACAATTTCTCACAAGTTGACCAACAGTTGAAAGATTATTTATATGACCTTTTGATAAAATCTTTCTTATCTACATCTCTTCAAGATATTTATGACTAAACAGTATTTTGTACAGTCCAATTTCAAATGTCTCTCTCCCTCATCAGAAGTGATTCTTTAGATTTCACAAACTAGCTCTCAGATTCCCCACATTATAATGAGCATTGTAGAATTCCCCGAATGAAGATAAATACTCAAGTTGAATCTACCAATCCTCCCAACTAAATCCACTCTTGTTTTGTGAAGATGAGTATCTTGTGTGACTCCTTTTACCTTAATGGGAAACATCCCTGCAAACATAAATCTGGGTGTCCCTGGGGTTGAGAAGAGTCTGAGTGCAGCCTGTTCTTGCTCCTCAGGCAGAAAGCCTGTGGGATAAGCAGGGCAAGGGAGTGGTGCCATACAAGAAAAGAAAAAGAGGAGGAAAGGGAGTGGGGGGCAGGTCCTGCTCAATGTTTCTTCCAGAGAAGTCCTAGCCTTAACTGTTCATAGTTAACAAAAGCATGAAGCTGTTGTGGAAACTGAAATATATCTATAAAATGAAAAACCTGCTTATTACAGACATTTGCAGATATTTGTATATGGTAATGTTTTCTTATACTTCTAAGTAAAAGTCTAGTATTTAATATAAAAACATGCTATAAAATACTTCTCTGTACAGATATTATAATGTACAGAGTGTCTTTTTACAAAATTGTTTCTCAGAATAACAAGTATCTATCCATATGTTTATACACATGTGTGTATGTGTGTGCATATATATATATGATTAAATTAAAAAATTGCACATCTGTCAGTCATTTTATTTTGCAATATAGTTTTTTTTTTGGAGGAGTTGATGTCAGGCATCATAAACTATAATGCAAATATAGTTCTTCAGTTTTCATATACCAAAGACCCCATTCTTACAAATAATATACTAGATTTGTGCCTAATTTTGCCTCCTTTTTCTTGGTCAGATTTGGTCTTTTCCATATGGTGTTTCCCATATAGCTGACTATCTATAACTGAGCGTAGTTCTAAAACTACATATTACCCAGAACTTGGAAGAGTCTTACACACTGATAGATGATTGTGAGGTATACATTATTTTAGAGAGTGTTTTCCAGTGAATCTTCAGCAACTCTTGACTATCCTTATCTATTAAGTTCAGAATTTACTGCTACTATAAGAGAATCAGCAGAAGAGAATGCAAGTTTTCACCTCATTACTCCAATCCTCAGTTGGTAAAGTCAACAATGAAGATGACTTTGTGTGAAAAAAACAGACTAGGAACTGGAGAAGCTAAAGGTCCAATGGACATCCCTTTCTGCTGACTGTGCTCTAGAGAGTGTTAACCCCGAGCAGAAGGAAGGGCAGACTGATGAAGGCTGTAGGATGCCCCGATGACACAGCTGGGTTATCTAGATTGTGTCTTCCGAGGCATGTACTCATACAGAGCATGGCTCTGGTGCATGAGTGGCTCTATTAGCTTTCCCAGTGTGTGTCATGAGGCCAATATTCAGTCAGACAAAAACGCATGAGACATTTGTCTTCTCCCACTAAATGCCATGTTTTCCTTCTAGTGTCACTCTTTGCTCTTTCAGCTGTACAGTTTTCCAGAGTCATTGCTCTATGGAAAAAATGTTTCCCAGCACAGATGGTTCCCTTCTGAATGCTGCAAACTCATGTGCAAGTGAGGCTGCTCCCAAAAGGATGTGCTCTCAGGAGCAAGGTCATGATAGCAAGGGCATGGACCTCCCCACTGAGGGCCTAATCCTACAGTCCTTGAGCGAGGTGAGCAGGGTAAGCCCTGGGATGGTAGTTAGGGTCAACAGCACCCCAGACAAATCCAGAGGGAAGTCAGGAACATGAGTTAGCAAGTTGGGGTCCAGATCAGACTTGGTGAGAGTAATTGGTCATAGACAGCCTCAAGATGGTCAGTGGGTCTGTGGCTGGCCTGGAACACAGCTGTGATGCTACTAGAGGAGTAGCTCAGGTGGGAACCAACCATGAGAACCTCAAGTGAAAACAGCTCCCTTGGGTTGGGGGGTCTGCCCTGGCAAATGCAAAATTACTCCTCTGTTGAAATATTTGCTGGATCTGATCCATGAAATAATAGAACCAGAAAGGCAATTAATCCTTATCTTGTTGATGAAGTGAGAATAGCAGGGGACAGAAATTACTGTATCATGCCATTTCTCACTGACTACCCAGAGAGGGAATGCGATGGCCTGTTGCATGATACATGTGATTGCCAGACCAGTGCTACAGATGTGTTCCCAGGCAGAACCCAGCAGGATGTTGTATGTTGTTATAACACATCTAGGTAGTGTTTGAAGTTCAGTAGAGCAAGCTCCTGAGTAAGCAGAAATGAGCAGACCTGCAGGAAGAGCTGCCTTTTTGGTACTGCAGACTGATTTCATCATGCTGTGTACTGGCAGAAGAGCTGAGGTAGAAATCGAAACTTGCTGCCTCCCATATTTTCACTATTTTAAATGAATCAGTCTAAACCAGTATAGTTCCTTGGTAATTTTGCGTTCTAAGCTCACCTAAGTCCACAATGATACCTGGGTTAGGGGACATCCTCATGCCATGCTTGCTTCACACATGCTCCCTAGATAAAGGGGCCTCTTGTACCATCATTCAGTGCTTTCAGGCCAGTAAACAAAATCATATGCCAGACTTGAGAGGGAAATGTCTCTTCTTTCATTAGACACTGTGATGCAGAGGCTCAGGGGATATGAGGAATGGAGACAGTGATGAGGACATGCAGGAATCCATCTTTTCCTCCTTCCCCCAAAGACAGACTTCATGCAGTAATTTCTATTCATTGAGTTAAAAGCTTATGAAGATCTTATGTGATTTATAACATTTATCCCAAATATGAAACTCTGTTAAAAAAGCTGGAGTCTGATAACATGAGAATATCTGCAAACTCATGTGTAGGATGTTAGGTACAGTTTGTATATATGTAAGGTATCACAGATGGTTTGAAGGACTCGATAATCCATCACATTCATTTTATTTTATAAGAGAATTGTGAAAGGCCATCACAACTGACTGAAAGGATAGTTGTGTTTTTTTATAAAACTTTGCAGTCATTGTAAACCAAAATATGTTTTTACTTGGAGGTTCTCTTTTCCTGAGTGAGTGTGAAAAGTGTTCTTCTTTCTATGGGAAGTTGTAATTTCCTCTTTTGTTAAATTAGGAAAGGCTTGCCAAAAAAAAAAAAAAAAAAAAGCCTCATGTGATGAGTGTTTGAAAATCGTAAAATATAATTTAGGTTTTTCTTTTTAAGATGAATGACTTCTTCATTGTTTTATTACTAATAGCAAATGCATTTCAGAATCCAAGTAACATGTTAGAATCCACATCTTTACACTGCTACTGAAATTGTGTTTTGATTTTTTTGACATGATCCCTGATTGCTGTGAGAAGAATCAGTTCAGTATTTTTGTTCTTAGATTCCCCCTCCTTTTTTTTGCAGCTACTTGTGGCAGATTCCATTAACAATTGCAGTAGGAAACACGAGCCACATCTCATCAGAGGCAATTATATGGGTGTCTAACAAATCAGGTAAAAATAAACTTTCCTCCCAGTGGAATCTCATAAAGCATACTTGTGTTTTCCTCAAATGTTTCTTTGGAATTGATCCTAGATAATTGTTTAGTTGCTCTGCACCCAGTCTTGAAATGAATTGCAAGCAGGAGAGTTGGGAAGGGAGGGAGGAGGAAGAAAGGATAAATACCAAGCAGGATGATTAATAATTTTCGCAGAAGCTAGGTAGTATAATGGAAAGCTTTTATGAAGAAATGTGTACCTAAGTACCAAATATTTTATATTTAGCAACATGTATCAACTTATTGATGAATGCAGTTCTCTTTATTGATTGGTGAAAGTTAAATGTAATACTTTTACAGCAAAACATCTAATGAGTTTGAATTAGTAAATGCAAAATATTTAGAATTCTGACATTTTGTAATTCTGATCTATAGTCTGAACCAGTGCTAAGAAATGTTTATTGTCTTTAAAAAATCTCCTTAATGATCTTTCAAAGTATTTTTTTTCCTTACTAGATAAATAGATACTGGACCTTGAAACTGCATTATTCTAACTGTCACTGCCTCCTCAGTTCCTACATGGTAGCTACTGGAGCTGGATGCCAGTGCTTTTCTATCCCCTGAAATAAAAGGAGCCCACCATAGAAATTTTGAAATTGTTTTCTCTGTTTCCTGGCTACATGAGCTAACAGTTTGGGACTGAAGTTTTATGTCGATGAGGAAAAAATGTGGAGATTTGAATAAATTGATTCTAAGGAAGGGAAAATAAGGAGCTGTATGCATCCCCTTGATGCATACATCCCTATGTGAGGGAAAACTGAGCCCTTCTTGCAGTGTAAAAAAGATACAGAAACTTCCTTTCAGCAGAAATCTAGCTGAAAAGGGGAATGAGTCAGACCTCTGTGTGTGCCTGGTTTTTTTGGGTTTTTTTTTGTTTTGTTTTTTTCTAAGTCACTAAAAAATAGTATTCACATAGAGCTTAGCAGTCAACAGGACCAGAAGTGAATGGCGAATACAATCAGGGGAAATCTGAGTATCCCATCTTTCTAGTGGTTCAAGGTATGTGTTTTTTCACCCTGATTGTTTGCAATCTCTTAGATTCTAACCTTTCTTCATATTTTTTTTAATATTAACACTTGTGGAATATTCCAAATCTCTTTGCACTTTTGCAGCCTGCCTTAATGACCTGTTCTGCTCTTGTGGTTTAGGGCTTGACTGATCTCTCACTGAAATTAATAGTGGGATTCCCCTTGACTTCAGGGAGAGTTGGTCATTTCATCTCATCTCGTTTCACCTCATTAGATCGATCATGCATGTCTCCTTCCCTTCTTCCTGCCTTGAAAGTTCAGAATGTAACTTTATCTTATCTGCAGAGTTACTTCCCCATTGCTTTCTATTTGCTGTGGAAGAAACTAATCCATGAAGCCACATCAGGGATGGCTAACTACTCCTACTCCAATGCCTACAAGACATTAACAAATTAAAGATGGCCAATTTGAGCAATGATTTTGGGGCGCTCAATATATAGAAATTAAAAACGAACCTTTTGCAGTGATCTGAGTCATTAGTTTCCTGTGTAGCTAATCAATGCCAGTATGATCTATTGTTATTGTCCTTGTGCTTCCTCATTTTGTTTTCACTCAGTCACTTGCTGCGTCTCATTAAAAATTTAGAGACTGTAAACTTATGAGTACAGTAAGGATGTCATCATTGCCTTTGCTTATTGTTGTCTGGCTCACTTGGAGGATTCCGTAACATAAAAAATCAATGAGAACATCCCTAGATGTGCTCAATATGATTCATTATATATGCTGGTATGCGTCAGGGCTGCTACTGATGATTCTGTGATATTCTTGAAGGGTTTCAGGGGGGTTTTTTCCTTTTTTTTTTCAGCTGGTATGCCTGATTTCTGGGGATCTGTAAGGCTTTCTGAGATTGGAAGGGGCAGTTTCCAGGAACAATTTTAGTGGGAGGGAAGAGTTCCAAAGAGTTTCTGCTGTGCAGAGGACACATCTTTTGGTGTTGTAACAGAGAGTAATCTGAAAACAATTCTGCAAGCTGGAGGTGAAAAGGGTTATTTCAGAGGATGTTTGGAAGGTTGGGGTCAGTCACACCGCTCTTCCAGTAAATGTATTTGAATGCAGAAACATAAATCAAATTTATTTGACTTCTCATGATTCTGAATTTTAACAGGAATAAAAAGATACAGGAAGGTGTGATTCATCTAGCTTAGACATCTGCAGCGTAGAGAGCTGTACTTGGATATTTACTGAATATCTATGGGCAGGAATAGGTGCCTCTTCTCCTGGCATAGGCCATTTTTCCGTAGTCTACCAGTACATCTGACTTTTAACAGAAGATGTTTTAGTATAAGAAGTGAATGTTCCTCTCCTCCTTACAGCCTATCCAGATCAAAGTTGTCTAAATTTGGTCAAAAGAATTACACTACAAGTGTCACTCTACAAAGTAATGTGATAGAAAGCTCGAAGTCAAGTTGAGGTTCCTAACCTTACCATTTTTAATGTCCTCTGAAGCATCCTTCAGAGAAGAGACATATCTTTTATGATGTTGTCTGAAGCATGCTTCAGAGGAGAGAGGTAAAGGGAAAAGAACTAATCTGAGGATCTAAGTTAAGGCAAAACATAGGCAGTCTTTTATATCTTAGCTGTGCACAAAAGTGTACAGCTATAATAGATATCACAGAAGTGACATTGCTGCTGCTTGGGAAATTAATTTGCTATCCTAAAGGAAAAGCCAATATTGAACTGAGCTTTTTTTCTTCTGCAATTAGGAAGAAATACCAACATGTCAAAATACCTGGGAGAAAAAATTCTTTAAACCACTTCTGTTTGGAAACACTGAAATACAACTTTCTAAATGAATACATATATTCAATTTGGTGACCTAGAAAAAGATACTGTATGTGTCCAGAGCTGTCTGTTCTTCAGTTTTCTTTGAGATAGCCTAGGAAATCTCAGTGTCAGGCCAAGGAGAAAGCAGGAAAGAAGCATATAGTGTAAAAGAAAGAAAAATGTGATTTGGGTTAGGCTGGAAATCAGAGAAAGACAATGGAAATGATGGGAATGTGGAGGAGGCATCCAGTCCATCTTTGGCAATCTGGGAGCAGACTGCACTGTCTGTATGAGTCGTGGTGGGGTGACCATAGCTGCTTGCTACCATGATGGTAAGAGGTCTCCTGGAGAAACAGTAAAAGGCTTCCTGTGGGAGAATTTGGGTTTTCCTTTCATGGAGTTAATTAAATTTCGGGGGTAGAACATCCTAGAGCCATCAGTGCTGTACATCAACACTGTACTGACAAAGTTATGCTGAGGAGGGAGTGACAAGAAGGCACCGGACCTTGCATGACCACAGCATGCCAAGGTATTTTGCTGTTTCTTTTTATGCTTCCAAAAATGCAAGCTGACAGGCTGGTCTGTCCTGCTCTCTACAGTCTTTCCATGCCATAAATACATGAATGCACTCAGTCCACACAATAGGGCAGGCACTGGGCTTTGATTGTAGGTTCTCTTTTGTCTGCACACTCACAAAGGGGTGCCACTTACAGCATTTCAAAAGGAACATGTCAGGAGCTCGCAACTGTTAACAGGGACCTGGGATGAGAAAATGCTCGCATATTTTCATCTTTTACTGCTATGATCACAGGATCTGTTGCTGGATTGCTCCTGGAATCCTTCACTGATCTGCACTTATAGCAAAGGCAATGCTATTTATGAGGATGGTTTTTCATGCTCTCTTAAGGAAGGAGTGGGATATTTCCTTTTTGTTGGCTGCAGTAACTGCTGTGTTAAAGAAGCTTTCAATATAACCTGGAAGGTGGATAGGAAATGATGGGCAGCTCTCTTCATGAAATACTGATCACATGTCTTTCTTTAGCTGCCAATATTGAAAAGGTTCCAAACTGATTGACTACCATTATGATCTTGGTGTATCCTGTGATTGTCTTCTGGACAGGAACTACACACTCCTCTTAAAGGGAAAAGGAAATACAGAAAAGGTTGCTGTCTTTCAGTCTGCCTATCCTAAGAGAATAGTCTCCTTCCTTGCTATTTGTGCAGGATGCTCTGCAAGATCTATTCTGCCTTAAAGGAATGACAGCCTCTACATAGTCTTTGAGATGCAATGGATGGCCTCTGAAAGCTAAACCAGTCACAAGGAGGAAAGAAATCATCTCATGATAAGCCTTCCTATGCATGCTGAGGTCAGAGACATCACACTGAGGTGGCTGCAGTGCTATTTGTGCTAGTCTTGCAGGTCTGCCGAATGAAGTTTTTCACTGAGATTGTGGGAATCATTAGTGCACTCTACTCTCTAACAGATCCAGGGCTTGTTTCTGTTTGTCCTAGATTAATTTGCTTCCTTCGAGATCTCAAAGGCATGGTATACGTACATGGTGTCCTCTGTGTTTTGGAATCAGCCCAAAATGTGTAGCATATAACAAGTACAAGTATTGTTCCTGGGATCAATTATAAATTTAGCCAGTCCCTGCAAGACAGCTCCTTCAAGGGCTTAGGTCCTCCTGATTGTTGCTAAAGAGTAGTAAATGTGGGAGGACAGTCATGTTCACTTGTCATGTTCCTGCAAATCCATCAGAAGTAGAGTTAGTGACTTTAACCTTAAATGGTGAGCTTTAGCTGGCACCCATTTCAAATACCAACGCTTTGGTCAAAAACATGACTGTTTTGTGGTGCAGGCTCCAGGGAGGAGACATCTTCAGGTGGTTCAGAGTGTTACTGAACTGACTGAATTAACTTCACAGTCTGCCTTGCTGTCATTCCCACCACCACCTCCTGCACCTTGACTGATCTGTTGCGTGCCAGGCAAGTATTCATCTGATGGACATCTCTGCCTCTAGTAAAGTAGATCATTTGGACTCTTCCTCCTAATAAATCCAGAATTACCATGAGATGTTGGAAAGAAAGTTTAGGAGGGCAACTGGCTCCCTGATAAGAATTCTAGTTTATTATATTATAGCACCTCCTGATAGAAGATTGATCTGTTTTAGCTGCAAGTCGCTTGATTGTCTGCTTCTCTTCCCTCATGTGTTTTGTAGAAGACAGCTGCTTCCGAGCTGGGCTTTGCTTGCTCTCCACTGAGGAGTGGTGTTAGTGCAATGTTAGAAAAATCCCTTTTTTTTCTTCCCTATTCTGAGAATCAGATGACTGCTGAGCTTGTTTTGAATTGCTTTCACACTCCCATCTTTCATCTTTCATAAGGGAGAAAAGAAGTTTTGTGAAGCAAAATAAATTAAGAGGTCCTGCTGTACAGCTTTAGCCAGCCATAGGGAGGGCTGGGGATACAGCACCTACAATCCTGGCATCATTTTAACAGAGCGAAGCAGAAACGGTGCCTCTGTATCCCAAAAGCTGAGTCAAGATCCTAAAAGAAAAATACTTCTTGCACCATATAACATCACCTTAGGTATTAACAGTTCTACAGCCTAGGAGTGGTAATGAATGGCAGAACAGTCCAAGGGGAGATCGTGTGACACGGAACACAAACACATTTACTGGTGTGTTCAGTTTACTATAGTGTTCCCTATGGCAAAGTGTTTTTTCAATTGGAATTAAAGCAGTGTGGCAAGTGAGATAGATAGAAAGAACTTCTGATTTTTTCTTCTCCCAGTATAAAAGGTTCTTTCTAAGTACTTTGGAGCATTTAGCTAAAGCCAGTATGTTTCCACAAAATATTGTGATTGCTATGAAATTCCTCTTCGAACATTTTCTTCATCAGAAAATTTTTACTTGCTCTTGGTGGTATGAAATTGTGTTATATTTATGCAGTAATTTTTATAGGAAAAGAAAGTATGTTTTACTAGTAAGAGCTTTTCCATTCTGAATCAAATTCCTAATATGCTATGGCTTTTATACAATAAAAAAAAAAAAAAAAGAGTAACATCTCTGGGTTCGAACGTTTGAACTGGTAGAACTGTGCGTAGCCCAGACTCTCAGCATTGGAGTAGTTTCTTCCAGAGCACTGTCATTTACCCAGAGCTAACTCACATCGTGCTCATGTTTCTGAGCAGATCACCAGTCTTCCTCCACTCTTGCTGGTTTTGATGAGAGTCGAAGCTGCTCAGAGCTCTAGGGCATAGTCCTGATATTCAAGCAATGTGCTGTGAACATCAGCTTAGAGGAATGTTTCACACTTTCAGAGCAGGGAAAATGAGAATCAAACCCTAATTGATTTTTTTTTACTTTTAAAATAAATGTTGTAAAAATTAACCATTTCTTCCTGAAGGTCTCCTATGTGTATGTAGTGAAACTGGAGCTTTCAGAGCAATGATATTTTCTGAGGCATCCAGCAAAACAAACATAACCATTGAAAAATATTCTCATGGAACATGATTAAAGAAACTCTCTTTAATCTCAAGCATATGTATGTATATTTTAGATTTTAAAAGGTGAACTAAGCCCATCAAAGACAGATTTTTCCCCAAATGATTTTGTTTTTGTTTTGGTTTTGAAAGTCATGAGTGGTGTAATAACGGGTTTAACGTGGAATGACTGCCTTTTTGCTAACAATAGTATTTTAACAGGAAACTAACAAATGTATTTGTGATAAGTGGAGAAATTGCCCATGTGTATAGAAATTTGCAGTGCTGTCTTACCAGAAAAAAAGAATTTCTTTCTTAGGAAAGCATTAGAATTGACAGACTCAAACACTGAATTCCAGTAAATTATATAGAACTGTGTGAAACACATGCATCAGACAGTCCCTTAAAATAACCACCTGCTTATATGAGCTAGAAAAGCTTGAAAGATTCCTGTCCTGTATTTCAGAAAAAGACCAACCCGTGAGTGTCCTTATCAAAAAATAGGAGCAAGGGGTTATGATTGCATTCAAAACTGACCAAAACAGCAATAATGCCATCAGGCTATGAAAAGATACTGTTCTCCATTAGAGCAATATGTGTTTGCTGTGTTCCACAGCTACCATTTATGGAATAGGTTATTTTGAAGTTGTCATATTTGACTGGCAAGTATCATTCAGTATTGTGTTGCAGAATGCAAGTAATTTCCTCACTTGAGAGATGAAAATTAAATGAAAATACTCCAACAAGAAAAAAAAGTGTGTGCATTTGTTTCTTTGATAACATCTGATATTGAAAACTTCTATTTTATGTATTTATTTACTCAGCTGTTGAATAATGTGCACTTATAGTCCATTTGATAAGTTTTCAGGTAGGATAGAGGTGCCAGGGATTAACCAGTTTCAAGAAGCTGTTTTCAGCTATGGTGGCATTTGAGAGGTAGTTTCTAATAGAAAAACATAAAGAGAACACAGGGCTACATTAACAGAGTAGGAATTTCTGCTACATGAACTTTCTGTACCTGACCTCACAAGGCAATACAGCACTGAAGACCCAGAGAAATTCTATTTTTTTTCCCAACAGTTTCTCCTAGTTATAGAATATTTTTGCAGTTGCAATATCTTTGTGGTTGCTTTTAACAAAATGCACTAGGCTGATACAGATCATTGCTGAGATTTAATGGTGTCAGATTGGTCACAGCACCAGGCTAGCGAAATTAAATAGGAGGTGATAGATCCAGATTCAAATTCCTTCTCCTCTCCCTGAGGTACAGCAGGCCTTTGAAACCAAGCCCTTCTAAGAAAATGCCTTTATAATTATGCTCTAAGTTGTCTTGGTCATCTTTTGCAACATCTCTATTTAACACTTTCCTTTGTATAAAGTAATTGAATATTCACAAGAATCAGAATTCAGGTGTTGCAATAAGTATTCTGGACAGCAGTAGTCTGGTAGTTCTGACTTCACATCTGGTGGATAAAGTCCTTTAGACAGAGTAGCAACCTCAGCAGCACAGACATGGAGCTTGTTTAGGGCTAAGCTACAACTGCAGCACCGTGTTTAACAAACCTTTGTGGGAGTAAGGACACGAGGTCGTAAAACCTTGTTCCCGATAATATTGCATCAAAAGCAACTCAGATGCTTGGACAGTAGGAAACTGAATAACTGGAGTCTATGGGAAAGGCCACCAAGGTGGTTCACAGGTAAAAACCACTGAGTTGGAAAGCTATCTTTGTCCACATGGATTTGGCTGCCTTGTTACTTTTGAAAGATTAGGTTAGCCATGCCTCGTAGTTTGGGGCATTTTCATGTTAAAGAGCTGGTGCAGGTCTCCTTGCAGTTCGTTAGCCTTTGTATGTTTCAGTCTTAATTACCTATTTCTCTCAATCTAGTAGTTGGCATCCCTTTCCCAAGGCCAGGAATCCCACAGAGTTGTAGGACTTAATTCTCTTTTTTTTTCACTCTAGTACTATTTCTGCAGGATATGGTAGCACACAAAGGATGTGTCTACTTGGCATTTATCAAAGCAAACTAATATTTTAACTAAATACAGATGTCTTTTTTTTTTCTCTGAAAAGTTTATATAAAATAATTAAACTGAGCTGGTAGAGTCAGTTAGACAAATCCTCAAAGAATAATAACAGAATTAAATTCTATAAGCAACAAGTGTTTTTTTCTAGACTAATATTTCTGAGATTTTAATGATCTCTGAACTATCTAGCTAAGAAGAGGGGGTTTTTTTCCCTTCTTTTAATCCTGCAGCTTTATCTGAATTTACAGAACTCCATGAATTTAAACACATAATTATATATTTTTAGGATTGGTCTCTTTTTATGTTTGCACCTAAATTCATGCCTATTAGTGTGTTTGCTAGGGTTATTTAGTGAAGATAATGTTTGTCTGTAGATCTAGTCATCTGTTATTTCCTGAGAAATAACTTTTTTTATAAGAAAGGCTGTAAACAAATCTGTTTCTCTCATATTTTTAGGTACTAGAAGGTATATATGAATTGCGAAGACCATATTGTTAATATTTTTTTTCTTTTTTCTGTTATTGCTTTCAGGCAACTCAAACACACTGATCAGTTTCCTGATGGAATTATGTTGGAAACAAATTTTGCATATTGCTTTTTATTCTTAAAATATATGACAAGGCTGTTCCCTTTTTTCAAGACTATGCAGACTAATTCTATTATAGTAGAAAAAGTGAAAAAGTAGAAGCTAGAGCGTTCTGGTTCACAACTGATTATGTCAGAATAATATAGCAAGTTGAAGGCTTCTTCAAGAGACATTGAAGCCTGATGCTTCATTCTGTAGTGAAAGAAGCGTGTGATGGGAGTTCAAGGAATTTTGTTTTTGAAATCCCCAGTTCCTGCACATGGTTTCACACTATCTGAATTCTAGCTTGTACAAATATCAAAATAAGCTTAAAATTTCAGCCTCTGCGTGAATACTTAGGGGAAAGAGGAAGAACAAATTAGCTGATACAGCTAGTTCTGAAGGAGAGCATCTCAGTGGTTAGTAGTTGCAAGGTCTATAACTGGAAGCAAAGGCTTCATGGACCACATGCAGAAACACTTAAGATACTTTTTTTTTTTTTTTTTTGAATCAAGGTTTCAGTCTTCTCTTTATAGATTTATTGAAATTATTAGAATTAAATTAAATTATTAGAATTAAATTAAAGTTGTGTAAAGCTATTTTATCGTTACTAGAATCAGTGTGCCAGACTTAAGTGGGTACCTCTGTTATAATTAAAATTAACTAGGAAAAAAAAAAAAAAAGGCATCTTGAAGCTCCGTGTTCCATGTTTGGTAGAAGGTCTCTATAAGAATGTCAGGTAGTGTCTCTTTATATTAGAGCAGAAAAAGAAAATTCTAAGTCAACCACATTATTAATGATATTTTTGTTAGTCTCTGAATTAATTTTACTATTTCCTGTGTGTTTTACAGGAGGAAAGAAGTTTTTTCTTTTTTAGAATTTTCAAGCTTAAAACCAAGTCCCCTTCCCATTTTGTTCTTTCTTTCCAGAAAACCACAGAATTCCTGCTTTAGAAGAAGCAAGTTGGTTGCTGGGAAACATCAACCAGACTGGCTACTTTAGAGTTAATTATGATATTAGAAATTGGAGGCTGTTAATTAATCAGCTAACAAGGAACCATGAGGTAAGCTCCTCTTCTCATCCCTAAAATCTTTGATAAGTGAAGCGTCACTGTTTTATCATCCTAAGTGCTTCCATTTTTCTGGTTGCCCCTCGCAGGTTATCTCTGTCAGTAATCGAGCAGGCTTGATCGATGATGCATTCAATCTAGCCAGGTATGTTTTCCTGAAGATAATCTATCCTCATATACTTGCCTCCGACAGTTCACACAGTCATTAACTCGGTGGTTGAGTGTGTTTTGAAGGTAAATATGCTTTAAACACAGTTTAGTTCTTTTCCATTTCTTTTCTTCTTTTTGATATGGTGAGTAAGTATGGTCTATAGCACATTCACTGCTTTTGATCGATAATTGCTTTAGGGTATGTCCAACTGTGGAGAGGTCTGATCAATTTTATGGCAAGTTCAATTTAACACTTTGGGAATAAATAATCTCTTTCCTTCTCTAATGAAGAAATTTTTTGTTTTACTTTTTTGTTTTGTTCTCTCTCTCTCCTTAACACCACCCTTATTTTTTCCTTTTTTTGCCCTCTCTTCTTCATGATCCATGTGTAGTATTTGGGAGGCACCTTCACGATTCAGGAATTTTTGCCTTAACTTGTATTGTCATCTGATTTTTCTAGTATCTTCTTTCTCTTGCAAGCTGCTAGGGCAGACTCTTTTTATATATGTGGCAGGTTAGGTAATACCTTTATGAATTGAGGCAATGGATTTTTTCCTGATTTGAATCAGCTCATATAATACTTTGGTAGTCAAAGTGCAAAATAAGAAGAAAGCGGCAGAACTTTTCAAACTTAGAGATTCCTCACGTCCTCAAGATCATTGTGTCAGTAAAACACTGTGATGTCAAAGGCTGTGCGATGAGAATTCCTGATATTAGTGGCTGTCTATTTGCTAGCGTATTTATAGCCATGTTTGAGCAGTGGCTTGTACAACTTGGCAGTGCAGAGGTACATTTCACTGGAAACGATCACCAGAGATGTTTGAGATTCAGGCACAATGTCACACAGAAATTATGGCTCAGTGATGTTCTAGCACCGCTGCAGTAAAACACGGTTATGTGCCCTACAACTCTGTTCCTGCTGCCAATACCAGACTGAATATATGACATGAGCTAGTGATTAGCCCTTAACGGTCGAGAAGGACAGGAGGAAGGCATGATATGGAGAGGAGAGGGGTCTGCTCTTGGTTTATGCTCTGCCCTTCGTTTTTGCCTTTGGCCTCTTCCCATAGAGAGCAGTGCAGGATTGAATGTAGGTCATTGCTTCATTGCTTCAGACTTCAGTGGACTATGAGTTGTGAACTCCCTGGCCTGACGAACATTGTATAATGTTCTAAAATATCTAGACTATCAGATGAATTAATAAATGTTCAGTAACATGACATCCTGTTCCATTTTATTTGTTGTGTGCGACAACTCAAAGCTTCTTTGTTGAATAAACTAAATAAAACTAAAGCACTTTGAACTTATGAAGAATCAATCTGTGAGTTTCTTTCTTCTCTTTCCATGAATTGAAAGAGATCATGTGAGCCTTGATTTCAGTGAAAATCTAGGCATGGAAAATAGTGTTTCTTAAGTTGATTCTGATAGGTTTCTTCTGAGTCAGTACTGAGTACTTTAAGATGTCTTGTTAAAAGAGGAGTGTATTAGGGACAGGCCTTGATGGCAGAGCACCTGAAATTCTGGGAATATGTAAATATGTTTAAGGCTCTACCAGAAAATTGAATAGTGTGATTAGCTGGCACACATGAAACTGTTCAGCAGGGCAGCTGTAGGGTACAACTTTACCTGCTATGTTGAGTGCTCCTGCACGACACAGCCGTGTTCCCCAAAACCAGCTCTGACAGCTATCAAAATCACACAGACCCTCTCAATTTCCTCAAAAAGTCCATGTTGAGAAAGGCACCATCAACCTAAAAACGACTTAGCTTTTCTCTCTTGACTGTGAGCCACCGTACAGCATGCTGCTTTGTTTTCTGTTTGAGTAGTACCGTAGTTTGGATGTCTCCTCCTCTGTGGATGCTGTAGTGATTTAGTCTTTGCCCCCTACAGACTCTTTGTCCCTGCTATATAATGTTATGTGGTGTGAAGATTAAACACACAGAGATGTTTCTGACCATGAAGTGAAAAAAGATGAGTGACCAGGCATAGGTGTAATTTAGACTTGGCTTCTCAGAAGATTGCCTGTTTCTAAGGGCTATTCTGTCCTCAGTTGTGGTCTCTACGTGCACTGAAGCCATGTATCTTGTCATCTGCGACTATACATACATATACGTTTTGAAAGATAGCAGAAAAATGTAGTAAGTGCCTTTACTTTATATTATTGTGATAAAAAAATATGTAGAAGCAAACAAAACTTCTTGAATTTATAGTTGTCCTTTCTAAAAGAATTTCCAAAATAAGCAGTTCTTTTTACTGTACTAAAGAGACTGTTTCTTCAAAATATTCCATTCTTAGTAACTCCTAAAATACTCTCTAGTGTGGTGTTGAACTCGATACAGTTAATGTGTTTCACAGCAGAGAGATTTAACGCAATTTCTCCAGTGTCCTAATATGAAATTTCTTTATGTTATTAATACTAATTCACTTTATTTGTGGAACAAATATGGTTCTCATTGTTAGTGCAATGCAATGACATTTAGATCTTCAGAAAGCCAGGTCTTACTCCCGTAATTTATTTTGGAGTGCTGGCAAGGGGAACTCAAAAATGGCACAAGGGGAATGTATGTATTTCATTCTTCCAAAAAGTTTATTATCCTTTTACTATCCAGCATGATATTTTTTCAAAAATAAACGATATAAATGAATTGATAATGGCAAGGAATGTTTTAAGCTCTTTAATTCCCTAATATTTTGTTCACTTTATATATAAATGTATTCCTCTTTTTCTTCTTGATGTATTTTTGTTCCATAACATCAATCAAGCAGAGCTGAATTGAGTAATAACAGTAAAAGGAAGCTACATCTTGCACATTTTGACTTTTCACAAGCTCTTTTTTCAGATTTTTGTGTATAATTCTTCTCTGCTGTAATACTTGCATGTGTCCTGAGACTGTAGAGAACTGTGGCCTTGGCAGTAACATAGCTTATTGAAAAGAATGGTCAAAGTCTTGAACAGAAATAGAACCAAGACACTCTCTTTCCTTCTTCTTGGAGATATTTTTATTTGGGGGGGACGTTGACTATGAAGTTTCAAAAGAAATTTCAACCATGAGGATTGCAGTAAAATTGATGTATTAAAGGTGGACTGAGAAAAATTAGGAAAAGCAAATGGAATTGTATAGGTTTTGTAAGCTTAAACTGAGGAAAAGGTAATTTGGATAGCTCTAATAAGCACTGTGATAGGAAATAAGTATCTCACTGTTTCTTGGGAGACTGAATAATATTGTCAGCTCTCATTCTAAACTGTTGCCTCAGGATAGAGTATATGTGAGGTGGGATACCTCCTCATGCTGTTTTGGACATGCCAGATAATGACCAGTATATCTGAACTGGTTACCTTGTGGTCCATTCACAATGGAGAAAAATGTGCGCCTGACCCCTCAAAGACACTTAACATAGAATAAATTCTCCTCCTGATGTCAAGAGTCTTGTGTCACCCCTAGTTTTTCTTGTTGGTCTCTAATCTTTATAGTAATTTCCCCTCATTAGACTGGTTAATTTAATCCAATATTAAGTCAAAGAAATATATCTAGTTGACATTCAGTGTTAATAGTATGATATTCAATCACATGTGGCTGTGGATACCTATTTTACACTCCTTTAAAATAGTTATTATGCCTTCCTGTTCTAGAAGAATGCATCTGTTTTGTCTCTTGAAACCCAGTGTGTGCTTAACGTCCCTTTGATCTTGCCTGCTCCACAGACAGCCTAGCTGTCTTAGGGTGATAATTGCCTAGGAGATGAGTTTTTCATGCTGACAGGCTGCCTCCCTATTGACAGACATCCTGTCTTCTGTCCTGTCTTTGAAGAGGTTGTGGTGCAGTTCTTTGCACACTCAGGTTTTCTTGGCAGTTCCCTTTGGGATCATAAACTTATTGACAAGTTAGAATACATCAAGACTGCAGCCAGTGGTCACCCACTAACAAGGCCAAAGGTGCAACTTAACAGTAGTTTTTGGATATTTCTCTGCAGCATTTCTTCAACACTTTCAGGATTTTTTTTTCTTAACTTGTTTCTGGGTCTTAGTACTGGTATATAGAATTTTTCCTTTCTAATTATGAGATAGCATGAAATTAGATAATTATTCTGCTCCAGAGATGTCATTTAATTCTCTGTATCTCCCTGGGACCTTGGAGAGTAGGAGAGAAACTGCATCTCTGTCATCTCCTTAATCGACCAAGAGTGGTGGAAAGAATACTCCACTGTGTGTGTACGAATATGGACTAATACAAAGGGGCACATCACTGGCTGTGACTCAGTGTGCGAGGAAGTGGACAGAGGGCATGGCACACCTGAGAAGACTGTTCTTTTTGATAGCATAGGTAACAATCTGACCGTATCGGAGCACTGTTCATTTCTTTCTACCAGCTCTGAGGACAAGGAGCGATAACCTCTACACTACTTCTTTTAGGCCAGCAGAGCCTGCCTATATACACTTAACTAATACAGGGTCTGTGTCAGATATGAGCAACCACAGCAGCCAACCTTCCGAACTCTCCGTGAGCAAAGGAGTGAAGTTTCCTTCTTCGTGGGGCCTTTTTGAAGTTCTGACAGAACTTCATTCACCTGGCCTTTGGTGTCTGAAAAAACCACATGACTTTGGAGGGAAAAAATGCCAACAAACTGAAACCAACCCTGTCTTTTTTCCTTAAGTAATTTCCCACTTGTGGAATATTAAGACAAAAACATTTGGCCACTCAGCTACCAGGAGCAGCAATTTTCTCCTCATTTTTATTGGTCTGTTTTATGGATACAGAGAAGAAAAATGATTGCAGTGGTGGACATAACACCCATTGAACCAAACTAGTATCGAAAGAGTAGCAGAGTATCACCAATACTAGCACTGAAGTAACAGCTGGGCAATGAAACTCCTGACTGTAGTGATCACTGTAACTAGGCTTCTGGTTTATACCCTTTTATATACAATCCAAAATTATTACTGATAAGTTGGAAATACATTTTCTTAAAGTATCTGGTGGGAATATGTGCATAATGAATTTAAACTGTGGAGCTGAAGTTGTCTTCACTGCACTTCCCCTTCAGAGATCAAGGCTTCATTTACTTGAGCATTTGATATTTTCCAACCTATTTAATATATTTGGTTTCACTTTATTCTTGACTTACTTTTTACTTAAGTTTCTGTTCAGCATAATGTCATGAAAAGTCAAGACCTTTGAGAGCCCATTTAAAATTCTAGGGCTGGGAAATAAGAGGATAATAAAGTGTTTAACAAAGGTGGGAGTTCTCAACTAACCCAATTAATGAATTCCAAAATCTTTCCAAATTCTTTTTCAGCAGCCACATCCAGGGTGGCCTTGTTTAGCTTGGGTCATTCATGAACAGTCGCATAACATCCATTTAACCGTGCAGTTTAACCCCAGCCTTCATTATTACTCCTGAGAGCATTTGCTGATAGTTCAACACAACAGATCTGTTCCTTAATTAGTTCCTCTGAGTACTAGCTAAGGGAATGAGTATTAGATCAATAATTTATATCACGCTTGATTGATAATGATATAAATTTACTATTTTAATAAATGAGGCCTCATCTAAATTATTGTAGCCAGTGCCATAGGAGCTCTTTCACCTTCATACAGATTTTGGTGATTGATCAGGCCATTGATTTGGGCAAGGATTTCTACAAGACCTGTTTGTTTCTCCTGACATGAATATTATCTCAATGGGGCACGGTAGCTGTACTTTTCTTTTTAGAGAAAATAAAAAGCCACAGATAGTTTAAGATAACCATCATTCATTCCATATGCTGGATGTTAGTCCATATGCTCTATGACATGTCACAGCCTCGACACCTGCTTTCCTTGGAGTTAAGCCTTTTGTTTGCATATGACCATATAAGAAGAATCAAAGATCCTTGATAGTAAGCATGCTAGAAGTCCATTCTGCTACCCTGGTTACTTATCATTTGTGTACCTGATCATATTACATGACAAAAGGCAGTAAAGTACATTGTACTACACGCTTCAGGGAAGCACTGTACCAGGAGAGCATCTCGGTCAATAGAAAAACTACAAAGAGCTGGGGAAGAAATTAAATAAGACTTTTCAGCACGAATAAAAGAGAAATTGTAGAGCTGAGTTCTCTGCAGAGCGTTTAGGGCAGTGGATGTATCTTGACATAGAGTACGTATATCCCCTTGAAAATGGTTGATATTATTTATCTGCACACCCCAAAATGTATAGTCTGGGAGATATGGGTTAATATACCTGCAATTGTTTTAGCCTATAAACCACATCAATTCCGTTTGTACCAAAAGGCCAGTATGAACTGGAAAACAACTGAGATTTCAAGGGAGCAAAAGCAGTTTGTTGTTAGCCACAGTCATGGCCTTCTCTAGTTGAAGCTGTCATTGAAGTTGGCTTGGGATGAAGGCATCCGTGTCGCAGTGCAGCTGCTATGAACTGCTCTGTAGTGATAGGGCAGGGGAACAGCCTGTGGCATATGACTTTGGGAATCTGAGTGCTTTGTCCATCATCACAGCATGTATCTTTCTGCAGAGGCTGTATCCCTCAGGTATAACTGTTGTTCATGCCTTTTTGTGATCTGAAACCCCTTCTGCTTCCCACAGCTGCCTTTCTCAGCCTTTTCCTCCCCTTCCTCACCTCTACTCTTAGAAGAAACAGCTTAGTTCCTCCCTTTCCTTCTCCCAGCACCTCACTGCTTTTCTGCATGAGTAGGACGAGAGTGGAGGGCAGGAGACCCCGCTGCTCCAGAGCCAACATAGGAACATCTGTGGGAATGAACCTGGAGGTGCCGCTCTAAATACCCCATAACAACTGATACTTCCTTGACATAATGAAACTATCTGCCCCAAACTATCTGCCCCATAGGCTGCTGATTGCCTTGCCTGCTGCTTTGAGCTGACTTTACCCAAGGCTTCTCGGAAATGATCCTACCTTTCGGGTCCTTGCAATTGCCGTATGCCAGAGTTGGCACCCATAAGGCGTCTGATGCTTTTCAACGTGTGCTGAACTGCAGGTGCAGATTTTACTTTTGAGCCTTTTGGTCTTCATTTGGTGACTTTATAATTTTTATTGTTGTCCTTGTTGGCGCTTTTTTTTTTTTTTTTTTTTTTTTTTNTTTAAATGTGTGTCAGGATATCTCTGTGGCTTACTGGGAATAAAATAGGAAAATCCCTTAGCTTGATTAAATTTAAGATTAGGCCTTTAAATCAACCTCATGTATGTTTGGCTTCTTCCTACTTGTTTTTTAGTATTCTAGAAGTGCATTTTGCTCTACCCGGAGATTAAACAATAAGTAGGAAGGACTGTATTATGCATCAAGCACTGGGCAGGGACTAGGGAGACTTTAAATGTTGTTTCTGCTATAGACTTCCTAGGTCAGTAGCAGGACCTTGGTCAAGTTGTGTAACCTGTTTGCGTCTCAGTTTGCTGTGTGTAAAATGGAGATAAGAGTAAAGGTGGGGGGTTGTTAGAGTTTCAGAAGGTCTGTTGTTCTAAATATGTTTATAGAATGTTGCCTTTACAGAAATAATATCCAATTCTGTAGATATTCTGGCATGTAAAAATTAAATGAAAATGTGTATTTTCAAGATCAAGCTTTTGTACTTTCAGTATGAAAGTTTCTAGTTTTTCAACAACTACTTCAACTCAGGATGATGGATATGCAAATTGCGAACATTAGAATTGAGCAGAAGAGGAAGAGATGAAAGCGTTGTGCATAATAACAAACTAATCCCTAATTTTGAATTTGCTTGAACATGTTCTCACAGATATCATTGCGCATTGACAATTTGAGGGATATAAGAGTTGTTACATTCTACCCCCTCCCAAAATATCACATAGAAAGAAAATAACACTTTTAATAATTGAGTCATCTGAAATTGACCTCTATTAGCCCTTGGAATACCCTCAAATTTCTTCAGTTAATTTAAATTTCTTCAGTTAATTTAAATTTATGAGTAACATACTTCTCAGAAAAAGGCTTTTGTGATAATGAAAAACATGACATTACCTAGCTTACTGCATAGTCTTAATTTTCAGCAGCAAGATGATTCCTTTTCATCTTGCACTCCTCTTTTTTAATTCCCTTTTTTTTTTTTTTCATGTGGAGAAGGAGAAAGAAGAGATACTGAACTCTAGTTGGAAGGGATTTTTTATTACATTTTTTACAAATGTGGGTTTTTAAAAGTTTTTTTTAATGTTTTTCAACAAAGATGATTAATTTAAACTAACTATAAGCCTTTGCTTATGTGGCAAGTCTGAATTTGTGCAAGATAATTTAAGCCACATGATACTGTGATAATTGCAATGAATTTGAACTGTCTCATGTAGGATGCTTCAAATGCCCTTGTGTGGAGCTTAAAGAGTCCTCAAATGTTTTGCAGTGTAAGAAAACATAATAATAAGCCTGCTTCACTTCTAACTGTCATGCTCTTTGAGTGCTTTGATGTTGGAGAAATTGAATATAGATTATATTTTTGCATTTAGCTTACAAGTCAATGGGTACTGTTCTGCTCATCAAAGAACAAATGCACATTCCTGTACTGCAATCACATGGCACTCCACAGTTGGTATAAGTGATAATACCTATATTAAGTCATTTTTATTGCCTTAGAAAATCAGAGTTCTTATTTATAGTTAAGACAGCCCAAATCTGGGAGTGGAAGATAAGGTAGATCATTCTGTCATGCTGAAGATCACAGGGCTTTTTTTGCAGGTTGCCCATGAGTGTTCTTTGAGAAAACATTCTTTCTCCAGGTTCCTTTTCTGAACATGGATGTCAGACCCTCTTAAGTTTTTAATCTTCAGCTACTCAGGCTTGCAGGAGTTGAACGTGATGACTGTGACTACAGGAGTTTGTATTCCTCCTGCATGGGTTGCCTTGCTGCAAGTGTTTTCCTTGTCGTGGTTCAACATACCTGTTTCTACCCAGCTGCCACAGAACTGCTGCTGGAGCGCTGAGGGACAACATTCCCTGAATACATCAGTCAGGATACCAGTCTTTAATGTTCAGAAGAAATAGATTGTGTTAGAAAAAGACAAACACAGTTAAACCTGCATGTACAGTGACACCAAGATTACTGGAATTTATTCTAATCCACACTATTGACTTTAAAAGTAAAAGAGACTCCATAAATAAGAATCCTAACTTACTTTAGACCATTCTGTTATAGATTAATGGACATAGTCTAATATGTCATATATTGCTCATGCACAGAAATGGAATTGAAATTAAGCTGGGTCACACATCTGTGCTTTAAAGAGATAGGATTTTTCTTTCCAAAATGATCCAAACAAAAATCTAGTCATACTTCACACATCTCATATGAAACAGATGATGGTGGGTGAGTCTTTAACTAGTGGCAAATAAATCACCTTATTTGCATCGTTTCAACAATGTCAACTAGCTTGGATTTTCTAATTTTAATTTAAACACATAGCTTAAAATGACTGTGTTGGGTGGTGGGCCTAAGGGATTTATGGTACACTTGTATGTGGGATTCTCATCGCTGTACAGCAACCCTGTCGTTTCTGTGACAGAGTCTGTTTGACTGGTTCTGGATTTATGGTAGAAATAATTCAGAGCAGAGTAATAATTTTCCTTTGGCAATTACACTACCATTTGGTACTTTGTCCCTAAGGGGAAAATGAATGTTCTGGGATCTGTCCATAAGTTCAGTGGCTCGGTGTAAAGAACAAATCAAGGTCGGAATGCAGCTGAATTTTCATAGTACCGATTTTCTGTACTGACACACTGATTTTTCATAGTAAAATCTAGATCTGTTGCTTTTATATGACTCATTAAAAGGCCATGTAATTTAAAGATTAATTTTGACCAGTATGAGGTGTTTAGTGGGAATTCTTTGTGAAGGATATTTTACTGCAGTGTGCAGTACTTATTCATCTTATTCATTGCCTCTTTCAAGCAATGAACAACACCCACCCTAGTAATTTCTTCAGTGTAAGCAGAGTTGTGGCGTGTTAAGGAGTTGATGCTCATGATATTACACGTTGTCATAGGCCACAAGTATATTGCTGCCAAAAGGTCTTTACCTCAGTTCTTGTTAAAACGCAGTATTACCTCTTCAACATAGTTAACAGCAGGCTCTTTAGGCATGGAAATCCTGCTGATCTAGGGTGTTTGCTTCTAGAAAATTTGTCTAATAATTACACCAAATCTCTCTGCTAATCTGTATTCCTCTTCTCCAGCTCTGTAGGTAATTGTGAGGGTCAGCAACACAGATGATGAGAATTTCATTTTGTGCTGAGTTTCTGTCACATGCCGAAGTTCTTGCACAAAGCAAGAGTGGTTGACAGAATGCATGACCTGCTGATAAACCAATAGATATGGAGAATTATATAAAACTGATAGAGCAACTTAAGGACTCAAATATGATTCTGTTGGGTAAATTTTGTTTTTTACAGCCCTTTTTTTCAAATGACTAAGTATGAGTATGGCTGCATTAGAAAGATTTATAGAAGCTCTTTTTTAAATTTGAACTCCTTTCTATGTGATCAGTGATGCTAAACAAAAACCTCTAATCCAGAATACAATAAAGAGGCAGCCCTGCTTTGTTTTTCAGTTATACTGAAGTTATATAAATAACATTTTGTTTTAGGACATACACAGGGATCTGCCAGCAACCTTCTGCAAATACTTACTGGGTGAAAGACAAAAATTAGAATATTCTTATTATCAGGCCTCTGGAAAGAGGAGCACTGAAATTTTAGGATCTATATTACTAGAGGCCTGTAAAAAAAAATAGACAATTTATCAAGATGACATTGGTATGGATCTGTCTTGGATAGGATAGCGTAGGATAGGGACTAGGTGAGTCCTCAAGGTCCCTTCCAGACTTTTCATTCTAGACTCTATACATGAAGATTTGTGACCTATATTTGAGAAATGTTTAACCTGAATATTAGTTTGCATTTAACCACTATTTGTGACTCACTGGTGGGTGATTCACTGGTGGTTAGACTGATTTGTATGCTACATACTTGCCGTAATTACCCCAAATTCCTCTACAGAATCCTTTTTGGTTGTGGATATGTAACTGTTGATATTCTCAAGTGGGTGCTAGAGGCATTTCTGCAGAAACAGTGGGACTAGTCCTCAGAGTGGACATTACAGTGTTTCTGGTATGTTTATGTGTGTTAGCTGGTTTTAGTGTAGCCCAGAATTGGTTATTCCCTGAGTGACAGACATTATTTCAATTTTCCTCTTAAATGACTAAACTGGAAAAGTTCATTTGGACTTCGATAGGAATGATCTGATGATACCTTTACCGGACTTTAAGGATAGCAATATGATTGATGGCTAAAAAGACAGATGAGAAATAAGGATTTCTGTCACTGACCTTCCAGTGACATTGTTGGAAAAGACAGTGATAAATCAGTGACAAATGTAGAGTATGTACAGAACATACATTATATTCTGTAATACCTATAATAGCTTTGAATACTTTTACCAGAAAATTACATTACAGGGGAATGAATTTTGCATTTTTTTCCGTTGGTAGGGAAGTTATCACTGCTCCTTCTATCATTACTGTAATTACAATTGTTAAATATTTCTGTTTAACACTTCTACTGCTCTTTGTTGTGCCATCAGAATTTACAGAGATATTAACAACAGACCCATTACAAATTCCTTGTTCTGCCTTCTTTCCTCACCTTGGTTAATTTTCCTGCTCCATAAATGGACTGAGTGGTTTTGATTAGAAGTTCTCAGTCAGCTTGGTGGTGTCTGCTTGCCGCAGGTCCGGGGGAACTACTGAGTCTTTGACCTACTTTGTTGCAAATTTTGCTGTTGTAGACCAGGTCCTAGTTCTTGCAGGGCAGAGAAGGAGAACCCTATGAGCTCTTCAGAAGCCCTTGGCTGGTGGGTGAGTTTCTCACTGTTCAGTGAGCCGGTATACCTTGCTGGATTCAGTATTTTCTGGGGAAGGGGATTTCTGAAATGTCTCGTAGTAATAAATCAAAAAAATGATACTATATACAAAGCTTAACAAATCAGGTACTGTATTTGGTGAAGATACACAGTCCTGGAACATAACACGGCACAGAGCCACTGATTTGGGTCGTTTCTGTGTTCTGCCAGCTGGGAGGCACCTGTGATCCAGGTTTTAGATATGCCCTAACCTCACAACTTCTTATCCACATGTAGTTTTTATGGTTTATGTTTTTATGGTGTGGACTGAGAACTTCTCTTTGTACTGTGTTTTCTCAACTATGAATGTCATAAATTAGTAGCCTTAGTATTTGGCCTGACCATTAAGAACTCTTTCCTTCTTTTATAAATGTAAATCTTCCTCAGACTTTTTGCACTTTCCTATATACATCTAATATTTTATATCATACTTTATATATCACATTTTACACAAAAAAGTAAATGCAATAAATATATTCATTGTTTTATCCCTAGCTCTTGATGGAAGCTATTTAATGGCAGATAGTTTGGCAGATGGTAGTGGTTTTGGAAAAAAAGATCCATAAACACAGATTAGTGACTGAGGGTGAAAGAACAGAACTATAATAGCTTTCTGTAGGCATTCATACAATAAAATTTTATAGAACATAAAGAATAATGTTAACTGAAAGCTGCAGAAAGTTTTCTGGTTTTGGAGGGAAATGTGCTGTCTATGTTATGTGCCATTTGCAGATTTGAGATATGTCTCTGCTGGTTTTATCTCAGAAGCCAAGCCTGGTAGTTGTACTTAAAGCACACTTGCCCAACATATGCTGACACAGAGCCTGACATTGATCTTAGCAGCAATATCAACTTTCCTTCAAAACCTGAGATGCTGACTGTGATACTACTTATGTAATAATGTGAAGGTCTTGCTCTCCCCCAAACTTTGCTCTTGAGATTGATTCTGTGTATCTGGAAAGCTGATTTTGATGATACTGTGCCTAAGCTCTTCAAGAATAAGCCCTATAAAGTGGAGGAAGTTCAAGAGGAAGAAGGAAAAACTTATTCTTTGCTGCCTCATTTTTATGTGAGAAGGAATATAGCTGTGAGAAAGCACAAGAAAAAGTGTAGGATGAGGGGAAAATTAGGAAGAATTAGAGGGTTAAATTTGCAAGCTACTAGTAAGGCGATGCGAGTAACCATTCCCATTGTGAAGAGGATGAGGAGCATGAGCAGAGAATCACAATTTTGAAACAGATTAGGAAGGCAGAAAGTTCATGAATAAGTAACATCTCTTGGAATTAGCTTTTTATGATTCTTTCTAGAAAAGTTAATCTTAAAAAGAAATAATATGTTTGCTTTGCAGTGATGATTTCTTTTGTACTTAGCATAGAGAGACTTAATTTCAGGAGCATGATCTTAAATGTCCATTAGTGCAGCTATAATAACCGTTCATCTGTTTATTCCTTAAGTGGCACATTTCCCACAGCCATTACTCTTGTTCCTTGTGCACACTTTCTTATGTCAATCAAATTATCAGTAACAATAATCACAAACCCCATTAGGAACCAATTAGGCTTATGTAACTTCAAGCAAGTTTAACTCTTTGCTAGCATTATCTCAAAGACATTTAACTCTGCAATGTTCAGAGTGTTCTTCTGGATCTTTCTGGTTCTGCATCTTTAAAAAAGTCTCGCCACCTACAACATACTTTTGCGATATTCTACTGCTTCTGTAATAAGAAAGACCTACAAAAATGAAGTATTTTCTAGTTACCTTATCTTGTCTGTCTTCAGATGCATTGCATTTTTTTCTCTGCCCTGCGCTAGGAGCCTCATTTGAATTTCACATCTGCTCAGTTCTTGAGTGACTCAGTGAACTGTTCAGTTCCCAAGTGTTCTTGTTTTTCTTGCTTGAGCATGTGCTGCAAAAGGAGCAGAGATGAAGGAGGCCTGAAGCAGACTAGAGAGGGGGTTGTTCTAAGGACATGGGTGGCTAGAGCCTTCTGAAGACGGGTACAAGAACTCCGTTCCTGGGAACAGTTAGGGAACAGGGTGGATTGCTTCTAGGAGCGGATGTGAAGTTCAGTGACTTGCATGGATGCGATGCTGCTGACAAGGAAGCTGATTGTGGGCTGTACCAAAAAGAACAGTCTATTCCAAAGATTTTAGTAGCTTTTCATTTATGCTGTTACAGTTGAGATCAGAATTTATCTCCAAATATATGTGCTAGTTCACTTCCATCATAATATATTTTCTTTGCTTATTGTACGTGTGCATTTTTTTTTCCCCTGGACAGTGATGGAAATTAAAGGAAACAATTACATTCAATGAGGAGGAAAAGTAGTCTATGAGAATATATCAAACTGTAGCCTCTGTTAAATTGATGCTTGTGGAATCCAACTTCCTGGCTTAAGGAAGTGGTTAATGAAACCAAAATCGTTATCTCCACTTTAAGCAGGTACAGATGTCCCATGGGAGTTAAACTCATGCATCAGGAGAAGAATGTGTTTTGCTATAAAGTTTGCGCCCACAGGGTTATGCTTTGTTTCTGTGGTCTGAATAGTTAAGAAATAATGCTGTTCTGAAAAAGAAAATGACTACAAATCCTAAAGCTTTAGGTTTCCAGACTGAATTTTAAAAAGCAGCTTTCAAATGCTTGAATCTGTATTGTGCTTTACTTGTAAAGCTATTCATTTAAACAGTCTTCTTGAAACCTTGCTCAACTCTTTCCCTTGCAAAAAGATGTCTTTTATGCCAGTGAAAGAATGGGGCAAAATTTTAAGTGATTGATTTTTTTAAATCCTTGAAAAAAAAAAATAGAGCTTATATGGAAAGTGCTGAAGCTTCCTTAACCTAAGGATTGCTATTGTATTGTATTTCAGTTTAATAAAATAACTCATTCCAAAATGGCTTACAAAGGATACAAAACAAGGCACCTCCGAAGGAGAAGGGAACGAGTGAGAACAGTGAAACTAAAAGCTGCTTCGTCACAATTACCAGTAGAAATGTTCTGTGCCTCCCTTTTGCCTTTTATATGAAATCAGTTAATTTGTTGTACCTGATTTATTTTTTATATAATCACTAGAATCTATAAAAATAAGGATACCTTGTGTAGCTTTCTTCTATATGGGTTTACAGCTTCTTTCTTTCTAGTATATGTATTTGTGTGTGTATGCCTGTTGCAGGAGACCGCTACTGGTTTTTGTAAGATGGACTTTTATGTCATTAATATTGTGCTGAGTTTATTGTGCCTTCTACTGTCTAATTTCATTTGGAAATAAGTCATTTTTGCATCATTATGTATCCTCTGCAAATTCTAATTAATACTAACTTTTTCTTTGGTGCAGAGCTGGTTATCTGCCTCAGAATATTCCTTTGGAAATCATCAGATATCTTTCTGAAGAGAAGGATTTTCTGCCTTGGCATGCTGCCAGCCGAGCTCTTTATCCTCTAGACAAATTGCTGGACCGCACAGAAAACTACAACATCTTCAATGTAAGAGAGATATATTCTCTCTCCCTTTTCTTTCTCTCATGTGTTTTTTCCTCTTTCTTTCATTGGCAAAAGATGAACTATCTCTGTTAGATACTGTTACTGACCTAAAGATATTAACTTTCATTCTAATTATTCTTTATTTAAACATAGCATTTCTTCAAGCTTTGGTTCATTTGCATTTGAATAGTGATAACTGTTGTTTGAGGCATATATTATTAGCAAGAAGAAAGGCAACTATTCCTTCTATAAAATATTATGACAAATAAACTATTGAGCTTAAAACAGAAAAAATAATCCATTACCCAATTTTCTCTTTTGAGGAAGCCAATTGCTGTATTTGGATTGAGAGCCCATATCAAAAAGGGCATCAAATATGGGCATAGGAGGAATTAGAGATTTCTAGTTATTATTTCTGTGGAAAAAAAAAATCAACATACTTGCCATAATTAACAAGGATTAGGTCACCATTGAATCAAAAGCCTATTCATAATGGGGTCTGAAAGGACAGCAGCAGCAGCTAGCAGGAGATAATTAAGATAGACTTGGCAAATGGTTTTTTACTTATAGTGAGTTTTAGACAGTCTAGACATGTTGAATGGTCAAAATGCTGTATATAATTTTATACAGCTGTTTAAATGAAGAAATTCTCTAAAGATTGCAATGCTTAAAGTTCTTAAAATTGTGTTTGTGCATGCACATGTGTACATAGACGTGTGCTTGTCACAAAGCAGGAATCTAGATGTGACTGGGTGGATGTGTGTATATGTGTATGCATAAATACACATACAGAGTTACTTCCTAGCATAGAAAATTATTTTTGTAGCATATATTTTATGGATTAATCAAGACATATTTCTTTATGAACTTATAATTTAGGTGTACATGCAAACCAGCCTACCATAATATAAATTAACATTGAAATAATTTGCATTTTTAGTCTGTCATTAAAATGCTTATAAAAAAATCGCATGACTCTACCATTGCTGTTTCCCATTTTAAACGTGGCTATGTAGAGAAAATGCTATTTTAATAAATAAAAACAGTAAAATTCACTGCTGGGTTGTGTTTTATCACAACCGATGAGAGGTTTGAAAGCAGAGGTGATAGTAGAGGAAATAAAAAGTCTTTTTAGTCATAGAAAACCATATCTGCTAGGGAAAGCTATGCACTATGAATCTTTTTTTTGTCCTGGCATCATACACTTGCTCGTGCGCCATAACAATAAAATAGATGTTCTTCTGTGCAGTCATTTATATTTCACTTCTATTTTTCAAATTTTTGAATTCTTCTGGCAGAAGATTGTGAGGAAAAAAAACCTGTCACTGTTTTAAACACAACCAGCAGAATATATTTAAATATGTCTTGTGTGTAAAAAGTAAAAGTAATCTAAAACACGTTTTGTGCTTGGTTTGTTTTTTTAAGCATACAAAGAACCTATACTTGAAATATAGTGTCATTACATATCCAAATCTCATTTGCAGCACACATTATTCAGTATGCTGACATCAGTTGTCTGCACTTCTGTAACATTTTTGCTATTACTATGGATATTAAAACAATATTCTTTTACCAATGAACATGCACAGTGTATTTGAGATTGGCCATAGGGTAGACATTAACCTGTTGACACTCTAGCAAGTTTTCAACCATGTATAATGAGTTCAAAATAATACTTAAGGATCTTTTTTAATTGCTGTCTTTCATACACAAAAATTGGCTAACACAGTGTAACAAATCCAGTAGCTGTTCTACAGATTACTTCTCACTATAGAGTTTAAGGAGGATTGTGTATGGGCATGTTACTGTATTAATTGAGAATCAAAACCTTTGGAAAATGGGATGTTATTTCAGGGGAAGGAAAAAAGGAGAAACTCAGTAGACACTAGTATTTCAACTTTGAGTCAAAAATCAGAAATTAGAAATAACACTGAATATATTTTTCCCCCCCTTAGGAGTATATTTTAAGGCAAGTTGCATCAATGTATCTGAAGCTTGGATGGCCAACGAATAATTTAAACAAGTCTCTCGTTCAAGCATCCTACCAACATGAGTACTGTTATATTGTTATATTTCTTTTTTTTTTTCTTTGCATGCTTTGCATGATATAGTTATAATAAAGCTCTCTTCTAAAATTTGGTGTGATCCTCAGCCCCCTACCAACATGAGTACTGTTATATTCTTATATTTTCCTGTGATACTGTCCTAGCTCTATCTTCCTTTTGTTTTTGCTTACTGGATGTGATGGAGAACAGCACAATGCTGTGAAAAAAAATTCCTCCGAGTTTACAAACAATAAATGATTCGTTAAGCCTTAATTTAATACTTGACTGCACTAAGTATTTAAGAACTTGGACGCATGTGAACACAGAAATCAGGAAGTCAGCATAAGTGTAAATGAGGGCTGATTTTGGCCCGTGACTTGTTTTTAGATGTTGCAGCTGCTGAAAGCTCTTAGTTGACACTGAAATCTTTATAGCTGGATTATCTGTGATATATGTTATCTAGCTCTCAGTTGCTCCCATTATCTTCTGAGAAATGCCTTTTGTAAAGAATTAAATGCAGTTATTAATGTGTCCCTTTTGCTCTCTTTAATTTGGGCAGAGAATTGCGTCGTGAAGTCATCATGTTGGCCTGCAGCTTTGGTAACAAGCACTGTCACCAGCAGGCTGCAACATTAATCTCTGACTGGATATCTAGCAATAGGAACCGGTAAGTGAAACAGTGATTTGCATTTCGCTTTTCTGCAGCCCAGAGGTTGTGCACCAGCAGTGCTCTTCCTTCTTCTCCCCTCTCTAGTACCTGCTTTTGCCCGATGGTGGAGGTCACCACCTGCTCTTTAAAAATGGCCATGGGGTTTCGGAGTGAATTACTTGAGTTTGTGTGTATCAGTGAATGGAGAGGAAACTAATAGAGCCCCTGCCAGCATTGCAGTGAGATAAAGGGGATGAATCTGGGTTTTAAAGAGAAATCTAAAAGAAGAAAGGAAAAAGGAAAAACATTGCTAGACAAACACAGAACCTGTGTCTCGGCAAGAACCCCAGAAGGTGCTAAATGGTGAGAATAGTAAAAGGTTAGAAACAGAAGGATTGAGAAGAAAGGAGACCAAATAACACAGTTGGGGGATTACTTTATATTAAAGTAATAAAAAAAAGTAACCCCACATATTGTGGGCTTCTGTAGGTGATGAGTACATAGTACAAGTTAAGAGTGCATTCTCTTGAGAAGAATGATGTACTATCTGATCCTTGTGGAAGACAGCATAGAAGTGTTTGCATCAATACATCACCTGATATTTCAGTTTAAAGGAAAATATTTGACTTTCATTAAAAAAAAAGAGAAGACTTCTTAGGACTGATCCTTTATTACGTCTGCAGAAGTGTGATCAGGCTTGTAGGACTTTTTGTAGATATGTCATCCAATTTGTTTTCTATTTGCAATTAAAATATATATCTGTCTGACTTTGCGCACTTCAAAAGTCCCTTAAAGGCATACTGACTTACTAAGTACCTGTCTGTCTTTCAAAACCAATCATAAAATGACATTGAAAGTTATTGCTCTGTGACTTTGACATGAGAAAATAAAAAAATCCTTAAAGTATGATGGTACACCTTTAAATAGGAAAGGAGTGACTTTTCTGTGTATAATGATACCAGATATACTTACTATGGAATATACACCCTGTGGTTCTTTATGAATTGTTATTGTTAGCTGCAACAATCAGTATATAACTATGCAAAGATGAAATTGCAGAGAAGAATTGTTGGAAACAATCAGGAAATGTAATTTACTTAGATATTCAGTTGCAAAATTAGTTAATCAAACGTACCACCATCTATTAACATGCACAGCGGTAGATTATTCAGTGTTAAAAAGCTGTCACTGCAAAGCTTTCTCCATCCTTTGTCTTCATTCCTTCCAACAGGATTGAAGAAGGGGGTATCAGGAAAAAGAAAAGCTTTTTGCTTTACTAACAATAGCAAGAGAGGGAAGGAATAAATTTAAGGAGCCATCTCAAGATTCATCTTAGCCTTTCTATGGGGCCATTCTTGGGAGCATGAGATTGTGGCTGCCAGCATATGATGAGTATTATGATAAAGGCCTCACAGCAGGGCAGAGGAAGAGAATAGCTGCTAAGTTAAAGCACTGCATTTCTCCAAAGGAACTGCACAGATTTGAAAAATAGCCACAACAAATAGTGTAATTACAGAGTTGGGATTGACAGTCAGCTGATAAATAAGGGTACAGCTTCCAAAGAAGCCAGAGCTGTGTTTTTATTTATTTGCCAAGATTATAGGATTAGTTCTGTTCTCCACCCCAGAAATTACCAATTGCTGTTCTCAGAGCAGTTGCATGCATTGAATGTAACTAAAATAGTAGCAGACTGATTTCATATCTATTTATATTGAAAAAAACATTGCAAAGACTGCTAATAATAGCAGAAAAATATTCTAGCAGATTGGTAGACATAAAATTAGCCTGTGTTTCACAGTAACAGCAATTATAAGGGTTCACAGTTTGCTCATTTATGAAGGTTCAGATTCCCGCTAAATCAGAGACCCCATATCATCTTCAGTCAGTGTAAAACAACTCAAGTTGAAACCTGAAAATAATGTCTTGGTCTGTTTTCCTTCCTTTTTCACCAGAAAAAATGATGATGATTCTATAATAAGACTTTAATTAACATGATGTTTGAGTCATTCCTCTCGCTCGTTTAGCACTTGAGAGACAATAGCTAACTCAAGTACGAAGGGCAGGCAGATTAGTGCAAGGTGCATGCAGAGAGCACATCCAACAGGTGCCATTTGGTGCTCTTTCTGATCAGTAAGAGGGTTTTTTCTCTCAGTTTGGTGCCCTTAACAGCTGCTTGTGATTTGCTGCAAACTAACACAGAATCCCCAGGAATCCCTCAGCACTTGCTTCTTTGCAAAGGAGGGGTGACTCATGCTGTTGGTCTTTTTCCAGTCTTCTCTGACAATGCCTGATGAGGAAAAGCTGGTGGCAGTTGAGGGAGTATATGTATTCCTGTTTCTCTCCTTGCCTACAATGAGTCATAAAAGTTCTCCTAGACACCTCCACTTCTTAGGAAACAGACCGAAGGTCTTGCCTGGGGTGTCCCAGAGAGGCTGGTGTTGGTGGGGCTGTGCAGTCGGAGAGTGAAGACAGAGCTCCACAGACCTCAGAGATAATCAAAGGAAAGGAGCGTCTCTACCTCTGTGGTTCTCTTCCTTCAAGAGATATCTGAGATATTGTACATGATTCCTCCTGGGAATTAGGTGGTCCTGTCTCTACTGATAAAATTCCATGAAGAGAGAAAGAAGCGTGGGCTATTTTCAAGCTCATGACATTTTTACCATCAAGCACAATTTGAGTTTGACTATGAGAGTAAAAATAAAGACAAACTTGCAACCTTCCCACCATCCGTCTTCCTCAAAAAGTCTTTTTTTTTTTTTTTTTTGCTGGAAGATGAGGTGTTTCATGCAATAAGCTAATTCATAAGCAGTGCATTTTGGAAGGATAAATCCTTCAAAGCAGTGGACACCAAAATGACACTCAGGAATTGGACTTGTGCCCCAAGAGTTACGTGTTCAATTCAATACAAAATTAGAATTTTAATAAACTCATATCACATTAATGCACAGGCAGTAACTTGTGGAAAGGGGGTTGATTTCCTGGCAATTAATGCAGTCAAAGTTAGAGTGAACATAGCTCAGAATGGCCAATTAGTAATACTGTAGAAATGCTGAAATTCTTAACCATTTAACCATGATTTTAGTAAGTCTGCAGATCCTTAGAAGTTCTTCTGAATTATTTCTATATTTTACTTGTAGCATTTAATTGGGAATGAAGTGTTAGGTAATAAACAAACACAGTAACATCTCCTCTGTTTTTCCAGCATATACATACAGTTGCTGTGGTTCCTAGTAATTATATTTAGTATGATAGGTCCATAAAATAATTGCCATCTATTCTTCGCTGCAGGGGATTGAAATAATAATAATCAGATACAGTTTGTACTTTGTAATTATATGTTCATTACCATGCAAATAATTTGTCGGTGCTCACCGAGCAGGCAGTGGTCATTCATAGCACAAAGCCAGAGGTCCTCTTTGCGTTTCCAGCAGTGTTTGAAAAATCCAATTAAATTTCCAGCTGTAGCATTGTAGATTTTCTTACAGGATTAGTGAATAAAAATATACAGATCTGTAACATTATCCTTCATAGAGTAATGTGGAAAGTTTTTGTTCTTCCTGGGAGATCTGAAAGCTTGAATCTCTAAAGCAACTTGGATGCTGCAATGCCTCATTTTTAGATGCCTGTCTCAGAGAGCAGGGTTAGAGAGGCTTGGATTTAGGCTTCTTATAAGGAGATCTGAGTCTGTGAATGAGGTTGACAGCAGCGAGCAGGCTGAGTGAAGGGCCTCTGAGCAGGAGATGGTGAGGGTGAGCCCTTTGTGAAGGCCGCCACTGTACATCAGAAGACACTCGTGTTAGGCAATTATGAGAATGGCAATCTTACAGATAGGGGTCTTTTCAGAAGATGCATTTCAAAGTGCTGCTAAAGCAGAGAAAGACCCGCTCCTTTTCCTTTGAAAAGCAGCTGGCAGAGGAACTGCTGCTCAGCCCCTTTTTAAACAATAGTTCTGTGATTGAGGCAGTAACCGAGATTGTCATAGATCTTCTGTATAATTCCTCAGCCTCGCATCTGGCATCCCACAGAAGACCACCCGGATCATCTATCTGTTAGATATTTGGGACAGGACTGAGATACTGCAGCTCACTTTCCTCCTCTAGTTGAAACTCTGCTGCTAGAATTTATTTCATTAGCAAGAGAAGGAATACAGCTGTCTAACTCAAAGATGAGGGCATTCATCTGAGAGAGGGAGGTTTGAGTTCAAACCCTTGTTTCTAAGATTGCCTGTGTTTTTTATTTAATGACTCTCTAATGTGTGTAATTAACCCTTGAGGCATGGCTTTAAACCTCCATCTCTCTTGTTCGGTTGACTGTATTAGCCTACAGGGTACAGGAAATGACTTTTTGTATTTCTCTCCCTCACACTTTTTTTCCAAAGTGACATTTCATAGAAAATTTGAGAGAATAAGGGGGGTATTTCAGCTTCATGTGTGCTTGGAAGATCAGGGTTATTAGTATTATTAGTATGCAAAGAGTTTTAAGACAGCGTTACTCACAACCACTTTTCAGGGTAGTGCGTGATGCTAAAACAAGAAGCATAACTCCAGAAAGGAAGTTTGGCTCTAGGAGGCACGAAACAAACAGGCAGTAGCATCACCTAATGGGTTCTAGGGATGGGAGATATCTGAGGGTTATGGCCTCGGAATTGGGATAATCTTTTAATTCTTGCCATATTTATTTAAAAAAAGGATATGAGTTTTTCTCTCAACTGAGTATCTGAAAATGGACTTCCAGGTGGGGCTTAAAGTGTTTTTAATCACTACATTTAAATCACTTTGGTAATTTTATGTTGTTGAAGCACAGTTTACTTCAAAGACTGCATCGATTTTTGACTTGATACCATGGCAAACTTTTTTACTGTTAAATTTGGCTACCTGCCACTTCTGTATTAGAGAAGTGGAAACCTTCAAACTTCCATGTATATGTTTAGAAGAATACAAAAGTAGTATAAAACATATAAGTCCATTGAAATTTGTCTCATAAACTGAGAATGTAAAGTTACTGGGATACAATCTACAGCAAAATGTGGTACAAGAGAAGCTACAGCTGGCTGAAAAATAAGATACTTGCTTCTGCCTTCATTTAACTGGACTCATCCCTGTGAAGCTCTTTCATGTGTGAAGAAATACATTATTCACACTCCTTAGCTATAACAGCATTTTGGTTCAGCCAAAAAAAATTAATAAAATTACCATACAATGCCTGCCTGAGTCTGAGCATCAGCCTTGTTAACCCCTTTAACCTTCCCTGCATATCTGTTTTGAAAGAAGAACACAGTTTTTAAGAGGATTAGCAATTTCAGAGTTTTTGCCTTGGATAGATGCAGGAAATGTGTATTTCTAACGTTCAGGAAGGAATGCATGAAGAGATGCAATCTGGAAACTCCTGACACAAACTGTCATAACATTGTATGACATGTTAATATGCACTGTGATGGTTCAACGCATAACTTATACCTTGCACACACACATGTTTTACAAAGTGCCCTGTGTGTTGCAGTTGTGATTTTCTTGTGGCTGTTATTACCGTTCAGCTACTACCACAGGATTGCCATGTATTTCTGCTGGCAAAGTGGCCTGTGAAAGTATACTCAGTTCAGCAGAGCTGGGGAGGTTCATGTGGAGGTGCCAGAGCACTGCTTTGAACTGAGGTGCTGGTTTCACCTTCATCAGATGAAGAAGTGTTTGCAGGCTGGTTCTGTTAGCAGTGTTGCACTGAGGCTGTTCTTCTGAATGGACAGGAGTGAGCAGTGGGTGATGGCAATACTGCGTCGGGCATGATTGCATGGTAATAGTTCTTGAAAATACTACTGCACCCATCAGAAGGCACTTAGCTATTCATGGCCACTACAGTTTGCTTATATTTTGTCTTCTTTAGGAGTGAAACCTTGGCTACCTACGGGTTGCTGACTTTTAAGTGTAAACAACTAATTTTAATTAATTGCCCTTAATACCACAAAAAAACAGTAAATCTATATGATTGATCTGGGCTTTGCATCATCAAGGGTTTAGTGCAGTTTTTACTATTAACGCTATTGTTTTTCTGTCATGATGGCTCTGGTGAGTCACCAAAGAGGATTTTTTTTTTTTTAACAATAAATTTGTGTAAATTTTGGACTCATTCCCATGTATGAAAACGTGGCATCTCTTGTCATTGCATCTGTTAAAGAGGCGCTCTTTGGAGTAACATTTTCTTTACTGTTGGTAACAGTCTGCCAATCTTTATTAACAGAGCTGAATTTTCCCTGCTATTTGTTAGCATAGTTTTATTAGTCAGCCTCTTTTTAATAGTGGCTTGGCTGTTTTGCAGTTCTGAGTGTACTCTCGGTGCCCACGTTCTGAGTGCATGCAAGAGTCAACAGAGAGAAGGCACGAGCGTTGTTCTTTTCCTTGACCGTGAAAGCAACGTGCAGAAGAGCAGATGATGTTAAAGGTGTGATGCAAACTGTGGCACTGCAATAGACTCAAGTAGGCATCCATCCAGTAGCCCAGGAGTGGAGGAAGTTTGTGTTTTTCTCCCTTCCAGGAGTAAGACTGCCAGCCAATCCTGATGTTTTGAATCTGTTCTGGTCTCAGCTCATCTAGGTTGCTCCAGATGGGTCAGAGATCTCTGAAGGGAGAATATGCCATGAATTTGCCTCCTGTGTCTGAATTTCAAGGAAGAACACATCTGTGTGTCTTTTTGCATTACAGATGAAGCACTTTTGGTTAGTGAAAGACTAAAGTGAACATCTTGGAAGATAGCACCTTAGGACTTAAATATCTCTCAAAAAGGCTTTCATTAGGTAATTTAAACAAAGACAATAGTAACCACCAAGTCTAACCTGAGAATATTAAATTCCCATACTTGCTGTGCAGGAATAGTATTTACTCTTCAAGAGACAAAGGATCATGTTACTCCACCTGCCTGAATTGGCAGTGTGTATCCTTGGCATTTAACTACTCAATGGAAATGCCACCAGAAAATAAATCTTATTGCAGGA
Source organism: Eudromia elegans (assembly GCA_003342815.1). Lineage (NCBI taxonomy): Eukaryota > Metazoa > Chordata > Aves > Tinamiformes > Tinamidae > Eudromia > Eudromia elegans. Next base: position 3,208,427 of record PTEX01000012.1, read on the forward strand.
GTGTATGTCTATAAATGAAACTATCCCTAGATCTGAGGAAGTGGTAAATAACACACATTATTAGTCATTAATTGATATACATTTCAATGAAGTCTGGCTGAAGTGATAGAAAATCAAACACGTTTTCAAGCAGTGTTTTTTTGGTTTGGTTTGGTTTGGGGTTTTTTTGCTTTGCTTTTCTTTCTCCTTTATTTCTTCCTCACTCATTCTCAGTTGGTTTGTTTAATTTTGTTTTTTTAGTTTCACATGTGCACACTAGTATTACAGTCTTGCAGCAACTTAAAAATATACTTAAGTTTAACTACCCACATAGTTGTTTATGGGAATGTGGCCAAAAGGTTAATTATTTTTGTTAGTTGCTTAGGAAAAGTACCAGCTTTTTTTATGGGTTTGTTGCCCATTGTAGCAGTTATTTTTGGAAATCATTAACAGCAAACATGAAAAAATGAGGGGTTTTTTTTTGCTTCATACATGAGCGTGTGGTAAATGTAAAGCCATAAAATGGATCCCTTCTAATGTGTTCTCAGCTCCTGTAAGTTTTAATTAGTGGAAAAAAACCCCTCTGGCATAGCTATTCATCTCTTCTGATATGTTACTGGATTTTTGCCAGCTAGAGTTGCTGAAGTGATTTAACTAATTAATAGGTTGTTACAGCATTTGAGAAGAAACTTGCACTCCAGTCAATAAAACTGTTTAAGGAGGAAGAAAGGACTGTTGAGTGCACGAGTTAATCAAGGAGGTGGTGCTCTGAAAAAGGACCTGGGAGTATGTCTGAATAGAGGGAGGATTTCATCCTGTAACTGAAAGACAAAACAAAGCTGTAGAGGCTGACTGTTTCAGGAAGCATTTTACCTTTTGACTTTTATCAACAGTCACAAAAAAATGGCCCTAGATATAGCAATTATGGGTTAATTGTAATTAATTTGAAGTCTTTAGAAGTTTGCAAGATTCTTCTACAATTTTTCCTCCTCAGGAATGCAAAAAATCTCACCACAATGCAAGTTAGTGTTGATTAGATAGCACTATTCAGTAGGAAATTTTTAGCTTGAAAAGCATAGGTAGTTTTTGTTTGTTGGTTTGTTCTTTCCTTGCGAAGGAAGGTCTTTACCCTCTGCTGCTGAGCCTAGTAAAACTTAAGCTGTAGATGGCTTCATCTTCTACCTTAGTTGGAACTGAAGTGTGCTAGGAGGAGTAGTTGCGTGCTCAGTTGTGGCCTAGCTGCTGTGGGAAGGACAGGAGCAGTAACCATCTGTTGAGGGATGATATATTCTCTATCTGCCTCAGTCAGATCCCTAAGATACCTGCTCCGAACCAGAGGATTGGGAATCAGGAAACCTGGATTTTGTACACAGCCCTGCTACAGACATCCGGAGTAACCAGATCCTCAGCCTGTGTCCCCTGCATTCAACGACACCCAAATAATAATGAAGCGCATCACAGCTTTTTTGCCTCGGTTTTCTGTCCTCTATCTTCAGGCCATCCCATGGGAGAGGACATTCCCCTACAGTGTGTGCACGGTGTTGCAGGCAGTGCAGCTCCTGGATTTTGTTAAACAAATGGAAACATAAGCTTTGGGGTTTCTACCTTAGAAAATAAACTGTGCTTTGCTGTTACTCCTAACAGCATCTGTACCACATGTCCGCCGACAAAGTGCCCGTGCATTGCTCTATGTGAGTCGATATTTTGTTGTTACTTCTTACCTAAGCTTTGTAACTTACTAAAAAAGGATATAAATACAGTTATCAAGAGAAACAGACTTAAGCTACATGTTAAATCATTGCAAAAGTATTGAATAATATTTCTGATTAATTTTCTCTGGAAAATATTACTCTTCATGCTATTGGGATTTGTCACTTCCTCAAAAAAACTGTGTGCAATTACCCTGAAAAAAATAGAACACAATTTGCCCAGGAGATAAATAATTATAGTCAAATTTTGTAAATGTATCTCCAATTGCTAGAACATACTTTAAATAGGAGCAAGTATGTACCAATTAATTATAACTTAGAAGATTATTCTTAGCTCATTGTAGAGCTTTGTTATTCATTCTTGAAAAAAAAAAATCTCTATAAAGGCACAGCATGATTTTAATTAATTTTTTTCTAGCTTTTTAATTTTTAACTTTTTTTCCCAAAGTGTTCAATTTTTAAACATGATCTATGCTAGCGATATATTTCATCCTCACCATCATAGCTCTTAAGCAAGAAAAATAAAGTTAAATAAATTGGATCAGTATTCAAATAAAAGCCATTCAAAGTGATGCTTTCAAAAGTTAATTTTTATCTATATTCTTCTGAAGTATCCATCAATCATGTTGGCACTTTAAAAATGAGAGCAACCTTGAAGCCCAGGTGAGGCTTCATGTAGCAAGGAAATGCATTCTCTATTGTGACTACCTAAGCAAGACTGAAACAACAGTTAATTTTATCTACTTGATTCAGTTAATGCAGGAGGCGAACCTTGCACATGCTGATCTAGTGCCATGGAACTGCAGTCTTAGCACAACATTTTCCATGAAGCTATAAAACTAAAAAAAAATCTATAAACCAGAGAGGTTTTGTATGTTTAGATAATGATGAAATACAGGTCTGTAATAAGTAGAGAAGAGAGAAAGCAAAAATCTCCACAAAGGGAGAAAATTCAATTAGGAGGTTCTCTGTTGAGGCAATGGTTAAAGAGAAGTGACTTTGAGGATATTCACATTTTCATAAGCAATGTACATTTCCACAAAAAGGAGCCCCCTGTCTACAGTCCTGGCTACAAGACTCTCATAGGAGCAATTTGTAGCTTTTCATAGCTGTAGGTTTTATAGGGTCTGAGGCGAAGGCCTGTAAAGTCAATATTTGATTTGATATTTCCATTTGTGCTGTTGTTGTTCTTTTCCATGTTGTCCTAATGACTTGGCTTATACATAGAGACCTAAAATCTTCCCTAGAGCACTTGGTTGGATGGTTTTGAGAAGATCTGCTGCAACGCTGCAAGTATGCTGCTGCAGATTTGGTAGCAGTAGAGCTTCATTAGCAAGAAGCATAGTGACATCTAGGTTGTGGGCATGTGATCAATGCCATCAATCTCTTTAAGTCCTCCTTCCTTCTCAGAGTGCGCAGATGAAACTGAAGTTACTGACTGCAGTGCTGCTAAAACCACAAGCAATGTAAATGATGGCATGCCTGGGAAAGCTTATGCAATTTATATGCTTAACTGTATCTTTCAAAAATGTTAACCTCACCGGTGAGGATGCTGTCTTTTTCTGGGGTTGGACGCCCGCCTCAAGCTACCTATGCTGCTTGCTGTACCCAAATACAGAGTGACCATCTTTCTTCCCAGCACACAGTTCCTATTTGAATTAATAAGACAGTCAACCAGCAGGGGATTATCTTTTCCAGGTGCCTTATAGTTCTGTGAAGTCTCTGTTGGCTTGAGTAGCAACACTTGCAGTAAACAAAGAAATTGTTTCTGCCAGCAAAACTCAGCAAGAACTACATGTGCTTTTAAAAAATGATTTAGTGTGTGTTATAAAGATATAAAGTTCTTCTGTCACTGAAATAACGTTTATTTGGGTTCAGTTCTTCTTCATTCCTAAATATCATAGGATAAAATGGATTTAGGGCAAACAGTCATTTGATCCCATTCTCAGAATAATATAACACTCCTTGTAATTTATCTTGGTTATTATCAATTATTATTTTAAAGATAAACCATTATCTTTTATTATCAATTTATTAAACCTGAAATTAAAGCAAAAGGACAGCATAGTAGCTGCTTATAGCCAGCATAGAAGTTGTGCTTTAAGAACAAATAAACTAGAAAATGTATAAATCAAGAAACAATAATTATTTTCACTTCTAGGTTGTATGCAGTATATGGCAGTTTATATGGCAGCTGCATATACATGTTATTGAAACTGCTAACCCGAGGCTTTGATAAAGCTGCAGCTATTTAGAAAACTGGGAGCCACATTGTCAAATAATAAAAGGCAGCACAAAGACAGCAGCTAAATACCTACTCCATTAAATTTATTATTTCTTGATTTCTTGTTTTAAATACGCAATCTTAATTTTCTTTAGTAGATTCACTTGTATGCAATATCCTTTTGCATGCAATTTTGAAAAATGGGTGAAAATTCCATTACAGTGAAGTGGAAATTCAACTCATTTGAATAGTTCTGAAGCTCAGATTTTACTAATGGTAACTCAGATTTGGGATTCAAAATGCAGTAGTCTGAAGGGGCTGGTGAAAGTGATGACTTCTTCACTGGCTGTTTGTGTTTAATCATACGTTCTCTTCATGGATCTGGTGAACCTTAAGAATTTTCCACTTTCCTTGATCTTGGTATAGCTGTTCTGTAGAGACCACCACCTGCATAGAGCAGACTAAGGCCAAGTTCCTGGGTAGATCTTAGGAGACTCACTAACATATTTTTAGAACATCAAGAGGAAAAATCTAGAAAGAGGTAAGAAAAAGCATGAAGAAGGAAGAACTATGGAACCAGCATGTCGTGGAGGTAGTAGTTATGAGGCAGTGAAACATAGAAATGGCATATGCTGTGTGGTCAAGCCATAGCCATGCTGATTGCATATTATGGCTAGGGATGGGGTGTGCTCCCAGTGGTGTGGTGGCAGAAAGAGAGGAACAAGATCTTGAGTCTGTCTAGGATCTGCATCACAGGCACCAGTCCAGCCCGGCTAGATAGGAGCAGTTCATGGCATTGCACATAGCATGTTGCTTCAGCAGACAAAATTGCCTGTATGTGCTGAGCATAGTTAAGAGTGTTATATTCTTATCAGCTTGAAAATGGGTTATAGGTCTCTTGCTTATCGTCCCAGTTTTGCTTTGGAGGGTTTACTCCTGAACGAATGCAGGCTGCGTTTGCCTGCATCAACTGCAAGATATCCCAGTGCTGATCAAGCCGTTCCTGTGTGGTTCAGCTGTCACAGGCCTGTGCTGTAAATTTTTCAGGAAGCAGCACTATTCGTGTGACTATAACTGAGCCTGCAGATGCACCTTGTGAGTTGATGACTACACTAGCCAGGCAATATGAATAAAGACAACCTCAGGACTTTTTTAGTACTTTTAAAACTCAGAAAAAAAGCACAACAAAAAAGCAGTAGGCATTAAATCTCCAAAGGTCCTCAGCCAGGAGTAGAAGGCGTGATTTTTTTTTTTTCCTTACAGTTTTGCTTTGATTTAGCTACAGATTCTTTTTATGCTTCACCTCATAAAAACATCACAGCTGTTGGGACTCCTTAGAGGCAACAATAGTTTTTATCTCTTTGCAGTTATCAAAATAGATTCCTACCTTGCCTGCTTCTTCCTGAAGTGCTGATGACCAACCCAAACTTTGAAATGCTAAAAAGCCACGCTCATTTAGTTTCCCAGGGATACAAAAATGGCCAAAGGGATCAGCTCAAGGTTTTTCTTTTTTTTTTTTTTTTAATTTTTTTTTATTTACAAAGCTAGTCATTACTGAATAGAGAACAACAACAAAAATGTTTCAGAGGAAGAAGAACTTCTCTGAAGGGTGATTGCAACCAAGGAGCTTCTTTTGTTCTTGACTGGTATAGTCTGGTCTTTTACATAGCACTTTGGTGACAGTCTTAGGATGAATGCAACTTGATGCAACTTTTTCTCTTCGTATAGTGTAAGATTTGTTATCAAATTTTACAAATATAATTTTATTCTTTATCCCACTATGTTACTGCTCAGACCCTGACAGTAGGCTAATCTATGTCCAGATTCTATGAACAGGCCTTGCACTTGGCTACCTTTCAGATGGCTGTTTCAATTCAGCTGTTCATAAGTTTTGCTATATTTTTTACTGGCAAAAAAAGAGAGGGGTTTTTTTCAAGTCAGAAATGTATTTCTCAGAGAAATTCTAGACTTAACAGTAGAATTTCCCTTCATTATATAATGTTTTAGCTTGTAGTATTTGTATTGGAAATGTAGGTAGGACAGAAAATTGAAAGCCTAACTCAGATCTCTTCATGAGGAAATGGTGCAATGGTGCAACCTCTAGTAGGTCTAAATTCATCTTCAAGCACTAAAGACAGGAGGAGGAGATTTGACTTAAGGCCCAGAAAGAGAGTGATAAGATCCCATGCTAATTTGGAGAGTTTGTGAACGTGTCCTGCGGGTTATGTGGTGCATTATATATTGATAAAAGAGAAGACCATAATTTATTCTCTTCCGACACTGTGACAGGGTTATGAAAGAAATGCCAGGCATGTATTGTACTATCAGAAAATCCATCAGGATGGCTTGGTGCAAGTAAAGAGTTACTATATTTAAGCATATTCCGCCAAAAAGTGGATACAGTTGCTCTTTAATTTTGCAGTCTCCTAAAAGTAATAATGTTCCTCCTTCGTTTACAAAATCAAGAGGCAGCTCATCTAACACCATGCTTGTTCTTGCTGATCTCTTTTTCAGAATCCCACTTAATGTCAGAGACATTGTCTACTGTACAGGAGTTTCACTGATGGATGAAGATGTATGGGAGTTCATTTGGATGAAATTCCATTCTATCACAGCGGTGTCTGAAAAGAAAATATTATTAGAAGCCTTAACTTGCAGCGATGACAGAAATTTGCTTAACAGGTAGAAAAATATTTAAAATTACAGAATCTCAGAATGGTTGAGATTGAAAGGGACCTCTAGAGATCATTGAGTCCAACTTGTCTGCTCCAACAGGGATCCCTAGAGCACGTGGCACAGGGTGGCATCCAGGCAGTTTTAGAAAATCTCCAGAGAAAAAGACTCTACAATCTCTCTGGGCAGCCTGTTGAGGGGCTCTGTCACGCTCACAGGAAATAAGTTTTTCCTCATATAGAGGTGGAATTTTGTGTGTTTCAATCTGTACCCATTCCCATTACCCCTTGTTCTGTCATTGGCCACCACCGAGAAGAGTTTGGCTCCATCTTCTTTACACTCTCCCCTCAGGTATTTGTTCTGTTGATAAGATCCCCTCTCAATCTTCTCTAGGCTAAACAGGCCCAGCTCGCTTAGTCTTTCCTTATAAGATAGGTGCTCCAGTCCCTTAATCATCTGCCATCTGCGCTAGACTCTCTCCAGAAGCTCCACCTCACCCTTATAGTGGGGAGCCCAGAACTGTACCCAGTACTCCAGGTGTGAACTCTCCAGGGCTGAGCAGAGGGGCAGGATCCCCTCCCTCGACCTGCTGGCAACGCTCTTCCTGATGCAGGCCAGGATCCCATTGGCCTTCTTGGCCACGAGGGCACACTGCTGCCTAATGGTCAACTTGCTGTCAACCAGGACTCCCAAATCCCTCTCTGTGGAGCTACTTTCCAGCAGATCAGCCCCTAATCTGTACTGGTGCCTGGAGTTGTTCCTGCCCAGATGCAGGACCCAGCACTTGTCCTTGTTGAACCTCCCGGGGTTCCTCTCTTCCCAACTCTCCATCCTCTCTAGGTCCCTCTGGATGGCAGCACAGCCCTCTGGAGTGTTGGTCACTACCAGTCTGGTCTACCCAGTTTGGTGTAATCTGCAAAATTTAGAGTGCACTCTGGGCCCTCATCCAAGTCATTGATGAACAAGTTGAAGTGCTGACCCCTGGGGAACACCACTGGCCACAGGCCACCGACTAGGCTCGACCCCATTTGTTATGACCCTCATGACCGATCCAGCCAGTTCTCAATCCACCTCACCATCCATTCATATAACCCACACTTCCAGAGCTTCCGCATGAGAATGTTATGGGAGACTGTGTCAAAAGCCTGGCTGAAGTCAATGTAGACAATGTCCACGGCTCTCTTGTCATCCATCCAGCCTGTTACCCCATTGTAGAAGGCTCTCAGGTTGGTCCAACACAACTTCTCCTTAGTGAATCCATGCTGACTTCTCCTAATCACCTTCTTTTCTTTCACATGCCATGAGGTGGTCTCTAGGATGAGCTGCTCCACCACCTTTCCAGGAACAGAGGTGAGGCTGACTGGCCTGTATTTTCCCAGGTCTTTCTCTTGCCCTTTTTGAAGACTGGAAGGATATTGTTTTTTTCTAGTCGTTCAGCACCTCCCCTGCTCTCCGTGGCCTCGAAGATCATGAAGAGTGGCTGAGCAATAACACTTGTCAGTTCCCTGAACACTCTCAAGTGCATCCCATCCGGGCCCATAGCTTTATGGGCCTAAATAATAGCCTAAATAATCCCTCACCCAATCCTCCTTGACCAGCAGAGAGTCTTCCTCTTTTCCACTTTTCTCTCTTGTGTTCAGTGTGAGGACCAGCCTTAGCAGTGAAGACATGTTTCTATATTGTTCCCATGTGGACTGACCCTTCTTCCACATTGTGTATGCTCTTTTTTTCTCTCTAAGTTTTCCCAAGAGCTTCTTGCCCATCCATGAGGTCTCCTTCCCACCTTGCTTGATTTCTTTCTTGTAGGAATGCACCGATCCTAAACTTGGAGAATATATGTATCGGAATATATATACGTCTGATGGTTACAAATAATCAACTCAGTTTTTACGGATTGTTTGAGCTTTGATCTGAATGAAAAATGTCAGTTTTAAAGCACAACTTTCCTGTTATTTGAACTACCTTATATTTCCGCATTAATGCACATGCATGGACACATTTTGATGTCAGACACATTTTGATGTCATTTCATTTCAAAATTGTACTATGTTCATTGGAAATGTTTGAAATTTTAAATAGTTACTATTACTTTATGTAAACATACCGAACAGTCTAATCTTGTTACCAGTTTTTTAATATATACTTTAAGGTCTCAGTTCATCTTTTTTTTGAAATCCTCTTCTTATGTCTGTATCTTCTAAAAAAATTCATCATTCAATAACAAAACTCAGAATTTTCCTGATTCAGAAATTCATTTGATCTTTGGAATCACAGAAATAAAGTCATAAATTTACTTGGAGACTTAAACCTTGACCTTTTTTTTTTTTTTCTTCCTTTTTTTTTTTTTTTTTTTTTTTTTTTTCTTTTTTTTTTTTTTTTTCTTCCTTTAGGTGTACTGTTCTTAGAGCATATGTTGAAGTGGCTTAAACTAAACTCTTTTCCTTTTTTTTTCCCACTAGGCTTTTGAATTTATCCCTCAACTCAGAAGTTGTCCTGGATCAGGATGCAATTGATGTGATAATTCACGTAGCTCGAAATCCACATGGAAGGGATCTTGCTTGGAAGTTTTTCAGAGAAAAATGGAAAATATTAAATGCCAGGTAAAGATAAAAATTAAAAAATATTTTCACAATTTTTTGCTTGTTATATTATTCCTGTAGGTGTTTATATACTGATTCTTGAATCCGTGTATAAATCCCTTCTCTTTTTCCATAAATAAGGATACATCTCTAAACATGAGATACATAAATATGAATCATTTATTCATGGATTCCCACATACATACATAAAAACATTTGTCTCTAGATCATCATCTGTTTGAATATCTATTACTGTATTGTGTTGGCTTTTGTGATAATGCCTTCAGCCTATATGTCAATTCCTGCAATCCTACTTTTCCATAGGTTTAAAAAAAAAAGTCAGTTCTCAAAGGAATTTTGCTAATTTTGAGTCTGAGAGAAAAAAAAATCAAGCATGTTGGATGAACTCTGAAAAAGAAATATAACCGTTTGTAATAATATCTCAGTTTTCTGAAGGATTTCTGCTGTTGAAATCCTTCTGAGTTTCAGATAATACAGGTGTAGTGTTTTGAATCAAATACAGATGAGCAGGAAGGGGACTGTGTTGTTTCCATACCTATCTATGTTATGTTTGCACATGTACTACAAGCTTGTATTGAGAAGCCCACTGATCACTTTAAAAATCCGTTTTGATGATGCAGACTTTGATACTAAAAGTCAAAGAATGAGGGGTTTTTTTTAGGTCTTTAGAGTCTAAGAGATTTCACAGCAAATCGTCTGATCCTGAGAGATTAGAAGTGACTGCATCTCTAGTGAGGTTCAGGTTTTTAAGTGCTGGTGTTCAAGAGCTTTGGATACTCCAGTGGAGCCAAATCACCCTCATGGCCTTGGCAGAGATGCTGGATAACATGCTGGAGATCTGCTCACTTACAGATTCACAGGAGGCCATGTAGGATAAGATAGAATATTTAAAACTGTATATTTAGGATGCTAAATTTAAGTAACTAAATCCTAATGTCAGAAATACAAACTTACCATTGGTGTCACTGCATCAGAGGATGAGCCAAGGAAGTTCAGAGTCTGTCCAAACAACTTCCCTAAAAAATCCCTAAAAAAAAGTTTATTCATCCTCCTATGGATTATATAGCTTAGTATGTTTTAGAAGTTGTTTAGCTGGGAAAGTTGTTTTGAGCTGAAAGTTAGTTTTGGGAGTTTATATTGCAAGAGTTCACTTTTCAAAAGCAATTTCCCAAAAGCTATGATTTCTGAAGAGTTTAAAAATAAAGAAGCCTTTGCTTCTTGTATGATTATTCTAAGAACGAGACTTTTACTAAGAAAGTGAATGGCAGACCCACTTTGCAGCCCAGTGAAATGAGTTATGTTCAGGATAGCAGGCAATATTTCCCGATCCTTAAGGATTCTGACCAGAATTTAGGTATAAAGTCTATATTGTTGCAAGCACATACACAGAAGATAGGGTCCTACCTTCTCAGTGTAAATGTGTGTCTGACCACCTAGCTGTCACTTGTGATTTTAGATATGTACAAGTATAGGCAGTGGAGAAAAAAATGAGTAAAATTTATAAAACTGTATCAGATTTTTTTTTTTTGGCTTGTTTTAATTTAAGATGGCTTAACTTAACTTAAAATTTAAGTGTTATTTTATCTTACTTTTATCACTGTGCTGTCTGAGTTCCTAATGATCAGCAAGACTTTGTGAGGCAACTATTACTGTCTTTTCTATGAGAAAATAACAGCATTACTATCTTTTCACCCCAAACTAGCTTTATGCTACCTATATTGATTCCAACATAAGCTAGAGCCGTCAAAGGACTTGTAGCAGTTGCTGTTTGCCTTATGCACTTCTTTGAAAGGACATCCAGTAGAGTTCCTATTGATCATCAGTTGAATCAATTCAGCGGAATGAAATAATTAATGCAAGCTTTAGATACCTGATGCATATTGAAAATAATTTCATTTTGTGGTTACAGATTAAAACTTATTAGAGAGACTTTCAAAGGCTGCAATTAGTCTAAGATATTCAGTGTAACATTGACATAGATAGAATGCAAAATTAAGCTTCTGATTTAGGTTTTCCATACTAATACATTTTTTAAATTCTGTATTGCAGAACTATGTTTCAAGTATCTTTTTTCTACAACTATATATCATCATTTAATTTTGTTTAAAGTTGTAATACTTCACAATAAGCATTAATTTAATAAACTGGTATCTCAATGGTATTTTCCATTGAATTTATTATGAAAGATGTTGACATTTGAAACAGTAATGCAAATAGTGAAGACATTTTAATACTGTTCTATTTCCCCTGACTTGAAAATACTTCATGTCAAAGAGTTAGAACAACAACAACATATTGTTAGTCCTTTACATTATTACAGTATGCTTGTATTCAAACTGCTCAGAAGATAAGGATAATGTTTAAAAATCTTCAAAATCACTCATATCCCATTTACAAAGTGGCTTAGAAACTAAAATTTCTAAAAATTTCTAAAAAAAATTCATCAGTGGGACTGCTAATTTTTAAGAAAACCTAAAAAAAAAAAGAAAATGCTATTTTTAAGTTTCTGATACCTGATCATGCAAGACATGGCTGCCAAAGTCAATGTGAATGTGTGTGCACCTGCATATGTGTATAAAGACTTTTATCCAACTGAGTCATTTGTCAATATTTGGGAATTTGCCAAGGTAAATGGAATATACTGCCAAATTTACTCAATTTTACTTCCCACGAGTGCAATGCCTTTGAAAAGGTAAGGCTTTGGAAGTTCGGATCCTCGGAACAGAAGGAGCGGGTGCTGAGTCTGTGACTTATAAGAAGTTCCACAGAGCCAATGTATTTAAGAGTTTGTTTCTACAATGCTATTGCCTTTTCTATGAAGAGTGAAAAGATTGATATTTGCAAGAGCAAACACCTTCTCTTAGATGTCTGTTTGCATTTCTTGCAAAATGCCATTTTGGGAGGTGGTTTTACCAGAATTTTTGCCAATAGAGGCCACATAGAAATTGCTATCAGTGACTGTCTTTTTACCATGTAAGAACAATGGGCAGCAAGCAGCATAGATGTTCATGAAGGTATAGATTTCAGTGGAAAGAATTTTGCTATTTCTTGCTCACCCAGTGGACACAGTACAAGCTGCAAGAAAAAATAAAATCCCTACAATGGTTTTCATGGGGTCGCTTCTGTAAAGTGGATTGGTAACCTTCTCAAAAGACCCCATCAAGAGGAGCTTCCAATTTTCCAGGCAGTCAATTATGAGGCTAAGCTGAGAGTGTAACAATAAAGGACTTTGTTAGAAAGCCTAAACGTGCTTAAAAGACCATGAAATCCATACTTCCCATAGGAGGCATTTGCCTCCGGATATCTGTATATGTCAGTATGGCTGAAGTTCTGGGGGAAAAAAAAGAGATGTGAAATACTGAAATACCCATGAGTAATTCAGTTATTAGTGGTCAAGGAGTAGGATTTTCAATACTTACAGCAGTGCTTCCCTGCACATAAGTTCCAGGTCACAAACAGCACAGTAGACATTTCCCCTAAACCAGAAACTTCTCCTTTGCCCTCTCCCACTTCATTTTCCTCTTATCCTGCCCACTCCCTCTTCCTCCCCTTCTCCTCTTTTCTTTCTTTTCTGTGTCACTTTCTTTCCGTTTCTGTTTCTTAAGGACTATCTGGCTTACAGTACCTCAGCATTTAAGGGAAATTAACTTAATATCAGGCTGAGAGAAGCAGATGAGAAAGCAATAGATATGCCAGCTCATTTCAAACTGAATTTTGAATCTATCTTCTAAATCAGTTTGTAAAAGTAATGTGTAAACTGAAATCTTCCCCTGGATAAACCTGGGTGCTGTGAAGTGTATTGGCGTTACTTACGTCAGTCTGACAGGGGAGCTGGATTTCCTGTTCTTAATGCGATCATGTTCAGATTAGCTAGAGACTTTTTTGGATATGTGTGCAGATACAGGTAAGGCTAACTATTTGTCACATGCCTCATTCCAGCATGTAACAAAAATTCAGGAGCAATCTCGTCTATTTTGGAAAAGGCATAGATATTTTGGGAGTGTGAGAAAACTTATAGACGAGCAAGTGGAACAGCAGCACTTCCATGAACAGCAAATGTCTGTTGAAAGTCATTGCTGCTTGCAGCTGAATATCCTATCCAGCTATACATTTGCCTTTAAGTATTCTGTGCCGAAGCCTTCACATCTTCATTGACTGGTTGTTTCTTTGAAGATGCTACATCATGGCCTAGGGGATATTTTTTTAGCAGTATTGCCTTTTATCAATATTACTTATTGTAATTGTAAGGTACTGGACCAAGAGAATTTGACTTAGTTCGCTTATCTAAGGGCTAATGTAGGTGAGGAGAATGAGTGCAAAATGCAGGGAAGACTGCAGGATTTCCAAAAGTTTATTTTAGTAATGAAGCTAGAAGGGTTCCTCAGGACACTTCTCTCTAGTTGTTGTTCCTTTCCTTCTTTGCTGTTTATATTTTGAGCTTCTTGGTGTCTTTACGTGGGAAGCTGCTTCGTAAGCATAAAACATTTATGTAGTTTGGTCCTCTCCTTTTTTTGGAACTCTCATTTGTGAGTTCGGTTAAACTCATCCTGCTTAGCAGCATCCCACTAAAAATTAACTACAAATACTTGGTTCTAAAAAAATGCTGCAGTCTAGCTTTTTCAGTGTGAAACATGGTCTAATTCCAGTACTATTCTCTTGCATGTCAAGTCTTCTCCCCTGCTATAGGAGATTATTTTCTCATTTTGAGCTGACCTTACTCTTGCGCTCACTCTGTGTATCTTCCTTTTGCTCTTACAGGTATGGAGAAGCACTGTTTATGAATTCCAAGCTTATCAGTGGGGTCACGGAATTCCTTAATACAGAAGAAGAATTAATGGAGGTAATTTCTAAATGATTTTCAGTATGGTTTTGTTCTAGGCAGAGAGCAGGGCAGGATCAAAAGGTGTCAGCAGCAGCTAAGGTCAGAGAAGCTGAAAAAATCCGTCTGTCCCTCTGGACCTGTTTGCAGGGACAATGAGTCACTGCACATTCCTCTATACTGGATCCGAAGTAGCACTGAAAGACCAAGAACAGCAGTTGGTTGTTGGGGAAATATAGTTTGCTCAGTTGGAGTCACAGGTGCATTGTGCAGCTATGCAGTAGGAAGAGGAGAAGCAGATTGCGAAGGTAACTGAGTGGAGAGAAACGTTATGAGGAGGTGGATAGTGCAGGCAGTTTTCTCTATACTCTAAAATATTGCATCCCTCTCTTCCTGCTGGATCTTGCTACAGTAAACTCTTCTTCCCTTTTTCCTTCATTAGTCTGTGGCAGACCCCAAACTGAACTTTCAACCTGAAGCAGGGTTTTGGAATTGCTTTAAGTATAGTGTAATTTACTGAAGCATCCTTTTCTTAAGTATTAATTTTGAGCAAAAACCACACTTTTGCATATCTGCCAGTCAGTCTGGAGTAAAAGCCTGTCTGGACATGTAGACTTGGTCTTTTTTACTTACTCTAGTAGCTGAGAAGTTAGACACAAGCTCCTTCTACCCATGCTGCTCTATGATGCAGAGAAAATAAACCATCTTTAAAAATTCTGTGGTAAAAGTAAGAGGAGTTGCCAGTGCCTTCTTATTCTCTTGTCTGCAGTATTTCAATGTGAGAAGATCTGTTAATCCTGATATTCTGGCCAAAAGACATCACAGGGTTTTTTTTTTTTGATATTTTTTTTTTCTGATTTTAATTTTTTTTCTTTCTTTCTCCTAAAAGCTAAGTACATCTTATCTAGATCGTGATGCTCTCATTTCACCTTAACATCTGCCCCCACTAAGGTAGTTGTGAGGTTGTATTGCTTCTTGCTTAGCAGCTGTTCTGTGTTCTCCCAAACGCATCACATGGTTCTTACACAGAAGAAGATAATCACCATTAATTGAATTCTAATTGTGATATCATGTTTGTGCATGACCATTTGTCTGCACTCAGCCTAATGGACCGAGGTGCTAAGAGAAGTGCCACAGCTGGTCTCCTGAAGGCTACCCAGCTAGGGAGAACATTGGTGACCAGCTTTGTGTAGCCTTTGCCATATCTTTGCCCACGGTGCCCTCAGTTCCCAACCTCCATGGTGATGCTGACAGGTCGCCTGTTTCTGCTTCCTCTAAAGGAACCTGGCCATATGAGTATTTATTACTGAAAGTCCAAAGATCAGGTCAGGTCAGATTTTGATAGTTTCCAGGTCCCTTCAACCTTTTTAGTTGTGATGGAACTGAAATAGTTGCAGGGCCAGCTGTTCATTTTTGAGTGAGTACACAAAAAGAAGTTGATGGAAGTCAAGTTTAAGTGGACAAGGTGATAAGGCATCTCTAGAAAATAAGAGTTTACCGGTCGTCAATAAGTGTAGCTAAAACAACTGAATTTGTACAAGTCAACATAACTAGCAACCTACTGCGCAGGTGATTCTTGCAGTTCACTGCAAGTGAAACGTCACTTAAAGTGGATGGTGATTCAAAGCACACCAAGGTCATCAACTATAATAATCAAGATGATAGCGCTATGGTTTGAGTAGACCCACGAACAGAGCAAAGGCCTTTTCAGAGTGCTGAAAAAAGAGCCAAGCTTTCTCATAAGGGAAAGAATCTATTTCAAGAGTTCAGAAATCAAATGTGTGTTCGTTTGCTCTTCTTGCTGTTCTTCTCGCACTAATCATTCCTTCCTTTTCTAAATAAAAGGATTCTGCAAATCAAAATGAAATAAATTTGTTGTGAACTTTGATTAAACCAGAGGGCATTAGGGCTACATTTTGCTGATATTTGCTTATAAACTTGAATTGGGAGAGTTTCCAGTGCTCCCAATTTAGTTTCTTAAGTAGAAATGAAAAGTTCAGAGCAGCCCAGCTGTCTACAAAGTGCAGCAGCTGGGCAATAGCAGAGAAGGAGGAAATGATATTAATGTGATCTGGCATTGACATGTCAATAACTTCCAGTGCAATTTGAAGCAATTGCATCATGTATAATTGACAGACTCTGCTGTCTTATTACATTTTGCATTAAATCTCTCTATATGTTCCTATATTTACTTCAACAATGATTGTGGAGGTTTTTGCTAAATATTTGGCTTGTTTATATGCACTGGTAATATTTACTTTCTTTAGTTCCTGCAAATTTAATTTGTTAAATTGTATTTGCAGCTAAAGAACTTTATAAAGACTTATGAAGAGGGAGCTGCTGCCTCTTTCTCTCGGGCTGTGGAAACAGTGGAAGCCAACGTGCGGTGGCAAAGGCTTTATAAGGAAGAACTGTTCCAGTGGCTAAGAAAATCCCTGACACACTAAACTGTCTTTCCAGCTGACCATTGGACATGAAGGTCTGCAAGTGGAAAAGGAGAAATTTTAGGGATGTTTGACACTAAATTCGTGAAGACAAAATAAGATTGCAGGGAGGAGCTTTCTTTTTTCCAGGCTCTTGGAAAATTGTCAAGAAGTTTTGCAGAAGTGAAGGTCATGAATGCTTGTGAAACCCACTCCTCAAGTGTACAAAACCAAACACGATATTAAGTGGTGCATGTAAACATTACTGTCAGTTTGAAGAAAAAGAAGCAAACAAAAACCCTTGAAAGACTATTTTGTGCATGCTTGTACTGTCCCTGCCTGTATTCTAGCATGCTTACGTATAACAGCCACATTTTGTATGTGAAATTCTGTTACATCAAAAATGGGCATTATACAAAGCACAAAGACTATCGCTGACAATCAGTGTTGCAAGGAACAAAAAGGAAGGAAAGAAGAAGAATGAAATGGCTCCTAACTAGGGGCAGTATGAGATGTGAAGCCAGCTGTCACTGCTAGCTGCTGACTAGTCCAGCACTCAGATTGTCTCTTAATGATTATAAAGATGATGGCTCATTTTTTGAGTTGCCAGTTGTTACAACTGCAGTCTCCATATTCCCATGATTAAATAAACTGCACATATAGAGAGAGTGCAAGAGAGGGAGAAAATGAATGTAAGAGAGAGGGATCTCATTCTTGCATTTCAATTACATGAATTTATTTGCTGCTGATCAGTGCAACAATATAGTTTTGATCATGCACATATACAGTGCTTATGAAAAGAACTTTGCATAGTTGATTGGAGAGAATCCATGAACCACCTCTTCTGAGCAATTTTACAAGGCAGTGTTACTCATGATGGGTCACCCAACCTGTGCAGTAATTAGTAATGCGGCTGATGATGCATTAGTATTATAAATAAACATAAGATTCAAATGGAAATGAGCAAAAGAGAAGGATGTCTTATATCTAATTCTATGCAGAAGCATGGAATTAACCAAGAGAGCTGTCTTGCATGCAGTGGACCAGCCTCTGTAATGATTTATTGTGACAGACAAGTCAAATTTTCCGTGTGGGCAATATTTTTGCAAATATGCGATGTACCACTTATATCAACTTAGAAAAGTGAAATATGGATAAAGAGGAGTATGTGTGTGTATGTATTGCCTAATATTGAGAAAACTGTTTTCTTTGGTTTTTTTTTTTTCTCTCCACATAGACTCTTCTAGAGAAGTGATACTTTTCTAAATCATGTGTTTTTTCATTTTTTTCTTGATCCTTAATTTGAGAAACTGGTAATATAGTTGAATTATAAATTGTATGATAACCTCTTGCATTACTCATGCTCTGTGTTGCAGATGACACTGATTTATCTTAGGGCCAAATACTGTCACATTTCTGTGCCATAAGAAGAAAAAACTGTGGAGGGTTTATAGGAGACAGGTTGCATTAGCTCAGTGAGGAAAGGAGATGTGCTGCAATGTTTCTGTAGCCTGGCCCAGTCCATCACAACCACCTGACCACAACACCAACTCTCACTAGGGAGCACATGGCCAATGAATGCAGAAAATACCCATATTAATTGGTTGTATCCTTCAGAGGGCGTGGAGATTACAAAAATGCCCCATAGCAGCAGTTGCTGGTCTCTCCTGAGTTGTTGAAGAGTGGAAGTGTTAGTGTGAAAAGAGCCCAAACCTGCCATCTTCAGGAACTACCTGAGTGACATGGAAAGAGGATTGTTTTCTAGCCTCCCACTCCCATGGTACCCTTTTCCTCAAGAACCAGTAGGCGCATCCCCTAGCTAAGCTACCTTACCAATACCTTTACTATAGCATCACTATTTTCCATCTTGACCATCTCATTTTGTGTCTTCTCCAATACAGAGGACGCTGTTTCTTGGGCTGGATGCATGAAATTCTTGTGAAAAACATTTTCTCCACTTTTTGGTGGTGTACAGCACTGCGTAATAGATTGACCGCTTATAGCCAGGAGAAGAGGGAATCCATTGCTATTGTACTTTTTACTTTTTGTCTTATAGTAAGCTCTAAATATTTGTATTAGTTTGCATTACTAGTGAACTTACCCTTTCCACCCAGAGATTTTAACATGAACATGCTCAGTGGCTCAGTGAAGTCCTCCTCCTCCTCCAATGTATTTTACCTACCTCACAGGGGTGTTGTGAGGCTTGATGATGTTAGCAAAGCATTTGAATATCCTCTGATGAAAGGCATTTTAAAGTGCAAAGTTTTATGTTATGTGGTTGACCAAACTCAATGAGTATGTAGCTTCACATTTTTGATTTCTTCTGAACAAAATTACATGCAGACTTGTGATAATAAAAAGCAAGCCAAATATTCTTTGATAGAGACTGTATCCTTCAGTGAAGCCCAAACTTATGTTATCCAAAGAGTGTGCAGAAACACATGCCCTCAAATATATTTATTTTGGGAATTTCAGAGAAAATGGTCTTTTAAATTCTATCAAAATTCTCTTTGATGATTCCTTTTTCTTTTTTTTTTTTCTTTTCTCTTTTTCATATTAAACCATATATCTTCAGGCTATGCACAGAAGTTTTTGGTCTTTACAGGTGAAGGACAGACTAACAGTATATTCCAAAGTTGGTGGTTTAGTTCACCATATGTATTCTATGCAGTGTGCAGATATTTCTACTCTCGCTCACATGAATTGAAGTTCTCGCACATTTAGCTGACGGATGTAAACATTTAGTGGCCTTGAGCAACTGGTCTATCAAGAATATCAAGCCCTAGCTGCATCCATACATACCTGCTGATGTATTGGTTATAATTACTATATTATAGTGATGTTGCTATTACTATTATAGTTAAGGTTGAGTTGACATTTCCATTATAGTTACCTCTTTGTGATTTTTTTTTTCTGTTTTTAATATTTAATATATTTATTTTTCACATGTAGTCAGGATTAAATTTAATTGACATGTAGTTAGGATTAAATTTAAATAGCTTAAATCCAAGGAAAATATATCTGTTTTCAACAATATTGAAAAGCAACATATCTAGCTATAGGTCTTTAGAAACTTTTTTTTAAGTGCCACACAGATATGATACCTCATGGAAAACTCTAATATAGTCTGCTTAGAAAAATCTTATTGATTTTTATTCTCTTTACCAGTCCTTTGCTTCTTTTGTTCTTATCTAAAGAGAGGTCCCATCTTTATAATTTGCACTGTGATTGACAAGTTGAATATTGCAAGTTTTTCAGTGTTTTCAAATGAAGAGATTTAATTTTGTCCTTTTTAGTGAGAGGAGGTACTGCAAAATATGGATTCAGAGCAGAGAAACCCTCTGCTCACCCAAAACCCACAAGCATTGCATAGAGATTTGATAAGGCCTATATCTCTAATTAGCTTTGGTATGACTCAGGATCCTTTGCTGTAACTAATTCTTAAGGGATACTAAGTAATCCAGGAAGACACATGAACAGATGCAAATCAATCCCAGCATATTGTAGTTTAATAATATTGTTCACTACAAAAAGTCTCAGCTTGTTACTTTGTAGCTGGTAGAATTATTCTTATATCCAGTACTAATAGTTATTAAAATGAGGTAGCTATTAATTGTGACTGGAGCAGAACAATGTGAAAACATTGTTTCTGAAATGAAATGTTACTTCTGCTTTTTGGGGGAGTACCTGAACATTAATTTGAAGAGCTTTGGATGAATAACCTTAATTTGTCATTAAGTACATCCAAATATGTGATCTTTGATGCTCTTTTCAGTGAATACAGCAAGAATTTGTATTCTATATTGGAAAGAAGATAATTTTTTTGTAGTTTTGGGGCTACTGTGGAGGTTTCCCTGAGCTTTAGAGTGTCAAAGGAGATCTCTCTGCTCATGCAGAGGGGTACTTTCACAGCAAAGATTCTGAACCATACAATTAAGTCTTCATGTGAAAAGCACTCTGTAGAGATAATTTTCCAATAGAATGTCAGTATATCTGATTATTCGAATAAGATAATATTAGAGTGAGGTCAATATTTGCAGGCAAAGGTGCCTTGCATAGGAATCTACATAATAAGGATTTGTTTTCCCAGGTAGTGGTGATGGCAATTAAAAGAGACTTTGAAACACATGGAAAAATGCCTTATGCTCTTAGGAAATGGAGGTCCAGCTGCTGAGCTTATACTGTAGAGAAAAATCTTAGTTCATGCACTGTGGAAAGTGTTTCCAGTTCCTGCACACTGGAAGATGTTCACAGAAATCCTTGTAAAGATCTAGAATTTTGTCAGGACTGTTTTCCAGAAGTCATTTCAGGTGGTCAAGCATATTTTGAATTTTAAAGTGTGTGTAAGACTGGAGAATGTCTTCTCCTCTATATTTCTTTTGTTTTTGCTGAACATGTGTCAGGAGTTTCTCAGACTCTTTCTCACAAAGAGTATGCTGCTATCCATGAGTGCTGATTCCATGTACTGAGTATCAGTGTTAGGAGACATCAGCATCTCAGAGAATTGGGTGGCAACTGTAGCAGTAGAAGTAGTTGCAATAATACCACCACTAAAAAATTCAGATGTCCACACAAATCTGTATAGCACTGCCATTCATGTAGTTCCCTTTTGTATACAAAACTGTAAAAAGTTAACCGTTTTGTTTCCCAAGTGACTGTGGCACATTCTGCCTATCCTAAAAGAAATACTGAAATCCATTAAAACCACTGTCTTGACCAAGTCGTCCTTGCTTATGTGAGTAATTTATTTTTAAATGTGTAGGAAGAGAAGAAAGGGATATGTAAGGATTTTTCACTAAAGTCAGGCCACCTGCCAAATTGTAGAGCAATTTTAAAATCAAATATATTTTGAGGAAAGCTGGTTGACATCCTGAAGGTAGCTCCGTCTTGTCGCTCCATTCTGGCACTGGAGAGCAGCTTGACCTCAGCCTTCTCCTCCGTTTTAACACCATTGAAGCTGGGTTTCATGAAATGCTCATGAGTGGAGCTGGTTTCAATGACGACATTGAAAATTACCACCCACATGAGCAAGCGCTGGGGGTCAGGCCCTCGGTTCGCTCTCAGAGCACATGTATTGTGTTGATTTATAGCCAGTGCTGGAAATGCTGGATTTCTGCGTGGTATTTTTGAATGCTCTGTTTGCTTCATGTCCACTGTTTCTGAAGGACCCTAAAGCAGTGTTGGTAGAGGACGTACAGATCAGCAGCACCATGAGAGCTAAGCAGACTGTGCTGCAGGAGCCATGAGCCAGAAAGCTCTAACTCCAATGCCCAGCATTTCCTTGGCAGCTCTACTGGGATTTGCCTCAGACTGATGGTATCACTGGTGTAATGGATGAGGCCAAGAGCCAAGATGCATTCTCAGTTCCCTGCAATACCTTTCACTCTATGTAATTTAAAATTTTCTGTAGTTTCAAAATAAGCTGTTGCCAAGTCAGTGGCGTGTATGGCCCCAGACCCTCAGTTGGTGTGCAGTGAGGTAGGTCCTTTGAAGTGAATGATGTGAATTGCAGCTGAGGATCCTGCCCACTGCTTCAAAACGCCCACACGAGGTGACAGCTAGACTGGTGTACAGAAAGTTTCGTGTATTTGTATGTAAGCTTCTGTAGCATATATTTGATGACAAATGTTTTTTCCTTTCCTTTTGCTTTTTGTTAGAATAATACTTTGTAACTGATTCCAGTATGATAAAGCTTTATAATATATTTGGAGAACTGCAGAATACTGTATTGTGAAATATGTGGCTACTACCCTCTCTTTTTACTGCAAATAGTAGTTTTCAGTGATGACTGAGTTCCCTGGACTTAGAAATTAAATGAAAAATTATTCTGAGTGATTTCTAATGGAAGCATCGTTGTAATTACTGTATAACTACCCTGTACAAAAGCAGCTTTATTATATGTGTAAATGTAATTTTGCTTTGTTGTTTTTATGTTTGAGGGACAACTGGCTTTGTGGATGAGACATATAGCCTTATAAAAACAGAGATTGTAGCTCTCTGGTAATTTCCAAAAGGTTTTCAGTTCCTCTATTTTGCAGAAGATAAACATATATATAAGCCAATTTTTCTAAAACTAATTATCTATTCCACTTCATGCACATCAGTGACATAAATAGATCATAACTTAGAAACAAAGGCTTCATAATAAATTATGTTATTTTCCCAAAAGACTCTACATGTAACATTTTATGACACCACAAAAAGAAAGAAAAAATCCTACAACTATTAATGCTGGTTTTAATGAATGAGTTCCTGAATTAATTCTGTCTCATCCTTAGATTAATCCAAAACACGGTAATCAAGTGAGCATACTTTTCCATCTGTTCCCAAATTTGTATTCCTGAATTCAGTTGTCAAGCAAGAGGTGGAACTGGCACAGTTTGGACACAGTTCTCTAATGGTTTTGCACGGGATAGTGTTTGCAAGAATAGAATGCCATTTTAGCTTAAAGGAAATATAGGGAATCATGTAGTATCAGAATTGTCCCAATATATACTATACATGCATATATAGCTTGTGATTCAGGAGCATATACCTTGGTGAAACTTCCAATGGTTATTTGCTTTTAACACAGCAAAGCAGTTAGACATGCTGAATGTGTGGCTATGTTGGCCGTGGCTCAGCCACATATTTAAACATGCAAGCAGTCCAAATTATTTCAGTGAGACTAACCACCTGCTTTAAATTATGTATCAAATTATTTATCTGGCTGCAGCAGACTTTCATAGAAGCAAAAGATTTGGACAACTGATTCAAGTGCAAAATGTGGTTTTGGTGAATCATAACTTGCTTTATACTGGTCCAAATGCTCTTATCTCTTTTCTTATTTTAATAGAAACATTTGATACTGATCCTCAGTAAATTTAAAAATGTCAAATTTAACAGATTTTTCATTTTTCTTTGAAGCGTTCTAGAATTTGGGAATAAGATTGGATCTATTTGTACAATGTTAATTAATGACTAAAGAACAAAATGCATTACTAAGCAGTTTAAACCATTAACCAAATAAAATATATAAACTTATGTTACAGTTAACCAGGAAAGTGTTTTTCTATGATATAACTTTAAAAACAATTCCATAAATACTGGACCAGTATATGTTCAACATAAAATTTTTATTCTACTCTGACTGAAGACTAAATGATTTTTTTTAATGAGAACTTTATCTTCTGTATTTTAAGCAGAACAAATTTGAATTTTGTCTCTGATAATAAAATTTTGTACAGTAATGTGTAATTCATCACTGTCTTAATTTTCTGACATGTGAAGACATGGCCAAGATAAATAATATCCTCAGCCTTTTGATGATGTTCCCATTTTCATTTGAGATAACAGTTTAATAGTGCTGAATAGATACACCAAGGTTTTACAAAAGAGAACACGTAAGAAGAAATATTTTTGACATGAAACAAATTTCAAAATACATTAAAATACTGATACTAGTACAAAGCAGAGATTGTAAGAAATCCAAAATGTGGATTTGGAAATATTTTTAAGTGCTCCCTGACTAACAGGAAACTGAGATTAGAACAGAGAGCAAAGTATGTCTTTTATGCTTTTCTAATTATGTAAATTTTGAATAAGCAAAAAGATCTGTTCATTGGTGGAAGTGATTTCAACTGGAATGCAGTTCAAATGCCTTTTTAATAGAGTCCTTGAATTCAGGCTATTGTTTCTCCCTTTTAAAAGAACAGTTTTCAGTGACAATGAGATGTGAAATATATGTAATTATTTACCCATTGGATAAAATCATGTTCCCACTGAAGTCAGTTGGAGGTTTGACATTGACATCACTGGAAGTAAAAGCCAGCCATGTATTTCATGTATTTTTCAAAATATACTTTTCAATGCAAGAGTGTCCTTTTTTCTTTCTTTCTTTTTCTTTTCTTTTTTTTTCTTTCCTCTTTTTTTCTTCTTTTAACAGTGAAGATTTCTGTGGTTTCTATATCTAAATCTGTTGAAAAGCTGAAGGAAATTTTTCAGGTTCCCATTCTTCAAAGTACAATAGGAAACATTGATGATTTGAGCATAGGCAAGCTAAGCTAGAGCCTAAATTAACACATTATGTCCTACCTGTTAAGCACTTCCCTATCTTGTCTTGGGGCTAAGATTCTGACACCATGCAAACTGCATATATGTAATTTTTGCATATGTCACTGGAGTATGGAGACACATCCATCCTACCTGTTCTTCCTGAGGTCAGGTCTGAAGTAAGAACTTGAGGAGGCCTGAGGAGGTGGTTTTAGGGCAGTAGGGAGGTTTCATGTTAAGAGGCAATCCTAATGTGAACTCTGAAAGACCCAGGGGGATTTTAGCACATTAAAACAGTCAAGATAAGCTGCACAGCCACCTGGGAGGCATCACTGGGGAGGAGGCAGGATTTGCAGAAGGAGGAACTCTCTGGAATCCCAAAAGCAGCATTTCTCCTAGTCAAACATCAAAAAGAGCATGCTTGTTTCTCCCCCAGCGTGGCCACTGCAATCAGCACTTCAGTCGGTGGCTGAGCTGCTTTCAAGTTGAACATTTACATACAAGACCAAATGAATTGCTGTTTATTTGCTCTCAGCTCAGTGTCTTCGGTAAGAGCAGAACTTTAAAGGCTCCCACATACTTTGAAAGTTTAGCAGTTGATTTGGAGGGAGCAGAAGAGAGGGTAGTTAGAGCATTTGCTTTGAATATTGACTTAGGAGTATTTGATTATTCAGATCTAATTTAATAATGGAAAATCAGTTTTTGATGACTCATTCTCAGCCTTCTCCTATACCTGGACATAATTATCTTGGTTTCTTCAAGCTGTACACTGTGGATAGAAGCCACCTTGCAGAGTCTTACTGCTGTTAGAGGGACTCTGGCTCCTGTATATTTTATCTGTGTTAGGGCCAAGGCCTTGGGAGAGCAGAAAAACCATTCAGTGATAAAATCTTGAGAATCAAGGACATAAGAATAATTTTAGAGAAACTGTATTCAGAAAGATAGATTTTGATAAGAGAGGCTATATGTTGGGTAGGATGGGAAGCTGACCACAAAGATGGTTGTCCAAAAGATGTAATGAAGGTCATTGATATGGGATGTGACATAATGTGCATATGCTTGTAAAATTAAGGCCTCATAAGTTGAAGCTTAGAATTAGAACTACTTATGCTGGGGCCACAACCTAATTGAAGCTACCAAAATTTGCTGAATGATTAAAAGGAGGAACCCTACTGAAATGCCTTCCAGTGACTATTGTTGGCATCTCGGAGTTGGTGTTAAATTGTAGCAACTCCTCTGTGCTGAATATAGCACGTACCATACTATTTGTCTATGCCAGTTTGTAGGAAATGGGTATTTGGAAAAATCCTGCAAGGCTAGAAGAGAACTGCATTAGCAAGGCCATAACACGGTTTCATTCTCAGTTGTGTTTTCCATATGTCACCTCATCCCCTTTCTATCATGGCCTTGCTGCTTTTCTTCTCAGGCCACAATAATTGTAGGAGCAGCAGGCGGAGTCTGGGTATGTTTTGCACGGTTTTGGCCTTTGTATTGCCTTGCTTTTCAGCCAAAAGCTGAAGATTATACTCAAAAAAATAGAGGGAATGAAAAGGTCTTGATATTGCATGGTGTGACACATCCTTCTCCTGATCCACCAACGTGCCTCACTATCTGCTAAACTTCAAAGGCATAAGAGGCAGCTTTAGGGCTCGAGCCCTACCATTATGCTTTCATTTTGCAGTGTAGTGAGCATGATGTTAATTGCTCACTGTGCTGTTACTTTTAGCAAACATCTTTTTGCTTCTTGAACTTGCTCAGAAATCACTTTTGGCTCTTACACTTACCATATCTTTGACCTGCTCATTGCAGAAGGTTAAGAAAAAGAAAGAGGAGGAAGAGAGGGAGGATAATGAGATGCTATTACGTGACATGTCTATTACAGTAATTCATTTCATGTGGCAAAGCACTCTTGCCAGTGATAAATGCGTGTTCCTGGTGCAATTATGAGATGTATCTTGAACTTTTCAACAATAAAACTGTCAAAAGGTTGCAGTAAGCACAAGCACAAATGTGAAACGGGCCCTTAAGAAGATGAAATAACTCACAAATATGATTGTAATAAATGGTATTATTTTGAGAGATGCACATTTAGATCTATTAATTATATGTATTTAATACCCAAAATAGCATTTTTGTGAACTGCTTCCTCTCCACAGTCCCCCATGTAATCCATTCATTTCCATCCCACTCAGATTAGCAGATTGACACATTTCAAATACATTCCTGTGGAGGTTAAGTAATTGTGTCTTAATAGAAGCCCTAGCTCAAAATCAGCCCGCTTTATCATACAGATAAATGGGATAGGTGATATCTGAGTGATATCTGAAATGGGATCTGATACCTGAAATGCAATTAATCAGAGCAACTCTGTCCCTGTCAATGTATCTATAAAGCTTTGAATGGTTGATGATCAGATTTGTCGCAGTCTCCCAAAGTAAGTAAAGGCAAGCAGGGAAGCAAGGTCAGTCAGTCACTCCAAAAAAGCAGTATGCATCAACATGGAAAGCAGAGGCCTATATGGTGCGTGGGATTTCTTTCATGATATTTTTCCCAAAGTTTTTGCAGTTGTAAAGGACAAACAGAAGCAAACCCAGCAGAAAAACTGGAGCAAATGAGAAGAAAGCAAGGGACACAAGCAATTGCTGTCTCAGAGTAACTGGCTGAGACAGTGGATCATGAGAAGGATTTGGGGGCTAAATGCTGACTTACAAGCCTGAAACAAATGTGTGCAGGGGGTTATTTCACATTGATTATATTCAATGCAAAGCAGTTATAAGGTCCAACATTAATGTTTAACTGTGATACAGACAGCTTTTATATTTAAAAATCTTTGCATTTCAATGTTATATGATTAAGGCCACACACACTTTTTAAAACATGTTCTTCCTTGAGTTGCGAACAGCTGCAAGATAAGCTGTTTCCAGTGAAGATAAGTAGCGGATGATGGTTATCACTAAATTTGGAGGGTTTAAGGATGCAGTATAAGATGATTTTAATAGCACCTTAGTAGTTGGTCTAGGTTGGTAGGCTATGAATCTTGGTTAGGATTTCATCATGTTTGCTATGCAATCTGCAGAGTTTTTCCTTTGTTTTTAAAACAGTATAAGCCATAAGCTGTACCATATATACAGAGTGCTTGTACAATATTAAAATAAATGAAGTGCTTAAGGAAGCTTTTGCTTGAACTACAATTATTTCACAGAATTCAGTAGCAGATAAATGGTTGGCTCAGGAATTTTTTTCTGATTCTGTTTAAATCTGCTTATCACTGAGAGTATTTTTCAGTAACTCATACTTAAGCCTGTCAAAAACAGTCAGATGAATAAAAAGCTAAAGAAAAAATGTGGAGATTGCGTTCATAAAAATTATCTATACTTCTGTCTATACATAATTCATGGATGGAATGGATTCAAGTGGATTAACATGCCACTTTAATCTGAGAATGAAAAAGTACACCAGAAAACTCAATATCTAGGAAAGAAAAATGTTGAGGGAGAACTATGGATGTGAAACAGTGGGGTACAGAGGCAATAACTTTGAAATTTTATGTAAAGGCAAAGTATTTCCTTTGACCAGAAAAGGAGCAACTTTGGGCTTCACAGCACATGCAAACACACAGATTTTAACTCACTATTATAAACATAGCATGTACATTTATTGAAATGGAAGAGTAGATTAAAATAATCTTTACATACTACTGGGCTTCAGAAAATGAAAGGTGGCCAGGCACAATAATAATGTGTATTTAGGCTGCCAGAGTATTGCCATCTAGTAAGTCAAACTTTGATCATTAGCATGCTAAAGGAGAAGTGTTTGGTAAAAAGGCCTCTCTCAACTTCTGGAGGATAATGAAAGCAATAGCAATAAGTAGTGTGAATTTACAAAGTACAGATCTTGTGAGAGAAACTTGATTGCTTTTTTTTTATAGAATTGTGAAATTACTGGATGAAGTAGCTATCGTCTACTTGGGCTGTAATAAAGCATCTGACAGTAGCTTTCAAAATTAGTTCAAATTATCTAGGGACCAAACATGTTCACATGAACTGAAGTTGGCTGAAGAGCTGTTAACAGAAGATAATGAGAAGTGGCAATTCATATGGTCTGGGTGGATTCTGAGTTTGCTCAAGTTTTAATACCTTCATTAATGATTTACCAAAAAGAAACAGATTAATGAAATTTACAGTGTTAGGGACTTGTTAAAAACAATAAAGATGGGAAAAATTTACAAGAGCCTAGAGAATTGCATAATGGGCATAAAATAAAATAAGATTCACCTCTAAATGCAGGCTAGTTCTCCTGGGAAAAATCATTCCCTAACTCAGTTTCTACATAGAATGGAGAAACTTGAACAGCATCAACACATAGCAATCCAGCCTAGCTAGTAGAGGAAAGCAAGTGCAAGTTTACAATGAGTTATAGTCACAAAATGAGCTAGCACCATTTTGGGATCACAGTCTAATGCATAATGTCACCAAGAAAATAATTACAATCTTTCTGGACCAGTTTTGGTTTGAGTGCAAAGAGAATAATACATTCAGTTTGTCACTTTCAGACAGAATATAAGTAACTGGAAAGAATTCAAGAAGAGACGCAACAAAAGGTGGTCTCTGATTGCTCTAACTAGATGTCTCAGTTTTCTAATAAAATGAAATCCTTAGCCAAGGGATTATGAAAATGAAAAGTGTCTATATATTTATATGTGTACTGAATAGGTATAAGATAATTGAGAAGATCTTAGAAGACCAATGACTAAGTAAATATACAAGGAACCCAAATTCAGTAAAGGAGAGGCAGTTTTTATAGGAAGTGTCAGCTTCAGGATATTCAGATAGCTAACAAGTATTGGATTGTTTATGTGTTTAATGTTTGGATCCTTATATCAACTATGGAAATATGTGCTTCTAGGGGGACTAGGAATGGGGAAGGAAGAGGCACCACAGCTTAGATATCCCAAGCTTCTCAGAATGGATGGTGTGAATTCTCCAATAGCAATAATGGGATGCAGTTAGCAAAACGGTAATATAAAGTGATCAAGAGAAAAAACAAACTAAACTTTCTGGCCATGAAACGTGCTGGAATGTGAACTACTGGAAAAGACAAATGTTGGCAGATCCATCATCTGACACTTCTCCGGTTTTCAAGTTTGCAATTAATTTTCAAGTTAATTTCAAAATTAATTTCTTTTCTTTATCATGCTGAGGAGCAGCAGAAGAGAGAGATGTCACAGGATAATACAGAGCTTCCTAACACAGAGCTTCCTAGTGTTTCAGCCAAGCTCTTTCCCATTTAGCTTGGCAAGCAGCTCCAAGGCAATGACAGTACATTTTGCTTACGGGAATAGTAACCCTCACATGGGTGCTGTCAGCTGCTGGAAAGCCGGGTGAGCATCCACTTCTGCCAGTGCCCTGTCAGTGTTTCCACTGATTCATCCTTAGACTCTGTAGCCTGGAAAACATATTATGAAGAAGGAATCCAAATCAGCACTGGGGCAGATTTACTGCTCCGACATGTCTTTAAATTTCTCCAGCAGCTGTCAGTTTGTGTCTCTAAAAGATGTTGAAGAACACTGAACACCTTCACTCACTATCTAATAGGTGTGTAGATTGACATCTGCCACTGGAAATGGATTATAGCTCTCTGCTGCTGATAGCAGAGTTGCAAAGACCTTGCAGGCCTTACAGTGAGCTGCAAAGAGCATGGGGCATGCCCGAGGGTTTGGGCTCACCAGAACATTCTCCATCCCCCTGGCAAGGTTCAGATCATACACCGGTCTTAGCACAGTTCTTGTCAAAAGACGTGGCTTTGAGGTGAGTAATTACTGATAAGAAAACATCCTTTTTTTGTGTGATAATGGCTATACCTTGAAAAACTTTAATGACTCTGATTTCTACTCCTCAAACTCTCCCGGAACCAAATTTTTGCAGCTCTCAGAAACTCACCCCAGTGGTAATTGAAAGCACTTTGGGCATCCTAAAAATGAGGTTTTGATGCATAGATAAATCTAGCGACACATTACAATATTGTCCTTTGAAAGTGTGCAAGATATTCTTGGCTTGCTGCATATTACATAACATAGCCATTAAATGCAGATTATCTTTCAAAGGAGAGGCAGAGATTAATGAGTCAAACGAAAATGATGAATTAAATGAGGCTGATCAGACTCACTTACCAAATTAGCTAGCAAAGAGTTCCACAGAAACAAGAAATATTAGAGCTAGATTGCTCAAACACAATTTTAAGAAGAGTGGCAATGCATATAAACATACATTATCACATCATAGTGTTCTTATTATATTCTATTTTTTTCTACCAAGTGCACAATGCAAAGACAATGCAGACATTACTTTGAAAACAGTTCCTAGGGCAAGAAAGAGAGGCTATTTTCTTTCTTTTTGACTGAGGGCTGAGCCTTCGATTACTGGATCTCACCAGCCTGAGCTGCTGCTGGGTGCTGGAAGCTTGAGAGGCTCCATGAGAGTCCAGAAAAGTCTTCTCCTATAGTCAGGCAAGATCAGAGCTATAAATCAAAGACAATGATTTGCTCTGCCTGAAGGCAAATCATTTATCCTTAGCGGAGCTGCAAGTTGTTTAGCCGCTGCATAATAATACTTTCTCCCCAAGGGTTGTGGGTGGCCTAAATATTGAAAAGTGGTGGAATAGTTGGAGATCCTACAGTGGAAGTTGTTCTGTGAACAAGAAATCGTCATGTTTTAATATGTTATAATGGCTAGAAAGATAGTGACACGCTAGTTAATGTTTTTAAAGCTTTTTTCCTACTGTCACTGGATTCTGTTTTTACCCATCTATCATTAATACCGATCCTGGAATGTCTCCCCAAACTCTCTTTTAATATTGTTCTATTTCTTTTAATGTTGTTCT
This sequence comes from Eudromia elegans, assembly GCA_003342815.1. Lineage (NCBI taxonomy): Eukaryota > Metazoa > Chordata > Aves > Tinamiformes > Tinamidae > Eudromia > Eudromia elegans. The sequence continues at coordinate 3,239,764 of PTEX01000012.1, forward strand.
ACAAAAGGAACATGCTGTTACAGTGCATTAGGGACAGAATCTGGAGCTTTTCATGGGACCTATGGCCTTTCACTGCACCCTGGACTCATCTACCCAAAGCAGAGCGAATTGTGGCCCCCATGGCCCAGCTCGCAGCCAGAACATGAGTAACTGCCTTTACTACTTTCCCTCTTATCAAGCCTGAGGTCTTAAGGGCTGCTCAAATGCAGGCAAACGACTTGCTCTCCCAAGAACTCTAGCTGATTAACACAATCAAGTCATATAGCGGTCTGAGCTTATCTGTTGGTTATTGTTCTATCATCTCAAAAAATAAGAATGGCTTTTGTGCCTGAAATGTTTTCCAATTTTTTCCAATTCTTATAGTAGGTTGACTGAAAGATAAATCTCTGACTACTAACTTTGTACTGCCTTCATCTATACAATCCTGGCTACAACTGCAATACCTCGGTGAAAATTTATGAACTGTATACTCTGAGGAGACTGCCAAGATGCCTTGCTGACACTACTTTAATTACCATATCATCTGATAAATGACTGCATAGCTTAGTGAGATTACTTTAGTGATGGAGATCAAGACACTGGCTCCACCAGACTGAATGCAACCTCTTCACTTAATTTATGTAAATCTCTGACATCAGTCATATCCCCAGCATATGTTTCTGGAACTCCATCCATCACCGTCATGATGTCTTTATCAGTTGATGCTAATACTGCTGTTTCTAACTCAAAAGCTAAAAGAAGATGTGAAAATTGATGGATAGGTGAATAGCTGCTCCCCTAGAGATTTCTTTTTCTTGATGGAGTTTTGGCTGACTGGTGTGTAGTGAATGAATTCAACAAGATACTGACTGTATCTTATTTGTAATTACATTCTCCATCCTTATTTTTATAATAATTCAGTATTTAGCATCAATATTACATTCCAAAATATTGTCATAAAAGAGCTGTGATCTATAGCACTCTAACCAGAGCCTCTAGTGAGAGTAAGTATATTTTCTGAAAATGGAGAAAAGAAATCACTAGAGAAAATTAAATGAAATTCTGTACACTGATCACTGGTTGACTTGCTGACCTTGGAGAACGTAACTGTAGAAAGAAAGGAACATACAAGGCCTATATATAACTGTTCGGATTGCAATGCATCCAGTTAACATGCATGGCTGACCTTCCTGGGTACCTTGTGATGTGAATGATTTTGCTCATATGTACCAGAGCAGATGGAGAGGACCTTGAGAAATATCTCCAGAAAAGTCAAAGCAGTCAAGGCAGGGAATAAATGCTGTATCTGTGACTTCCTTCTGTTGGCCCAGGGCTAGAGAGGGAGATAGTAGACTGCAGAGATGCTGTGGAGGATTCTCCTCCCCTACCCTGTAAGAAGCACAAGAAAACTTAGATTTTGTGCATGTAGAGCAAATTGAATGTGTCCTTGCCTTTTCTGACAGCATTTTCACACGCAGATTATAGGGCATGCACTGGGATACCACCGTAGGGAACCAGCAAGGGCTGGTTCTCCTCAGGGAAATGAGTTGAGTGGGATAACAGAGCAAAGACCCTTCCTACAACCCAGGAGCTGCTTCAGCTGAAAAGCACACAGCCACTTCCAGGAACTGTTGATTGCCAGGAATTGTGGGGTCCCTTTACCAGTCCAAGGGGGATCAGTGTAATTTGGAAGGATTCCTACCAAATATTTGACCATGGTTTCACTGAGAAAGCTGAGGCCAAAGAAATCCAACATTATCCAAAAGAATCCAACAGAATTCCAAACTTTTGGTGCTATGCATCAAGCCAGAGTATCTATACCAAGTAATTTTAGTGCTAAGTGATCTCATGGGTAGAGCAGGACTGCCTGATCAGAGAAACACTTCAAAGCACTATCAAAATTATCAAAATTATGATAATTTCTTCATTAAAAAAAATCTTTCTGGCTTTCTATCAAAGTGTATGCCTTTGCTGCAGCCACACAAGTGTCATTGTGTGTACCTTTAAGGTAACTACGTTGCTTCCATAGCAGGACAAATAAGCTGAAACTTCACTGCCTACTTCCTCTGCCATTTGAGCTGAAAAGCTCAGACACTGCTCACAGTTTCATCTGATGTTTGCAATTTTTAGCTAACCTTTCTAGTCTGATATGGTGTAATTTCATACTACAGTCATTTTCAAGTTCTGAATTGAATCGTCCTTGATCCTGAGCCTCCAGAGAAGAGTCATGATAATAAACAACCAATTCTTCTCATGAGCCCCTCGTTTGCAGATGGCATCATTTCCACCCATGTAATTTCTGGAAATTTCTTCAAAGGTGTATTCCGCCAGGGATCAATCTTAAAAAACACTCATATTTTTTGTGAAATGAAGAAATGCCGAGGCCCAAGTTTTCCTTCTGGCAGATGAATCAAAATAACTGAAACTTTATAGCTTTAACCAACACTTAGTAAATGCCACAGAATCAAATCCAAGCTTTTTGAAGGGCAGTTGTTGCAATCATGGCAAATAATGTATTGTGTCTTTAAATAACAGTGGCAGTAGGGCTGCCATCAGCCTGAAATTTCCCATAATTTCCTGTAATTGGCATTGCCATATAGCAGGATATTCACCAAAAAATGTAATCTACCTGAAAAAAAAATGAACAAAACAGACAAAAAATGTCCTTTAAGCAAAAAAGGCAAAGCAAAATTTAGTATAATCATTTTTCTTACTTTGTAAGCACACGCATTTAGCAAAGGAAGATTGTCATTTTCTATCAAACAACTTTGATCAAGACTAATGACTTTCCTACAAACATCTGTTTTTCTTTAGATCTCATACTTTCTGTAAAAACTAAGGTTTTAATTAGATTCTTCTTCCATGGAGAAGGACCTTTATGAAAACAAATCTTGAGCCTTGGAGCACTTCATCATTATACTCTTACTTCCAATTATTAGTATAATTAAACACGCTGATCTCACAGACCCTATGGACCCTTTCAATTATATATTGCCAGCTCATCCTGCCGAGCGCTTTCTACTTGATCCAGTATTCTCTACTTTTAATTCGACCATATAACTCTGAGGCTGTAAAAGTAACTTCTTCAAAGGGCTTGTTCTCATTTTGTGTTTGGATGGACAAGACAATCATAATTTTCAAAAGACCTTGGTGTAGTGAACATTATCCTAACTTTTCTCCCATGAGTTTAATTGTAAATTTGTATTTATTCTCTGGGAACAAAGTTATGTAAAGCGGCCTCCATCACAGTACATTTTTATGCATTAGACTTAGTGAATTTTGAGCAGCTTACTCAATCGATATTTCTTAAATGATCAGTCCAAACAATGAATTGTAGTTAACATAAGCAGTAAGTCCGCAGTATAACATTTTTGACTATCAGAGATTTAATCAATTGAAGAAAACGGTGAGGCAAACTAAAGAGTGATTGAGAAAATGAACATGAGTTGTTTTAATAGTCTAATTAAGCCAAAAGTAATAGCACAGCCTTTATCAGGCTTGCCTACAACAGCAAATGCTGCCATGCTGAAACTCAAGAATCAAATCTTATATTTTTCCATCACATGATGCAGAAGAAAGCAAATGAGCTTAAATTATAGCCTGGAATGCCAAAGAAAGGCACTTGGAGGACAAATGTATCTACATGTTGTCAAAATACACTACTACACATTTTCCATCTACACCAACTATATACATCATAAAAAAAAAAAAAGTAAGCCTTCAGAATTTCAGATTTTAGGGATCAAATATTTTAAGGAGTTGTATTTGCTGCAGTGTGCCACTTTTTGAGTGACTGGAGTCTTAATGTAGAGAACGTGTATACGCAGAGAGCAGCTAGGTATTGGTGCTAGTGTATCATGTTATTGATAGGAAAATGGCGACAGAGCAGGCAGAGTGCTTTCAGAAATTCGGATACAAATGTGAGCCCATTGCAATTAGGTATCATTCATCTTTCGTAATGAAATGACTGACTTTGTCATGCAAGTAATACAAAACACTTGACCAAAGGAGAGAAAAAAGACTGAATCCAAGTATCTCGGCTGATTAAAGGATTGCTACTGCAGTCTTCTATTTCTTCCACCTTGTAGAGAATTATTTATGGTAAGGTGAATATATACTGCAGTACCCGCTGTTTTAGTGTGCACTGATCTTATTCATACTTATCTAAAACAAAAGCAATCCAAATTAAAGATTCTTTAAAATGTAAAGGCCTATATCTACATATAACAGTCAGATACAAAAGCTAAAACTGACAATCACATAATAGACTTAAAACTGCTATTATTTTAATATTATCTCAATATTAATGTAAATACCCAACTTTATTTTTATTGTGTCCGTGCATTTTAAAATTGTCACAGGCATCTAGAGTCCATTATGCAAACAGAAATAAATAAGAAAAGTGTATTTGAATTAGTCACCCAGCCTTTTCACAATTAATGGAGAGAAACAGTGCTGTTCATCTCATTGTAATGTGGATATCTAAAATAGGTCAGGTGGCCATGCACTAAACTGCATGCAGTTCCCATTTAAAGCAGTCAGATGATTGGAAGAATGCAGAACAGATGTGTACAGGCAGGTGAGGTGAGGGGAATATAAATCACAGCTCCTAAAGTGTATAAGATATTATTATTGAATCTCAGTGCATCATAAATAGGCCTTGCACAGCTATCACTTGATGCAAAGATAATGGAGTTCATTCTTTTGGTGCGTGTGCTGCAGTTTGCATACACAAACTCTTTTTAAAATTATCAAAACCATATGAAATGTGTGTGCAGGTTTGTAAAATCAAGCTTATGTTTAAAATACTTCAGAGCTGATGATTACCTAAGTAATGTTAATTTAATTACTCAGAATTCTTAATTACTCACAGTTTTCAAATTAAGCCATACGCCTCATTTCTCCATTTGCTCTCAGTTAAGCAGTTAGAATAAGACACAACAAAAAATTATGTGAAGTTCACCTTTGGGCATTTCAGATATTAGCATAAGTAGTGTTCATTTTTAATTTTTTAAAAGTTAAGATTGTTTCTTGTCCTAAATCTTTTTAAAAAAAAAGAAATAGTGATGCATACACAGAAAAATCACCTGCTTTTGATTTGTTTACTGCACGGTAAAAGTGTGTGCACTTACCATGGCAACCTTACTTTCTTCAATAATACCAGGTACGTCTGTAAGCCACTAATCTTAGCACAATACATTGACTCATTTAAGCTATGGACTCTTCGAAAATTACATCAGCCATAGGATAGGTCACTGAATCAGGGTGAGAAATCCCACTTCTGTCTTGGTTTTTGGACCTATTGTCGTAGATGTTTCAATCAAATACACTAATACCTTTAAGATTCTTCTGTGTCCCCTGCTCAGACTGATGTTCTGCTGTGGGCAGGGGAGTGTTCTGCTGCTGATGCTCACCCATCAACTGCCAGAAGAGGTTCCAGCTCTTACAATTAGCTGCAGTTGATCTTGTACCATTCACAGCTGCTAGGACTAGTCAACACAGTCACACTGGGAGGCCTTGCTGATGATCCTCTCTTGCAAAACTGTCCCTTTTGAATCTTTATAGCAAGGAACTCTCTCCCAGTTATGTGCTGGAGATGGGATAGCAACTGTGGGGGGAAGTGCTTTCAAGTACCAGCTCTCCAAAGGAGCTCTGTGGCTAGGAATGAGGACCCTGGGAGTGCCAGCAGGATGACATACAGATCCAAGTCCTTCCCTCTATTGATGTGACTTTATTGTTGACTCAAAATCTGAACTGGTGTCTTTTCATGAGGTAAGGCAGCTACTACAGGTTTCTCTCCAGAATTCACTGTATAAGGGCACCTTCAATCTCTCTCGGCCCACAGGGTGGGCTTGCTCACTGCTTGGAGCCATCTCTAGTGACGGGTACTTCCCTAGGCAAGAGCACAGAGGAGAGCAGGCCTTGATCTCCTCCAGAGCTTCTGCAGGGGTCTCAGCCAGGAATGCAGGAAGCAGCAATTGATGTCAATGTCTGCTGTGACATTTCCATGACTGCCATTTTTTCCCACGTGTCATCTCTGAGACTGATGGCTCAGTTTCTGAAGTCAACAGTATGCAAGCACCTTGCAGAAGCTTCCCAGCTCTTATCACAGCAGAAGCACCTCTGGGGCTGTTTTAAAAGATGCCAATGTGATGCATAACTCAGGTGACAGTTCAGCCTGGACCCTAGCTACATTTCGAAGAAGGCTTCATGTCCTGGATGATGCAGCACAGACATATGCCCTCCACAGGCTACACCTACTCTGCTAAAAGGCATTTGCTCCAAGAAATATTTTTTAGCTCACAGGCCACATCATAACACATACTCACATTTGTTCACGTTGCTCAGGTTAGTTTCCTTTTGCTCATGCTCTGTAAGCTTGGTTCATGGCTTTGGGCTCTGTGTTGTATGCTTTTGGCCCTAAGAAATAATTGTTCTTTCTTTTTTCTTTTTTTTTTTTTTTTTCCTTCTGTTCAGAGACAGTGTCTGGAATAATCTGTGGGCTGTGTTAGAGCCTGCTAGGCACTCTCATTTTCTCTTCTGTCATGATGCAAGGAATAAGTGTTGCACACCCTAAAGGTAGTTGCTTGACAGTTTGTGGGATACGAGACCTTTTGGCACCGGAGGGCTGAGGAAGGCAAACCTGCCTGGTCCCACTTACAAAGAGAAGGTGAGAGAACAGCCTGGGACCCCTCTTTGCGTTGCTGCCTTGCACTAGCATACAGGTTCCGCATGACCAGGGGGCCCGGACCTGGGAATGAGCTGGGAAGCTGAATTATCTGACAGCACATACAGCAAAGCCACGCAGAACAGCTTTATAACTATTTGCAAGGGGGAAAAAAACACAGAAAAGCTCATAATTATGAAAAAAATTGAAATGGATGGCTCAGAAATAAAACAGAAAGTTACAAATGTAATGACAAAATAGATATCATCAGGGTAAGATAAACAGAGGTTTATCTTTTTGCAGAGAGCAGAAGCAGGATGGCACAGGAAGAAGGCAAGGTCTGTTCTGTAGCATTAGACTTACCCAAAATCATTTTATAAAGATTCCATCTGTTTTTTTCTGGGAAAGACTGTCATATCTGCGAGTTTTGACAAGGGATGCTTCTATTTTTATGCTATACTGAGGATTACATGCATTGTAATTGTTTATATTCTAAGAATATGGGATGTAATTGCACCAGTGAACTTGAAACAAGCCCACTGATGTGTTTGCCCAGTTATAGCACATGCATCATCTGGGGATCACTCTATTGTCTTTTTTCTGTATGATACAATTAAATTTTCTTTCCTGTACAGTGCATATCATAACAGCTTGTCAGTCCTCACTGAGGACATTGGGAATTGCAATAATGTCAATATTTACTCTGTTTCTACTAATACATAACAAAGCTGTTTTCTCTCTCCTTATGTATATCTGTGTGCATGCCAAGGAAGTAGTCTGGAGTGTAAAAGCACTTAAAAAAAAAAAGATGAAATAAATCTATTTTTAAATGAAAAAACCAAACAAGACAAAACTAAACAAAACAAAAAACACTGCAGGTAATTGATTTAAGCATTTTGCATAAACATTTAATTTACAATATTTTCTCTCATTGAAAATTACATTAGCTTTCAGCTCTATAGTTGATTTATTCCATAGATATGCCATATATACGGACAGATTTCTGGTCTATGATTTGCCTGCAAGATGAAACACCCAAAATCTCTTTTTTCTTTCTTTTTTCTTTTTTTTTTCTTTTTTTTTTTTTTTTNTGAAAAAGAATCCACATTGTCTTTTTATATTTTCACTGTGTATTTTGCTTGAAATACTATCAGGGATCTCATCAGTAATTTCTTTGTAAGCATGCCTTCTACGGCATCTCTGTACAAATGCTCTGACCCAGACTGCTTTGCAATCAAAGGCAAGATTCCCATTGATTGTGCGGGATTTCAGATTGGATCCTGAGTAGAGTCAGAACAGCGCTCCAGTGTGAAGGCCTCAGTCCTTCTAATCCTGTACTGCTTATCTAAGCTACAGATAGACCACAGGATCACACAGAGAGAAGTGTGAGAGGAACTGCAGATTGGAGTAGCAGGAGGAATAAATCAATGTGAAACTGTTGAATGGCACAACTTGACCCCAATGAGTCAAAATGTTGAAAGGAGAGGTTAAAAAAAAAGAGTGACTTCTATAATATACTACAGAGTATAACTTTAAATATATACTTTATTTAACATGTAATATATTTATATTCTGTGTATTCACATGTGAATTTATATATGAAATATATATTCGTATAATGACTTCCATGCAAATCCCAAGCCTGCATAAATTCTCTGTCTCAGATTGAGGTCCATACGATTTTAGAGAAATTCATTCCTTGACAAAGAATATATTTTCATGAAACACCATATTTCTAAAGTATCAAACACCAAATTTCTAAAGTGTCTGACTACTCCCCATGGAAGCTGGGAAGCGCAGATTAGGGACACAAATAGGCAAAGGGCAATATTTCTTAGCTATTTCTTTTAAGATGACAAAAAGTTCTAAAAGAAGCTAAACCCCTTGAATGGTATTGAAATGGATAATGCCTTTGGCTTTGGGCATCGAGGAGGCTACTGTGAAGTAATGTAAGGGATGAAAGTGTGATGTAGCTATTCTGCAGTAATTCCTTGGCTATAAGCTTCCCTGGTCAGTAAGTTAAATTTTACCTCTTTCCTTTTCCCTTTTGACCAAGAGCAAGCACTCAGCAGACTCCCGTACAACGACGAGCGTGTTGCAAGTTAACAGTGTTCTTGTGCGCAACAGCTTGCATCTTTCTTGGTCTGTGGTGTGTCTAAAAGGGTGAGCGCTACGTGAAGCTGTGTCAGGGCTGTCTCTGGAGATGTCTTTGCCACTCTTCTTTCCAGGCACAGTGGACTTGCATGTCTGCTAGGGATGCCCGTTCTCTCCAACACTGGGTTCAATTGCCTATTTTGATTTCAAAGTGACAGCACAGGCCCTGGTGGGCAGAAACCAGAGGGTCCAGAGAGCTGGTTGTACCTTCTGTCTTTGTATTCAGCAAGTGAAAGTGCTGGAAAACCAAACAGCTCAGTGTTTGCTGGCAGGCACCACTGACCACAGTGTGAGCTTATCACCACAAGCAGGTCTGCACGAAGCACCACCAACTTTCTAGACACCATTCTGATGGGTTTATGCTTTTTACCTTTCCCTCTGCAGCACCTTTCTTTGCTGAGGGCTCTATAGAGTTTGGAAAATGCAATCCTTGGGGCAGGCTAAATACACTGCTGTGCATAGAGGAGAGGGGGAGGAAAGTGTCTGCAGATGATGGCAGGTGGGATGGGATCTCAATGCAGAGACTCTTGCATCCTTGCAGACATTGTAAGTAATCTCAGTTGCAGGTTAGACTTCACTTAGGTCTCAGGCTTGATCATTTTTTACTAACTGATTTGACTCAAGGACCGGGATGCTGAGAGATGTCACGCAGCGCAAGATGCAGCCAAGATTTGGTGCCAGGAGGGCTTTGCCAGGGCAGCTGTAAACACTGTTCTTCAGTGGCCACCGCAATATATAAATTGAGAAAAAGTGGAGAAGAGAGAGAATTAATTCATCAAACAGTGGAGCAGAAAACTCACATCTGTCCTTTATACAAGCCAGTACACCCCATTTATTAATGCCATTCTCTGCACTGCCGGGTCTAGGCAATTAACTTCCCCTGACTGCCTTCCCTAGTGTGAGGAAGGATAGATAGTATGTTTATCATGGGAACATATTGATTTCTTTTTTAAAATTCTCAAGTAAATTGCATAATTTTCAATATGTCGGGAACTGGAAGATAAATTCCTTGTCAGCTGCAATAATAGATGGATGAACTCAGTCCTCTAAATTCTAGGGCTGAAACACCCTTTAAAATGTAAACAAGTAAAAGGTGGTTCTGGGAAGAACAAATTTTGGTTTTCTTGCTTTGCAAATTAAGGTCTAGATTTGAAACTCCAGGCACTTTAATACCCCAGGAAGATGCAGACAAAATGTAGCTATTCACACGTGCAAGCATTAGGAGCATCAGATTTTTAGATAGATAACCATGCGCAGTGTGCATCTGAGATTAAAATCCACTAGCCCTAAGGCACCTATTTTTAAAGATATTTAGGTCATTTCAGTGAATGTGTTTTTGTAGTGTGTGTTTTGCTGTGGAAAAGTATGTAACACTAGCTTTTATGCAAAGCCTCTGCTTTCATCACCTCTCCTTTCTCCCTCCTTAAGTTTTTTATTCAGTTCTCACCACTGCTGTCTGAACCAAATGCAAAGCAAGAGTTCAAAACTAAGGACTAGTAAAACTTTCAGAGCAAACAGCAGTATTCAACACATAGAAAACGAGATGATTAAGATGCGCTGTCACCTCTAATGTTTTAGAAAGATTTGCCCTATCTATTTACTCTGAGCTTCCTTACCCAAATTTTATTTACCCTGATGTTTTCCACTTTAAACAGATGGTGAATCAACCTTCTGGGCGGAAGGCTGGCTGGGCTTTTTGGAAAGGATTTAAAATAATAAATAAAAGGGAAGATAAAGTGCATCATCACGGAGCTACTGTATAAGCAAAAGAAAGAACTGAGCACGGCTAAGATTAAACACAGTGAAGCGGATGCTGCATCTGTTACAAGTGAGGAAAGAGCCAAGTTAAAGCATCACACAGTTGTGCTTACAGAAGGCCAGATACCTTTCTGATACCAGGTGATCTATTACTTTGTAGGAAGCCACTGGAGGTTGGCATCAGGCTCATCAACATGAGTGAGATGGCAGGACACATCTGCCAAACTGGGGATGCACAGGCAGCTCCGAAGAGCTGATCCGTCCAGGAATGGGGGACCTGCAGAAGCTTGTCCAGTTGTTTTGGCTTTAATGAAATGCACATGGCCTTTTCTTTTTTCTTTTCTTTTCTTTTTCCTCAAGAACTACTCTGGGCCTTGCATTATCAAGCGAGTTTGACATGAAAGGGGTAATTTAAGATCAAAGCCAGGAGGAAATGTTGCTCTAGAGAACAGAGAGCAGTCCAAAGACTAAGGTCAGACTGATGGAAAAGGCAATAACAATCAAAATCTGTAGGCCTGTATGAAAAGAGGCAATAGCAACTAAATTGATGGAGCCAAAAAATAAGTGGAGAATCATAAAGCAAATAGCAGGCCAACAAATCAGAGCGCCTGAAAATAAAACATTAGCAAGAAATGACCACAGAAGAAAAAGTCATGCAGAAGGAAAGAACTGGCTAAATCTGTTTCAGAAAACAGAAGCAGAAAACTCAGGCCTATAAGCGAGTTATATGAGAAACAGGAAATAGAGGAAAATATGTTCATTCTTAGGAGAGAGCTCACACTAACAATACACTTAAGGTTTTGATGGACGGTGAGTGGAAGCCCCAGCATTTCCAGGGAGCTCGCAGCCCTGGCCCCTCGTGCCGGGCTGGCCAGGAGATGTTTCCCTGGCAGCTCCTGCTGCCTGAGCCCCGTGAAATCTGGCCGGAGCTGCAAGCCAGGCTGCTGCTAGCCAGCCGCCGGCGTGGACGTTTCCACCGGCAGAAAACGGCTGGCAATGAACCAAGCAGTCAGCGAATGAAAAATAAGTGCGGCCAGGCATTTGATAACAAAAATATTGTCAGAGAAAATCTCCGGTTCGTTTAGAGCTGTCTGCTGTTGCGCTCAAGGTATCCGTGTGTTTCGAGAGCTGGTCATCAAGCAGAAAACAAGCCACACTGCTTCACTAAAGTGTGAACACACCAAAGATGCTTATCCATTCTGACAAACTGCTTTCTGGGAAAATTTCAAAGGGTCCACAGGAAAAATTGGAATGGGATGTTGGAGTGATCAGTATGCTTCTCTAAGCAATCCACGGGGTAAATATCTCCTGTGTCTGGAATATTCCTGTGTCTGGAGTTTGGGATCGACACTTCTCACTGCGCTCCAGAGTGAGTGCCCTGGCAGAAGGTTTCTGATGGATCCAGCTGCAGCAGCTTGAGATGCTGCTGCCCACACGTCCAGCTCCATTTGCTGGCAAGAAGAAACATGAAGCAAACATGCTTCACTTTCACAGTCCTGCATACTCGCATAAGCCCGCTGGTAAAAGGTGGGTTTGCATTAAGATGTCAAGCTACGAGCTCCAGCGGCAGAAGTCTGAGTTCACTTTAGCCAAGTCTGGTTTGCGTTGCCTGGTGGAAGCAAAGGTTAAGGTGATCTGACCACTGCAGTGAATAGCTTCACTGTGGCTAAGTGTGGAAAGTGACTCAGAGCTTTCCCACAGTTCTCGACTCAGTGTCTTTCCAAATCACTTTAAACCACATAAAACAGAATAGCACCAAGGGTAGATTCCCAATAATCTTTCCAAATAGACATCTTGAAAGAGCCTCCACAGGGTGCACCCAAGAATCTGACAGCCATGTATGAACTTCTGCGCCAAATCAGTAAGGCTGAGAATCCAAACCTAACATTTTAATCTGTATTGTAACGTTATAGGCTGTTCCAGCAGTATAGGTGTTTTGGAAAGATAAAATAAGAACAGCTCTTAGGTTTTTCCTGAGGCAGGACAGGAAAAAATTGTTTGAAATCTCAAAAAAAAATCCCTAGGATGTGAATGCACGAGTATCTTATCACTATCTTGTTATAGATAGCCTAGCAACTGATAATCAAATTGATTCTGTAATTTCATGCATCTGTTTTTCTCTTTTCTCTTAAAGACGGATATTGCGGAAAAAAACTTTCCATCTTCTGATTGATGTTACCTTCCCTTTTCCTTCCTTTGCTTTTGGTACTTAGCTTATCCTATTCATTTCACTTTTCTTTTTCTTTCCATGAGTTCCTTTTCTTCTTTCCCAGCGTTTTTCTTCTTTCTGCTCGTCTCTCAACAGCATTTGTTTCTTCTTTCCAGTGACTACTTTTCCATCAGAAGAGAAATCTGGGAGAAAAGTAGTTCAGGAGTGTTGTGTCTGCTTCAGCAGGGGACAGCTGGTGACACAGTTGGGCATCTGTCCATGGGTCTGGGTTGGACTCCTGAAGTTCACATTCTGTCTGACTATAACAGCCTTGCTTTCTTTTCCTATTGCATTATATGTTTGTTTGTTTGTTTTCCAGGCAATCCTGATGTTAAAATTCTTGCATATCTCCATAACAATTTATTTATCAAATCCTACCGTGATTTGTAAAACAAAGGTCCCTTCTTCAGATTGGCCCCTTCATCGCCCTCTCAATTTTCCTCTGGGCAAGATGTGAGGGCCTCCTCCATCCAGGAGCTTTCACCTTTGGCCTTGTATCTGGTGGTACAGATAGATACACAGCAAAGGCAGCCGACAGGATAATTACCCAATTCAAGCATGGATGAATCCGCAGATGGAGTATTCCATCTGAATGTGCTTTCTTTAAGCAAACAAAGAACAAACAAAACACTTCTTAAATTAGAGCAAATGCAAATAAAAATACAGAAGGTTTGGAATATGGAACTACGGCATAAGAGTAGGAGAAGTGCATTTATCACTGCTTAGAGAATAATGGCACATAATGGGCTTCCTTTTATTTGTGCATACAATATGTAGGCAAACGAGGAAAAAAAATGTGGTAGAGGCTTAAAATGGTTCAGCAATTACATAATACTGTTTGTGAAATTCTCTGAGTCAAACATAATTTAAAATATTTATTATCATTTCTCTAAATGTGTTTAATTTGTCTTTTTAGTAATAGTGACTGGAAGGAAAAATAAAATGTTGCTCTGGCAAAAGTACATACACTCAAAATGGTTTAAAGGCAAGTAGATTTTTGTTTTGCTTGCTTTAAATATTTTAGCATTAATTCAGACTGTATGATGTACTGTAGCTGCCCGTGGCAACTGCATGTTCTTGCAATCGCAAGACTGTGGAACACAGATCAATATCACAGAAGGGCTATAATCAACATGTAGATTAATGAGCAGGGTTGTATCCACCAGGGAACAGTGGAACAAAGACTAGTTGAGCGATTTAAATGCTGAGTTACTACTAAATCTCAGCTTTCTATCAATTTCTCTCCATTACAACTACTGATGCATGGCAGACATTAGGAAGAAAACAATAACACAATAATTCAGAACGGCTGGGGTTCAAGTGAATGGGGAAACTTCATGAAGAACAAAGTTAGTATTATTTCGTAGCACCGAGCCTCTGAAAAGATCCAAGGGGTTATTCCTAATTCTCTCTTTGAGTGGGATCTTGTCTTAATCCTTTTGCTCAGAATTGTATTAGTAAAGCAAATTAATGGTTAAGCAAAACCTTCCTGGGCCAATTTTAAGTCTATTGGTTTCAAGGTGCTGTTGTATAAAAGTTCCGAATTTCATTAATTCAATTAACTGGAGTACTATAGAAAATTAGTGGTGGAAATGACCTCTACGTATGTATTATTTAGCCTAGACACCTGTAATGAAAGCTTGTTAACTCCATCAGATTGTCCTTTTAATGCTTTCTCTGGAGCTTTTTAGAGACAGACGGTTCAGCGGCTCCTGAAGAGGCTGTTCTTCAATTTCATAGGCTTCACTTGTGGGACACTTTCTCGCACACTTACCCTTAAATTTCCTGCTGCTTCATGTAATTTCCTCTTTTTCCCAACTTATTAATAGTCATTCATTTTTTTTTCAAATCTTTTTCCTTCATAGTCATTCATATTTATACCTTATTAAAATCCTCTCTTTCCTGAGTGACAAAGCTGAGTACCGAGCTTCTCCTATAGCCATTACAACACCGCTAGCTAATTTCTTTCCCTATCTGTTCTTTTTTTTTTTTTTTTTTTCTCTTCAGCTAATCCCTACAGAAACATGATTGTTAATTACAGCTCTCTAAATTCCTTCCTGGTACATGGAGGAAAACTAAACCCCAGAATGTGATCCCTTAGCTTATTCAACACAAAATTGCACTGACTTTCTAATGGCCATTACGGCTTATTACAAACTCATCTCCAGTTGGCTGTTTACATAGCACCTTCCCAGCTCTCCTTTTGTTTTTTTCCCTTTAATTTTTTTTTTTACCTCATTGCTTTCCAATTCTCTGTTGTGTTGACTCTCTGTATTTTTATTAACTCTTGCTACATGAAAACACAGATGCCTGCTGGCCTATTTCCACTTATTTTGGTATGTTTAAGGCAGCTTCTTGTCAAAAATATATTTAATGTTAAACTTGACTCTAATTTTACTGATTTTACTAACTATAGTTCCACAAGTTCTGTATGTCTCCACGTTTATTCTGTATGATCCCTATACATGAAAACTGTATGTGGCATTTCAATGAGCTCATCTTATCTGCCCTGCTCTTTTGAATTTATGGATAGCCAGTTGAATACACGTCGTGTTTGCTCATTGTTCATTATGCCATGCTGACATACTCATCTTATTTTTCTAAAATTTATATTGAAAGTACAGGTCTATATAGAATTTTTATTGAATCTTAAAATGATTAATCTTCTGCCATCTTTCTTTCTGTCTTATGAGGTTTCTCTAGTTTAAAGTTCATGTTCCTCCTGTCACTGGCCTTACGTCCTCCCCACATTATTTCTGCCTCAAAAAATGGGCACTTCTAAATATTTCTCTTCCTTTGCTCCCCTTTGGAAGATTATTTAGAGCGTCTTGCCTGAGAGGATCCAGCTTTGCATTTCTTTTTCAAGGACACTAAAGTCACCTGAGAGCCTCCTCGACTCCTCTCCAGTCACGGGTTTGCGTATGACAAGTGGAAATTCCCCATCACTTTTCAGAGGATCCTTTGACCTTCTTGTCACAACTCCTGGCCTGGCACCCGCAAGGCAACATACCGGCCTGTTCTCTCTATCTGGGTCACAGATGGCCCAGGCCACATTCTTCACTTACTCGCTGAAGGAACATCCATGAGATAAATTAGAACAGATGTACTGCAACTTTTTCTTTTGGCATTTACACCACCCTCTGGTCTAATTAATCCTGACATTGTGACCATCATAATATGAACTGCATCAAAGGAATGAAATAGCAGATTGTCCTCTTGACAGCAAATATGTTTATTTTCCCTTCCAGTCAGACAAGCTCTTATTTTCCCTTTCTGTGAGACAAGTCTCTATTTTCTCCTGCTCTCTCTCTAAACTTAATAAGAGAAAGCATGACAAACCACATAAACTGAGGTTAGTTTCCATAAAGGAAAAAGTGGCTACACTTAAGGAAAAAAACCTTTAAAAGAGGAGTACTTTCAAATATCTCTTCTGACTCTTCTGATACAGAATTCCATATCATGATTCTAATTCATTTTCCTGGTAATAAGGTAACACACTAACAATTTTGGGTGGCTGTTAATAATATATGTAGCAGTTATACATATTTTATACCAAAGGCTGTCTTAAAAGCTACATCTTTACAGGTAATAACTTGCTTAGAAAAACACTTTCTTGAATAATTTACACTTATTTGGAACAACAAAATCAACTATCTTTTCATAAGGTCAGGTACTGAACAAGAACTATTAATAACATAGTTACATATCTTGGAATAAGGTAAGGTGCCTGAATATTTATTTTTAATCATATGGGAAAGACAGTTATCTTTGGTAAAACTAACTGAGCTAGACTTGTCTATAAAGCATTCTACTGTAATTTCACAGGTTAATAGAAAATTTATTAAAAGGAAAATATCTGAGAACGCTTTTGTCTACAGACAGAAAGACAATAGGAAAAATAATTAATAAGTTTCCGAAGCTTGTCTCCTTCTCTGAAAACTCAAAGCACAGCAGCCACTGCCAAAAAATGTTATTTAAAAACAACAACAACAACAACAACAAAACTTCCCACAAAACCATAAGAACACTTTTGTCAGTGGCAATAGTCAACATCATTAGATTGAAATAGAAGTAGCCCTTCACAAATGTCTCCCTATATGGAGACTCAAGTGGACAGGCCACCACAACAAATTTAATAGCCTTGATTCTTCATTACTTTGAAGTTTTTGCCATTATATGGAAAGACAGTGTAAAATTCTCCTATTTGTGATGTCCAACATTTTTGCAGGGTCCTTGCCAAGTATTCTTTATTACTATGCATATATTTCTACAAGAAGTTTCCCTAGAGTGGTTCCTAGAGTCTTCCCTGCTGAGAAAGGAAGGAAAAAGCACTATTTTATGGGACTCTGCAGCCAAGAAGATTGGCAGATCTCCAGGTTCCTCAGTGAGAAGTGATAGCAGATTCACTTGTTTCTTGCCGCTGGCCTGGTCTCTAGCAACCTCCTGGAAACTGCAGGAAAAGTTTCCATAGACACTTAGTTTCGGTTATATTTGGGATGGGCAATATAAAAAAAACGCACCACTGGAAAATTTCTAGGGGACAATCTTGGGGTCATCTTGGGGACAATTTTGTATGACTTCAGGATGGTTCTTTTCCCACCATTTTTGGCTCTATTTATCTTTTCATGAGCTCTGGAGCCACAAGGAGACACAAAAGTAGCTCACACTTTCTGTATGAAAGAGAGGAAGAAGTATGCATGAAAATATTGTTATATAACAGTTCTTGTTCAATAATATTTGAGAGTTTGCAATATTATCACACACTAAGAATAGGAATATCACACATTAGGAAATAGGAGTGGGTGTTTCTTGTTCCTGAATGATTCCTAAATCCAGGAGCATCTTTTAACATCAATTCATGAATTTCTGAAAAAAAGAAAACATATAAACAGATATTGGCTCCCATTTCAGTACTGAAGCTATTTCTCTTCTGGCATAAATTTAGAGTTACTTCATTTATATCTTTGAAGTTAATTTATATGGTCAATAAAAAATTATGAAAGTGAGATTAGAGAAACTGTTCACATTCAGAGTACGAATCTCGCAGCATCTTAATTTCCCTACCCAAGTAATTTCTTTGTCCTTTTCTTTGGTCTCTGTCACTGAGTCCTATGTTTATGCCTCAATTCTCTGGAAGCTGAGATGCACATTGCTGCATACCAGGATGCTCCTTTTTTAGAATATTTTGCGATCCGAGCTTCCCCTATGAGTATTTGTGTGGGTTGTTTAAGAGGGTCATAAACATCTGTGAAGGCAATTTTGAAGAGAGGAGTGAAATGAGGAATGTTAAACGAATCCTTGAACATACTTTTTTCCATGTTATTGCCCATCCGTGTACATGAGATAGTGCCAATTTTCAAACACTTGTGTTTGCATTTGTGCACTCTGTTTTTCTAGTACACATGAGTGCATATGCTAGGATGAATGTATGCTTGGATAGATAATACTATATTTCTTTCATAACCACTTGGTTTATATTATGTCAAACTGATAGCATGAAACCATTTATTCTGCAGTTCTTCATTGTTATTGCAAAAAAAAAGAGGAGAGATTTCACATAGACAGATCTTGAGTGTTAGAGTGTTATTTCCTTTGTATTTGACTTTTTCTTCTTGGCTGAGGTAGGTGCAACCTTTTAAAGAGCGGTAGATACTAATGGAACTACTCTTGCAAAGAAATCAGTAGTTTGTGAAAGCAAACAGTCATCTCTGAGTCAGATGAAGAAGAAACTCTCAAAATCCTCTTTTTTCTTTTTTTTTTTTTTTGTCTGGAATTTTGATACAAATCTGTGTAAGATTAGATAGCTGCTGTCATTCATATAAGAACTGAAATTTGTGGCTGGAATTTTATTATGCTGTAGTGAAAAGTAGGGGCTGGTCTGACCCTTAACTAACTCTCATCAGATTTTTCCAATTAGCTTCAGATTTGCTGGCTTCTGGTGAATGCTGCACAATGGTTGCTGATTTCTTCTCAGCAAATACCTTAAAGTGTCATCAAGAAGCTTCTGGCTGTAATGCAGAGTGTGGAAATGCCAGTGGTTTCATTGTTGGACCCTTTAGCAATGGGGCACAGGAAATGCTGCCACTTTAACAACAGCTGATGTTTGAAAAACTTGTTGTAGTGAACCAGGCAGATTAATTTGGGGAACTTCTGGAAAAAATAACATTGTGAGAACGCATATCTGCTAACTGAGCCTTTTCACTTTCATCTTTTCTTCTTTCTCTAGTGCTTCCTTAGTTTTAACGGTAATCTCCATTGTGTTCTGCTAAAATAATGAGTGCCTTGGTGAGAGTGGCTGGAGCTTTCAGAGCCTCATTGGTTAACAGGGCACCCTATGGCATCTGTTAGGCAACTCTCTCCTTGGGTGAAATAAAGGTTTTGCTGGAGGGCACTGTCAGTTCCTGAGTGAGCAGAGTAAAAAAAATCACGTTTGTAACATCCTTGACTCTTCACTTGTTTCTTCTTAGCTACAGTGACCTGTTTCAAACCCTCCCAGCACATCAAATGCATTTTCCTTCTGCTCTCTTCACTGGCTGGAAAATTCACAGTTAGCATTCAGTAGCCTACTGCTTTGTAGAAGGTACTTATTAAAATACTAGTAGGCAACAGGAAAATGACCAGTGATTAATTCTAAATAGGCTGAAATTCAAATCAGGAAACATTTCAGCCTTTAAAATGTCTATGTCTTCAGAAGAGCACTTTTTTTTTCTTCTTTTCTTTTTTCTTTTTTCTTTTTTCTTTTTTCTTTTTTCTTTTTTCTTTTTTCTTTTTTCTTTTTTTTCATTTCCCTCCCCTCCCTTCCCCTC
>PTEX01000012.1:3259793-3433552 GCA_003342815.1 Eudromia elegans
CTTTCCTTTCCTTTCCTTTCCTTTCCTTTCCTTTCCTTTCCTTTCCTTTCCTTTCCTTTCCTTTCCTTTCCTTTCCTTTCCTTTCCTTTCCTTTCTTCCAGCAATAGCCAATCTTCCAAAATTAATATCCTTGGGTGTATGTGAGTGACTGACCTATTACACTGTAAGGGAAATACTCTGGTAGATAAACTAAGTGGACTGTAAAGCAAATATCAGTCTTGCTACAAACAGGTGCAGGGTATGAAGACTATTAATCACTTGAGAAATTCCAGAGTAATTCACCTGCACCAAAAAATAATGTTTAAATTATCATCTTAATTATATTGAGTAATGCACCCCTGGAAGGTCTAAATATATGAAGATGCTGAGTTCATTTTCTGAGAAAATTGTAAGTCTGGTAGGCAGAGGCAGTGTTTAGTTGTAAGAGACCTTGACAAGGACCTTAACTTAGCACTGCATAATAGTTGATTAAAATAGTCACTTAACACTGTCATTCAAGCATATATTAAATAGATTAAGAGCCAGCTATCTAGAAAATCCTTAAGAGCAACTCTCAGAGGGAATCATGGACTGAAAGGTTTTCAGGGGGTGCTGGTGGGATTCAGATGAGGTTGAACAGTGACCAACCTTATCTTTTTCTATGTTTTACCCATCTAATTGATCTATAAATCTATATATCTCTCACATGTATATAACAGATAGATAATGGATAGACAGATGGCTAATATCTTACCCATATCCCTAATTGGAGTTAATAAAATACATACTTGAGACACATTAAAGGCAGATAATGTTGAGGATGGTCTGCCTGGCCAGGGTAACTTGGACTGCTAGTAAATTTTGCTCATTCATGTAGGATAGATTTCAGAGCAGCCAAATATTGTTACATGTCTCAAAACTGCAGAGCACCTACCCAGATCAGGAGACCATCCCTTGGAAAGACATGTGTCACAAACAATAGACATATTCCAAGTGAAGAATGAACCCAACCCAAAATTTCAGATGATGAAGTCAAAAAAATGGGAAATGACCTGAGACATGTAAAGTGAGGAGAACCCATGATTCATAACTTCAGTAGCACCATTAGTCTTCCTGGGCTAGTTTTAGGCACCACTGCATTGCTGAAAACACTAGTTACATTGCAGTGTGAAGTGCCATCTCTGGTATCTTAGAGATGGATGAGACTTTGCACAAGGAACAGTGGTGAGGCATGGTACCAAGCAGCCTATTTAACCCAATAGCTGAAGCATCCAGCTGAGCAGCAGGAGAATTGACTGGAGTGGAGATAATAACTCATTTCCAAGGGCATCATCTGAGTGGCAATATTTCTGGATGACACCATTTCAGAAGCATGAACCAGTTAGATACAATTTGTAACTGAGATAGGAGAAGAAAGACATGAATTTGTCTTTAAAACCTACTGACTAGGGTAGTGGCTTGGGATGTATAAAGCTTGTTCCTTGCTCTACACTAGGAAGAGTGGAGATTCGGAAATATGTCCCTCACCTTCCATGTGAGTGTTGTCACTCACTATTGGTTTTACATGAGGTATTCTTTACTTTGTCTCTATTTCTAGCTATATCTCAGGCCCAAGATTAGTGGAAAACTTCTTTGCCTCACACAACATTTTCTTATCATTAGAGCAGGGATAACAACTCATCCAGCAAGGATTCTTTGGTGCATAATGGGAGCTTGAGTGGGTGCCTTTCTGTTGGTGGGGAAAATACATTGTCACGGAACGAGTGGTGGTGGGGTGAGTGACACAATGCACTTTACCCGTGTGAAAGAAACAGTAATGGGTTTTGTTGATAGGGATAATGGTTTCATGAGACCTCAGTGGGCTCATGGACTGTCCCCATATTTATGGGTTAAGATGATTGACATATAGGGATTCCTTTATTTCAAATGAATTCTGTATGCACGAATAGCCTTATCTCCCCATCAGGATACAGCCATCAGGATTGTTGGTTAATGTCTGAATGAGGGAAGAAATCAGGGGGGCAACCATCATGATCAGATAATGTCACAGTTGGTTAACACCTGAATAGGTCTACCTGTGAAAAGTCAGATGGGCTTGGGAAGGAGCACACCTGTCACATACACAGTCTTTCACCTCTGGCTGCTTATTTTCTGCTAACTTAGAGAGACACACTTGCTATGTCTGGGACAGCATTTTTGAGGTAAAAAATTCACTTCTGCAGCAAATGTGGCTGATAGCCAACAGGATAAAGCAAGAGCAGATAGAAACAGGTGGATGGATAAGACAAACACAACAAAATTCATTTATTTTGGAAGCTGAAAGAATGTGTGCTGAATTGTTAAATGTTAATTTGTTTAGCTTCATCCCTTAAACATCATTTATTAGTGTGTTATTTTTTTCTATAGATTATAAAGGCATTTGGAACCTATTTTATTCTTGTCAAGGCAATTCCATGCTATAATCAGGTTCCAACTCCAGCTTCTTTTGACAGAATAAACAAATCAAATGCTCTAAATCTGTCAGCATAAGATATGTTTATTCCAGACCTGAGATAATTTCTGCAGTCTTTTTCTGAACCTTTTCCACAACTTTCATCATCTTTTACAGAAAATGGTTACCAGAGAGACATGTACGTGCTTTACCAATATCAACTTCTCAAGTGCTTATAGGAAGTCCTTTTGTGATTTTAGCCTTCGGTCTCACCCTGGAGTTTTAATACCTGCAGTTCACTAGAAGCTGCTACATTATTCTCTCCTGCTCTCAGATGGTTTTCCTAACCCCACTCTGCTCCAGTAACCTTTGCAAGGAGAGTGAGCTCTTGGTTGTAGGTTTATGTTCAATTTTGGCCAGGAGTAAAGTACATTTAAAAAGAAAAAGAATCTGGGATATTTATTACATTTCTTGTAATTTTGTACAATTTTTTAAAGCCTTCAAGCACAGCAATAACTGATGAATAAGTTAAAATTGCTGGTTTCACTGGACACTGAAAGTTTCAAGTGTCTCATGCTTCATGGCACACTGTGTTTGTTGGAAATTGTTTAAAATAGGCAAAATGTAAAAATTCAATGGACAGTTAAAAAACCTGCATTTAGAAAAATGGAAAAAAGTGCTCTGCCTCTCACTTTCAAAAACAACAACCCAGCCCTCATTAAATTGAATGAAAAGATGCCAAATCTGAGTTTTAGAGGTAGAACCCTGCTTTGCAAGCTCTTTACATGATGCTCAGTGCCTGTAAGTTGCTGCATGACCTTGTTGTATGTTATTCTTTACACAACAACTTTTCTGACTTCTGGAAATACTGCAAGAAGTCTTTGGACACATCCCTCATAATGCTCCAAAAAGATGCCCTTATCACAAGTTTCCTATCCTATGGACTTCTGGAGACTGAAGTATGGAGACAGTGAGGAACAGCTAATACATAATGATGTGTAAGGACGATGAAAGGAGATGGCTACCATGGTCCTGGTACCAAACGTCCTGGAGAATGGGAGAGGTGCCGGAGGACTGGAGGAAAGCCAATGTCACTCCAGTCTTCAAAAAAGGCAAGAAGGAGTACCGGGCCAACTACACGCTGGTGAGCCTGACCTCTGTCCCTGGAAAGGTGATGGAGCAGCTCATCCTGGCTGCTGTCTCCAGGCACGTGGAGGAGAAGAAGGTGCTCAGGAGTTGCCAGCATGAATTCACCAAGGGGAGATCATGCTTGACTAACCTGATAGCCTTCTACGATGGGATGACTAGATGGATAGATGAGGGTAGAGCAGTGGATGTCATCTATCTGGACTTCAGTAAGGCTTTTGACACCGTCCCTCATGGCATCCTCCTGGGCAAGCTCCAGAAGAGTGGGTTAGATGAGTGGACAGTGAGGTGGTTTAGGAACTGGCTAAATGACAGGGCCCAGAGAGTAGTAATCAGTGGTACCGAGTCCAGTTGGAGGCCTGTGGTTAGTGGTGTCCCCCAGGGGTCCGTCCTTGGTCTGGTCCTGTTCAATTTATTCATTAACGACCTGGATGAAGGGATGGAGTGCTCCCTCAGTAAGTTTGCTGATGGGAGCAACTGGGAGGAATAGCTGACAGCCCTGAGGGCTGTGCTGCCATCCAGAGGAACCTGGACAGACTGGACAGCTGGACGACGAGTAACCTCATGAAGTTCAACAAGGGCAAGTGTAGGGTCCTTCACCTGGGGAGGAATAACCCTAGACATGCCTACAGGCTGGGGACCGACCTCCTGGAGAGCAGCCCCGCAGAGAGGGACCTGGGCATCATGGTGGACGACAAGTTGACCATGAGGCAGCAGTGTGCCCTCGTGGCCAAGAAGGCCAGTGGGATCCTGGGGTGCATTAAGCAGAGCGTCTCCAGCAGGTTGAGGGAGGTGATTCTGCCCCTCTACTCAGCCCTGGTGAGGCCGCACCTCGAGTACTGTGTGCAGTTCTGGGCTCCCCAGTGCAGGAGGGACATGGAGCTGCTAGAGAGAGTCCAGCGCAGGGCTACAAAGATGATTAAGGACCTGGAACATCTGCTCTATGAGCAAAGGCTGGGAGAGCTGGGCCTCTTCAGCCTGCAGAAGACTGAGAGGGGACCTGATTAATGTATATAAATATCTCAAGAAAGGGAGTGAAGAGGAGGGGGCTGGCCTCTTCTCAGTGGTGGCCAGTGATAGAAATAGAGGAAACGGCCACAAATTGAGGCATCAAAATTCTACAGGAACTTGAGAAATAATTTTTTAACAGTGAGGGTGACAGAGCACTGGAACAGGCTCCCCAGAGAGGTGGTGGAGTCTCCTTCTCTGGAGATCTTCCAAACCCGCCTGGACACCACCCTGTGCCACATGCTCTAGGAGACCCTGCGTGTGCAGGGGGGCTGGACTAGATGACCTCTAGAGGTCCCTTCCAACCCTAGCCATTCTATGATTCTATGATTCCATGATGATATTTGGACTCTGAAAATCTCCCTTCCAGAGCTCTACCTGGGAGCTGTTAAGGGACTGATGACTGTTTTGCACATCCTGTAACTGCTCAGCTTGTGGCATCTTGTAGAGATCTAAATTCCCCACTTATTTAAAAATAACTATTAAAGATTTTTTGTTCTTTATGCTAGACAGCAACAATGTATGTCATTATCCGTAATGACATGTTTTTTTCCTCTGGATACTATAACTATTTAGTGATTCTTTTAGATGGACATATTATTTAGCCTCCTTTGCACTTTTCTTATACAAGTTTTTGAAAACGTATAGGAGAAACTCTCCTATCTTGACTGGAAAATCTCAAAAAAGTAAGAATTTTTTCCTGCTTTTTCTTTTTTGTTTGTTTGAAACTTAAGAATAACCATGGATTCTTGTTGCTGTGAAGCATTCAATGTCTCTTCAGTGAACAGGATGGTTCATGTAAGGTGATGGGCATCTCCTCTCTAAACCCTCTGAAGTGGAGCAACTCAGAGTGTAGACTCTATTGCAGAGAAAATAATTTACAACTTTCTTGTAGACTAGCTCTGACTCCTCTCAGAGAAGAAAGAAAACTTTTAAGTAAATACCATTCATTTCCTTCTTGCATTGAAGCTACTGGTTCCAGTAAAAATCTTGAAAGTCTCAGAATTTAATTCCATTTCCCATTTTTCTTCAGCTAAAAAGTAAATAGTGTGGATCCAGCGCGATCCAGCGCTCAGCCAAGGTAAATCCTCTTTGCTCTTGTGGCTCAGTAGACTCAATGTGATTTACACTTGAGCAGTATCTGACACACTGAGAAACGCTCTTCCTTTTCTCTAAAAAGCGTGTTTATGTAGATATGAATCACAAATTTTTACAGAAGGAAATAAAGCACTCGGAGAGTGTGGAGCTGGCCTTTAGTGCAGTGTCATGTGTTTGTTCTCAGTTATTGCTTTAGGCATTGATTTTAAGGATTCTGACTTAAGACAGCACTCGTCTTTCATTGGCAGTTCTTTTATTTGATATTTATCTGTGATTTATGTAATTAAAAAAAATCCTAGGTATATTGTTAGAAGAGGAGGATTATTTAGAGCACTCCGATCTCTTTATCCATACATAATCTCTATGCATTTATTGTCTTAGTGGTTTTATTTTTTAATGGTTCACAAACTGAATTTGAGGAGTGCATTCCTTTACTTTATGGTACAACTGTGTACTTTTGGTAGTTTATCTCACTAGGAAAAAAAAAGACTTTTCCACTCTAATAATATTTCTGGGAGGCACAGATATCACCTTGATTAATGCTATTAATAGCTAATGGTATTGTGACCCTATCTATATAGTCTCAGTCTTCTTTTTACAGTGGGAAACAAGCAAAAATTACAACTCCTAGTTCAGGGCCATAGTCAATAGTTTTTGCCCTGAAGTCTAATACATTTGAACACTGTATAAGACTTTCCAGATTTCATCATAGGCATTTTTGAGCACAAGTGGGTACATAAGGGAGGTTTTGAAAGCTCAAGCAATTCTGGGCCTTTTGCTGATCTTAATGAAAAACAATTTCCACATTCAAATCCTGAGGCAGATTAGATCTGGCCCTAAACATTTCCAGGGAGCCAGGGAGCACACTGTTCTAAAACTGACTGCTCTGACTTAGACGTGGGGAACACACTGCCCCTGAACAGCTTCAGGATTTTGAGAACACAATGTCTTCTCATGGCTCATAGTTCTTAATCACTCACTAAATAATTTCAGCAAGTGGAGCAGTTCATTTTGACTATTCATTACTCACAGTATGTGATTCGTCACCGCAGTTCAGTTGGTTTTGTTTCCACTCACTTACTGGCTGATAGCTTTTTAAATAGAAGATATAAATAGAGGAGGATCAATAGGCAGCAATGAATAACCCTGTCCACCTATATTTATTGTTTGAAATCATTTTCATGAAAACCTGAAAAATATATCAGGTCATATCCGAGAGAATTCTTAATGATCTGCATGACGTCCATATCACTTTTTTCAATGAAATATACCTGAGACTCTACATTTTCATTATTAATCTTCACTAGATCTTGGAGGATCTTTCTCAGGGGAAAAAGTGAAAACCAATGGAAAATCTAATTCCTTTTAATCTGAGGGCAGACTAAATGGCGAAACTTTGTGGGGAGGGGAAAAGGCAAAAATATCCAGAAACTCAAAGAGGTGCAAAGGCCAGCAAAGAGTAACAGGCATCAACAGTAACTTTAGCAAAATATTTTTAAAAAATGACTTGTTTCCTCTGGATTACTTACTTCATTTGCCTACTCTAGACTTCATATTCTATTTTGTAATAATGACTACTTCAACATATTTTGCCTATCTCAGGCCTTTTACGTGTTACAAGAGGTTAAGTGATGTAGCTAAACTGGTATTGTTCCAGTTACAAAGGCACTTTGTGTAAAACCAGCTAGTACTGCAAGTACTATGCTAAAATGTCTATCGTTCCTTCCAATAAAATAAGCTATACTGACAAAACCTTTTTTTTTTTCCCCCCAAGTACAACTATATAAAGCACTAGTGCAGTGTTAGAATAGTCCTCACTAAACTACTGTTGTAGAATAACTGCTGGTCCACTAGAGCTGATGTAGAATTAGATATAATGCTCACAGAAACCTCTACTGTTAGAAGTGTGTACTGCTTTCAATAACATTTTTGAAAAAAAAAACCCAACAAAAAACACCAAACTCTCTCTTCTATGTCTGAGACTTCCATGCTTAGGCAAACCCTTTTTGCATAGTCTGGTGATGAATAGACTCAATGGGATGAATGAAAACAGTGATGAAACTGTGTGATACAACCCAATGTCTCAGTGTAGGCTCTTTCCCATCTTAAGCGAAAATCCTGTTTTTGGTATTCTGGGATAGTCAAACCTCACTGCTCTGTAATAATTGTTGGCTGCAATTATGATGGGATGTGAAACAAAAGAAATACTAAAATCATAAAAATCTCCACAGAATGAAAAAAGAAAACCCTTTCTAGTCACCTCAAATAACTGTGTATGTTTTTTTCTGTGATGCTTCTCTCTACATAAATGGTGTGGAGAGGGTCAAGGGAGTATTTTGCCCTCTCTATGCTTCCCATCATGTAATATAGCTGTTAGGTAAAAAGATCTCCTTTCCTCAGTGATGATCCAACACATACTGAGCTGGGTTGGGACCAGTTTCGTTCTTTGAGTTTCTTCTTACTATAGGAAATTAGTTGGTATCAGTTCAAAATATTGCTATCAAACAATGAAAGCTGGAAAAGAAAAAATGTGCAGATTGTGTTTCTGTATAAATAATCAGGGCTTTTTGCTAACTGTTTCATAAGATGTACTTTGCAACACTATTGGTAATTAAGACTAAAACATTTTTCTAGGAAGAAATTCCGGTAAGTGCAATAAAAGAAAAAAATATTTTTATTCATTGGATTGTGCAGGCTACTTCATCTTTGGAAAAAAAATATATTCTTTCCTCAACCTATCCACTATGTATTGCATATTCAGAACACATATTCAACTCGTCAGTTATTTTCAGGTAATTATTAGCTGCCAGACATCTACATTCCAGTGGTCATAGGAATGAATATGGGTTTCCTTTACACCATTTTCCTTCATTATAAGACTTTCATACAACTCTCTTTTTTGCTCCTTTTTCTGATCTTTTTGACAAGGGAGATTTTAATTGTCTCGTGCAAAACATTCACTGTGAACTATCTTGAACTGAGTTTAAATAAAGAATGTTGTATTTTCTACACTGTTTGCTCATCTCAACTTTATGCTCTTTGATGTAATTGTAGGCAGAGGGTAGAAAACACTCCTATTTTGACCTTTTCATGTGAGCTGCTGTTAACTTGCAACTTTTCTTTTTACTTTGTCAGCCACCTTTGAAGAACAGATCAGATTCTCTATCACAGCACAAGGATGTTTCCCACTTTGTACTACACAGAATCTTATTAACCACGTCTCTACTTAGTTAACTGTGAGTTGCCTATGCTCATGTGCTTTCTCAGTCTCCTATTCTGAGTCCCATTAAAGGAATAAGGACAGTCTTTGCCGCAGACAACTTAAAGACGAGGATCATTATAAAGATAGACAAAGTGGTAAAAATCTAGGGAATAAGAAAACAGCAACAAGGTAAAAGTAAAACATTGCTACATAAGCTGGTATACTCAGAGGAAGAAATTATCACATCAATAGATTAGTATATTGATATAATGCATAATGTGTAATGCATAATGTATAATACATGCTAAATAATAATAAGAATAATAATCTGCCTTTAACCTTTATGTTCTAAACACTATCATTACATTTTTTGTGTTTTTTGTTCCCTTCCTCCCTTGCTTCACCTTTTCCCTTGTTTTCACTTTGTCCACTTGCACTGCAGGAATAATTCAATTGTCTTATAAATACTCCCATTCTCAAGTGGTTTGTGCAGATATGGAAGCTTTGAAGTTTAACTTAAATTATATATACACCCGATTAAAATTTCTTGAGTGATATTTCTCTGAAAACTTTCAAGTTAGAAACATCAAAGTTTTAATAAACATTCAAAAACTGCCAGATCAGTAAAAAATTGTTCTAACTTATTATTCTCAACAATTTCTATCTTTTTATGATAATTACTAACAAACTTCAGAAGATTTCCATATTTTGTTCTCTAAATTATGGTCTTAAGAGCATTGGCAGACCAGAAAGAATGTGAGCTTTGTTTCTGAGGATGCTCCACTGTGGTCCTGAGATTCAATGAGAGGAATGTTTCCCAGAGGTTCAAAAATATATATGAAAATTGGTGAGGGATATTTCCTCAAAGTTTAATAAGCTCTAGATGTGTCAGATGTAGGTGAGAGAAATCATGGACAAGACATCTCAAGCTCAATTAATGTTTTAGCTAAATTAATGTTTTAGCTAAATTAATGTTTTGTCAGTCTTCAGAAACATTGGGGATTGTGAGTTTTCGCTGGTGTAGCAGACTACATGAGCTGTAAAGGGGCTATGGTGATCTTCATTGCTGAGATAGTCCTCAAAGTTTCCACACAAATAAAAATATAATTCCTACATGATATGTTTTACATATTTATGTAGCATGTAAAAAAATTAAAGGTTCAGAGACTTAATTTCTACATCATATTTTTTAGGGTCAAGGTTAAGGCAATGGCTTTAAAAAATGTGAAAGTAGATATTGCACTCTGTATGGTGCTACTTTTTGAGGGGAAAAAAAAAAAAAAAGAAAGAAAACAGTATTTGACCACAGCACAGACCTGATTTAACTTCTCACATTAATGCTGGAGTTATTCTCAGCCCCTCACTTGAAGGTCTATGCTACAGTCTCTGCTGTTAAACCAAGCAGTTCAGATGTCCTACCGAGCCTCTGGCAGCACGGAGCTCACCATGGACCAATTACCTCAGTATCTTTACTATGTCTTCTATAGATTTTAAATTCAACTCACCTATACAGGACTTCAAGCTGATGCCTCTAGATTTCTACTAGCATCTGATCCTAGTCCAAAGCTCACTTAAGTCCTCACTGCTGTGCAAAGATTGCTGTGTAGTTGCCACTCATTGAGGTTCAATGGGCAAAGTTGTATCTTACATCTGTTTTCTGCCCTTCAGCTCCAGATGGAGATAAAACTTTTTTGCAGGTTCTTAATCTCAGTGGTGATGCTGTACTGCAGTCTCCTTCCCAACTGTCCAGCGTGCACAGCGTATTTCAGTGGAGCCACTGTAATGCATTCTGAGTATGGATTACATTTGTAGAATGCTTTGGTTGACCTGAAAAACATGACCTCAATCTAAAGCTCTTACACAGGAACTCTTTCCGTTCCATTTTTATGAGAGTGTGAAAGAATTCCATGGCTTTGTTATGATAATAAGGGTATTTGAAATTATTCAACAGTATGGAATATAAATATTTATTAACGTTGTTGCTGTTATTTTGTCTGTAATATTAATTATTAATAAGATTTCATTGAAGCTCAGAGCTGTGAAATACAATGCAAATTGAAAGTAGTAGTTCTTAGCATTGCTATTATTTGCGATAATATTTCCTGTACTGACTGTATCAAATGCCAAAAAAGTCCTGAGTGAAGGCTTTGTAAGAGGACTTGCTGGAGATGGCGCTTGTTGTAGGGAGGGGTGGTTCTGACCCCCAAAACATTTGAGGGGGCCTAGTCCAGACAGGGGGAATGACTGCACCTGGGACAAGGTGCAAACCTGCTGCCAGGCTGCATGAGCTGCGCTTTGCTCAGCCTGAGCTCTCAAGATGAAGTCTTAAAAACTGTAGTTTCTGAAGTGATACTTGGTCAAGGGCAGGGCAAGGTGGCCTAGCACTAACCCCCGAGAAGACCCTAGTAAACCACCAGAAAAGCCAATTGGCTTCTCAAGATGAATGCTTACAAGTGCTGAAAAATGGGAGAATATGGGGAACATTTTTAAAGTTCTCTCTCTCTCTTGCTTTGACCTAATAAATCTTTATGTTCACCATGCAAAATGGATCAGCTTCATGTGGCAGTCCTGAGCATGCCGATAACTCATCCAGAATAGCTGATATTCCAGTGTTTATGACATCTTCTGGAGATACAGATTTATGTCCCATTAGGCGATGAAGGGAACTTTACCCAGCTTCTCCTGCATCTCAGTGGATGCTTTTTCTAACTGTGGTGTTATGGTATAAGCCATGTACCCATAATTAGTCCTTCAACAGTAGCATCCTTCATAAAACATAGCTGGGTTATTAGTAGGTTGACAGGTATCTTTGAAAAAAGGTTGATGATAGAGATATATGCTCAGTCCTAAAGCTGTGAGTTGAATCCAGTGTGGTTTCTGACAAGCTGCAAGAACTTTTTATAGCATCCCAGTGTTTTCAGAGCCAGTAAGTAAACAAGGTGACATCGGTTCTGCTGTATGCTGACTTTCCTGAGCTTTTTCATTGCAATACAAGGTGTACCCTTGAGGCTCTTGTCGGGCACTGAAAACCGAAATCTCTCATGTGCAAAAAGTCGCAGTGGTGTGGATAAAAAGATGTGGGTAGTGTCATCACAAAGGGAAGCACACAAGGGTTCAGTTAAAATTTCTTTCATCAGCGGTGTCCTTCTGAAGAACAAGTCATGTGAACATTATATTGTTATGACTGATCAGTTTTGATATTCTAGGTTCCATTTTTACTCTCACAATCTGTAACAATCTTAGATGCCTGGAATACACCATATGTGTGTGTAAAGTAATTGTTCATTTGAGACATAATCTTTTCTCTGTGGAAACACAGAGTAAGTTATTTTCAATCACAAATGCATTAGATTATTACTCTACCACTCAAAGAAACCTTTAGTATGCAGTAAGATTTCATTATTGTGTTAGATGGGAATGATAGCAGAATCGCTTTACGTCTGAAGATGTTATTATCAAGTTTTGCTGTTGGCGGTAGGCTACTATATGAAACAGAAGACGGAAGACAGCATGATCTTTTACTGATAGCTAAAACACATCTTTGACATCCTTCT
The DNA here is from genome assembly GCA_003342815.1 of Eudromia elegans. Classification (NCBI taxonomy): domain Eukaryota; kingdom Metazoa; phylum Chordata; class Aves; order Tinamiformes; family Tinamidae; genus Eudromia; species Eudromia elegans. Next base: position 3,272,212 of record PTEX01000012.1, read on the forward strand.
TGTTTCATATCTTTCATTAGCTATGCATTATTCACTGTTGGAATACATTACACCATGTTTGTAATATTCATTTTTCAGGAGAAACATTTTAATCATCAAAGCTCTTCTTTAACATTAGCTGTAGCAGAAAAAAAAGTTTGGTGAAATTTATGTACAAGCTGACAAGTCAGTACTTGTTTAACCAGCGAAAAACAAGTGTTTGAAATATTTTCTCTTTTTTTGTGACTTAAGGACAGAAGAATATGAAAAAAAGATACTGAAGAATAATCTGAAGCACCAATCACCAAGTTTGAAGTGTTAAGTTCTAGACTAGAGAATAATATAGTGGTAAGAAATTAGGAAACATCTAATGTTTACTATTGTATTTTTTTTGACTATAAGAGAATAATCACTAGTCTGCAAATAGCAATTATGAGGCAAAATGATACACTGAGAAAGGATTGATTTTTTATTTCCTATTTAGTTCATGACCAATAGACATTAAAAATTTAACATAAAGAGCTGTACAGTGGAAATACACAATCTATATGTAGCTAAATGTGTTTACCTGCATAATTAACATTCCTAATAATAAATCCTGATTCATAACAGGAAGATATGCAGTCAGTGGTAAGGATATGTAAGTGCAATATCATTTTTCAACCCTTTTGTTGCAGTAATTCATAACTTTCTTCAAACTTCATTCTTTATATTTGACTCATTTCCTTCTTCTCATTTGATTTTTGTTTTTAATTTATTTCATACTTGGAGCAGTCTATCGGTCATCAATAACAAGAACAAAAAACAATAATTTCCTCTCCAAATCAAACCTGTTTTGTTTGTGCATTTTGAAAGTGTTTCCTGTACTTCTGTTGCCAAATTAAAATTTTTTAAAAAAACACATAATTTGTGGATGTCTGAATCCATGGTAAAAAAAAAAAAGGCAAAGCTATATGATTCATATGGTCATGTGGCACATAAAGCTACTTCTATTTGGCCATAATAAATCAAAAGAGCAGAAATCCTTACTTCTTAGGATGTTTAGAAAGTGTTTAACTTCAGAGTGTGTATGCATAGCTGTAATCAAGTCAGCTATAATATTTGCCATGTAGAACTCTGGGAACTAATATAAGAGGATTTTTTTTTTGCCAGAAAAAAAACATGTTTTTTTGATAAAATTAAATATCCCTCATCACTGTGTTTTCATGATTTATGTGGTCTGCACATCCACCAAGCAAGCAAACAAACATGTATGTGAGTAAAAAATACATTTAATGTATCTCCTTCCTAGATGTAGAAGGAGGAAAACATTTCATTGTAGAACACCATGCCCTAAAATCCTACTTAAAATAGGGGATGTCATATCACAGAATCCCATAATGGTTAAGGTTGGAAGGGCCCTCCAGAGATCATCTAGTCCAACCCCCCTGTTCCTGCAGGGATCCCCAGAGCACGGGGCACAGGGTGGCATCCAGGTGGGTTTGGAAGATCTCCAGAGAAGGAGACTCCACAACCTCCCTCGGCAGTCTGTTCCAGGGCTCCGTCACCCTCATGGGAAAGAAGTTCTTCCTCACATGGAGATGGAACTTCTTGTGTTTCAGTTTGTACCCATGTCCTATCACTGGCCATCACCGAGAAGAGTTTGGGTCCATCCTCCCCTCTGGTATTTATACATATTAATCAGATCCCCTCTCAGCCTTCTCTTCTCTAGGCTAAACAGGCCCAGCTCACTTAGTCTTTCCTCATAAGATAGGTGCTCCAGTCCCTTAATCATTTTCCTTGCTCTACGCTGGACCTTCTCTAGAAGCTCCATGTCCCTCTTGTACTGGTGAGCCCAGAACTGCCCCCAGTTCTCCAGACACGGCCTCACCAGAGCTGAGGCGAGGGGCAGGATCCCCTCCCTTGACTTGCTAGCAATGTTCCTTCTGATGCAGGCCAGGATCCCATTGGATTTTTTGGCCATGAGGGCACATTGCTGACCCATGCTTAACTTGTTGTCAACCAGGACTCCCAAGTTCCTCTCTGCAGAACTGCTTTCCAGCAAGTCAGTCCCTAATCTGTACTGGTGCTTGGGGTTATTGCTGCCCAGGTGCAGGACTCTGCACTTGCCCTTGTTAAATCCCATGAGGTTCCTCTCTGTCCAACTCTCCAACATGTCTAGGTTCTTCTGGATGGCACCACAGCCCTCTGGAGTGCATGTCACTCCATCCAGTTTGGTGTCATCAGCAAACTTGCTCAGGGTGCTCTCTGTCCTCTTGTCTAAGTCATTGAACAAGTTGAAGTGCTCTGGGCCCAGCACTGACCTCTGGGGGACACTGCTGCCCACAGGCCGCCAACTGGACTTGGCCCCATTTATTACAACCCTCTGGGCTCTGCCATCCATCCAGGTCTCAATTCACCTTGCTACCCACTCATCTAACCCACGCTTCCAGAGCTTTCCTATGAGGATGTTATGAGAGACTGTCAAAAGCCTTGAGACACCATATGATGTCGCAACATCATTTTGTACCTGATTATTGTTTCTTTGATACTTTAGCAGTAAGTACAATTCATGCATCCACAATCTAAGTAACTATGCAACATGTTGGTCACAAGTATTTTCAATTTATAGCCTGACTTCTGGTAGCATTTAATTACAGTCATTTAGCTTTTAAAAAGTCACAAACATGACCCATGAAACGTAATGTCAAGCCATGGGATTAACAAAGTAATTTCTGAAGAGTTTCTAAAAATTGAGGTTTTTAGTAGAGCCTTCATGGGTAGCTCTCTACATCAGGTATAGTTGTGTCTCCTGACAAAGACTGCCTGGACAAAATTTTAAAACAGAAAAAAAGAAATCTACCTCATTGATGCACTCCATGAATGTAGGGTGAGAATAATTTTGATGTTTTAGAATATAGTTACCAATTCAAAAACTTAACATGGACAAAACCCCTGCCCACATACACAGCTCTCACTGGCTTTGCAAATTGACCTCACATTGATGTTATTTGTGTTTTTGGTAAATTAACCTCATGCAGTTTGGGTTGTCCTTTCAAAGAGTATGAGTGCTCTACTCTTGCAATGTACATGCTGTGAGCTGGAAAATGCTGGATGTGATGTTCTGCTGGAGCTCATTGTCATTTTGTGAACTTATTTATATATATTTTCTCTCAGCATTTTCTTTTTTGTTGTTTATGGCAGCTGGAATGGCTGGCTGCCTCCCCTGAGATATGTTCAATAAAAATGGATAGTAAGTGAGTTCATGAAATCAGACATAAGTATGTCTTGTGCCAGGTGTTTTGCGTTATGCTTTTTTTTTTGTTTGATTGTTGTTCTTTTTCAGTATCTTTATTGCAAGTGAGTCTATTTATTGAGATATTCTTTGATGGAATACACTAGCATGCATCTTCTGCAGCTTAGAGAAAGATGGTAACTTCTCCCATTGTGACACTCTCATATCATAGGTATCATGTCAATTATTTTTGTCATCTTTTAAGATTTATTGCAAAATCTTTGAATGATTCTTTTAGACACCATAGAATGCAAAGATAGGGTATAGTTTGAGGAGAATTAATAGTAATTCATGAGGGATGTCATGCAGAAATTGTGAAATCAGTGTCATCACCAGCTCATTGAATTCTCTGAACTGGATGTGTGCTGTATATTCTTCTCATTTCCATTTGATTTATATATGTTAGACATTTTTCACTAACACAAGAAGTAGAACATCTTTAAACTTAGCTTATTCTTTGCTAATAAGCTCAGTGCTTCGAGCACTGAGTATTAAATGACCAGGAACTTGACTTCCTATCCGATATCTCGATCAATAAAAGAATTCAAAATAACAATGTACAGTCCAAATGTGAAAAGGATATTAGCTGAGATATTTTAAAAGTTTTCCTGAACTTCATTCATACCTAAAAGTCATTAATCTTTGGAGCACTCAGTGTTTCCCATCATGTCTCCCAGAACATTCCAGCAAGGGTGGCGGCCTTTTTTTTATTTTTTTTCTTTTCTGTATTTTGGCTGAAGAAGTAGCCCTCCATACAGTGCATCTAATATACTTCCTTAAATATTTATATTGCCCTTTTCAAGTATGACCAAACCAGAGCTATATAAATTTAATTTGACCATTGAGATCCTTATGGTTTTTGAACTATTACTATTTTTCTTGAAACTGACCTATTTTTCTTGGAAGCAATTTCAAGATAAACTTTCTTGCTCCTATAGTCTATGTAAATTTCTTGGATGAGTGGTTGTAGACCCACCTAAACTTTTGCTTCCCAATACACTTTTTGTAATGAATTATTTCACTTAATCTCAAAACCAGAAAATGTCGCAATTTTAACAGTCTTTAGTTTTGGGCAGTCATTTGTGCAAAGATGTGTAAGTATTACTAAATCTTGTCCTCAATTTTATATTCATTTTCCCTTGATTTCTGTATTAGGGTACTATAGAAAGGAGAATGCATTTCTGTGGAATCAACTACAGTGAAACGAATGCATTTCTAGTAGGAATAGGTATAATATCATCACATTTCTATTTAGTTGGAAAGGATTATATTTACAGTGAACATGAGCCTGATAATGTGTAGATAAAAAAGGTGCTAGTCTAATACTCATCTGCTGGGATTAGTCATCACGAACTACGAGTGCTCAGGAAAGGTGTTTGGGAATCAAGGAGAGGTAAATTGTCAGTTGGTGAAACTTCACTGGCAGCAGTGCACTGGCAATTCCAGTAGCAAACATGTCTTTTGAATAGTATTGCTAGTGACTTGGTCTATTCAGTTTTTGGATCTCATTTTTCAAAAGTGTTTTATGCAATTTAGGGATGTGAAAAATATGCATTTCTACAACTGCACATATTGCTGGTCCAAAGCCCGTTATTTCTGCTCACAGAAGCAGCATCTAGCCAGCCTAGCAGCTAAAAGCTTAAAAGTGCTGCGGACCTTACTCTGAAAAACCTAAGTAAAAACTTCAGCAATAAACACACTTCTGAGAAATAGGCCTAAAATTAACTGTCTTAATCTTGTTTTAAACATTACTATATATCACTAAAAATATTCAGTTAAAAATATTTTAATTTTGTTAAACTTATACCCGTTCACTGTTATAACCATACACAATGTATTCAGTGATATTGTTATAAAGATACCTTTTTTAGAAACAAAGTTTGTATTTTAAGGGCAGCTATCTGCAGTAGAGTTATTCTATGACTACATCTAATTAAAAAAATACCCACATATTGCTGGACACTGATACAACTCTAGCACAGGCAAACCTTAAAGTTTTTAACTCAATCTGAAGAAAAATGCATTAGATAAATAAACAGGTCATTTCCATTTTCAAATGCTCTGGCCAGAACTTTAATATATGCATCAGGAACTCATTAATTTCAAAGAGAATTTAATATTTGTAGCTGAGGGCAGAATTTTGCTTCTCACACTGTTTCTCAGGTAAATGTGGAAGAGAAATGGTAATTATTTCCTGAGAAGGGAATCCCTAGCCTCTTAGTTCTCTCATTATATATTCCATACACATTCCATTAATTTGGTTATTTTAACAGTGAACCTGCTGTCATCTATGTATGCACTTTCTAAGTAAAGGTAACAAAGCCCATAAATAAAGTGAAGGAGCTAGATTACAGAAGTATTATGAAAGTGGAATTTAGAAAGTGTGAAAATGCCTGGTTATACTTTTCAGGCATCTCTAACAAAAAGATGTAAAAATATTCTTACCAGAGAAAGAAAGAAAAGAGCTGCTGGTGGGAAAATCCTAGCAGAGCACGATGTCACAAAATGCTGCAGAAACACGAACGAGCGCGCCCATACCAAGCAAAAGTTCTCTTGCATCCCAAAGCTAATGACTCAAAAAGAGTCAGAATTATTGATTCCTGACTAAATTTATCAGATCACCCTAGTGCTTTAGGGTGCATGATTCTGTAAGAGTTCTCCAAGCAAGTCTTAAATCTACTTCTCCTGAGAGATGCTCCCTTCAAAGATCATCTTTTGATCCACTTTATCAATTCAGAATCTTGAACTTTCATACAGATGATGAAAACATCTTGCCACCACATAAGAAACCATCACATATTGGGGACTGAAGGCTGACCTACAAAATGAGAATTTCAGACAAGAAAAGCCACGTACAACTCAGGAAAAGTATACTCAACAATAATAACAAAAAAGCCCTGCAGCTTTTCAATTGCAGAGCTGGGTGTTGTGCAGATTTCCGCTCTTCCTTCCAGAAAGTGAACAGACTGTGTCTGCATTTCCCAGTGGAAGTACCTGCAGCTAACCAACTAAAATCGGCAAAATGTATGAAACAGTTTTTCTTCTGTTAGTCCAGCTCCAGCAAGTGGAGAGGCCAGATGTGTGGAACTCGCATGCTCGGCACATGCACAAAAGCTAAACAACCTTCTGAGAGATCAAAAATGAGGACTGCTCACAGCCCCTAGGACTTTTTGAATCTGTTAGGAACCGCAGTGCTTTTCTACAATAGAGATCACTTAACACCAGCTTTAAGTCTCTGCTCAAAACAACTGCTTATCTTACTGTAAGTCAGGCATTCTGCAAAAGAAGAGGCCTTCTCAGAGCGTAGGAGCATGTCTCTAAAACAAGGAATATTTCCAGGAACTGCACTCTCACAGCAGCAAGCTTCCTGACAGAGTGACTAGATTTTGCACTTTCCTACCTACTTGAATCTGTAAGTCACTAAATTTTAGCTGAAGAAGTCCTCAGTTTTAACCCCAGTTATACATTTATATCTGGCAACAGGTTGTGTTAATATGATCCTTTTTATTTTTAATTAGTCTTGCACAGTTTTGAAAACAATTTTTCTTTCCCTAAGAAGTACTGAATGAAAAGTAAAGATTGAGCTGCTGCAGGAGAAAAATCTTGCTTGAAATTATACTAATGGATTTATCCAAGTTCTCAGCAGAAAAAGGAATCAAAACAGGCTGAATCTATTCCTAAAAAATAGAGAAAAAATTACTTGAGAATAAAAGTAAATCAACTTGACAGAATTGCTCCCAAGTAATTTTAGTAAAGTAGTCCAGTAAGGGCATGTAGAACGCATGACTGAAGAATAAAAAAATGCATACATATTTAGGCAATCAGAGGAAGTGGTCTAGGTAACCCGGGGCTCGTTAGTTTCAAGGATAAGTAAGTCTTTAAGAAGCATTTTGAAGCTAAAAAGAGAAAAAAGCATAGATGTAAATGGAAAAATGTGATTGGAATTCCTCAAAGAGAGGACAGCGAAAACACAGTAGATCTCCTCTACTTTAGACTTTAAGAAAACATTTGACATCATAGTGACACATGGGAAATTATTAGTTAAGAGTGAGAAGATGAGACTCGTAGGAGAACTGTAATGTGCTAAATGAACTGGCTAAGAGAAGATGAGAACAAGCCATACTGACAGAAAAAAAGCCATCAGGTTCCTAAGAAATTGCCAGTGGAGTCATTCAAAAGTTCGATGCTGGACTGAGTTTTAATATTTTCAGAAATGCCCTTGCCATCAGAAATGTCAAAATGCTGATAAAATATGTGAATGGTGTGGAGTTCAGACACATCTTTCATACAGAGAAGGAGGGAGATTTCACACAGGAAGGACTTCACGCCTGTGACGTGGTTTAGCAGGAATGAAATGTATAAAGAATGCAAGTTTTCTTGATGGGCTGGGTAGTGAGCAAACTTGTGCTGATAGCAGAGAGCTTGACAATTGGGAAGAAAGCTTAGGAGAAGAAGCAAAGTGAAGTAGTTTATACTACTAGAAGACAGCTATGAATTAATAACACGTTGCAGTTTTGGTATTGTCCTGCCTGGGAAATATATATAAGGAATAAGCTCAAACTGGGATAAATAAAGAGAACATCTACTGGAATGATCAGAGAAGGGAGAAGCCTTTGCAGCAGCAGACTAAAAGACCTTGGTGTGTTCAGTCCAGTAAACAAAGGATGCGACTGTTCTAATTACTTCAGGATGGAGGCAAACAGCAGGGAAGGGGGAAAGCTGTTTGAAATCTGGGACAAATTATTTTAAATAGCTTTAAGCCGGAAATGAAAAATAGCCTATATATTCTAACATTCAGAACAAAGACATTTTGGTTGGTCTTCCAATGGAAGATTAATGGTACTTGTTTTTAACAATGTGCTTCATTAATACTCCACTCCAGATAAATACTGCACTAAAAGGGATTGGAATATCGTAGCTGAAGCTATAAAATTGTGTGTGTGTGGGGGTTGCTTTTGTTTTATGTTTTTGCCTGCTTGTTTGTTTGTTTGTTTTTTTCCTAATCTGTATTTCCTCAAGAAAATATCATTACTTTGGCAAAAAAAAAGAAAACACAAAAACAAGCAAAGTAGTTGAAAATTAATTTTGTTTTATCAAATAAACTCACTGCAGTGCTGCAGTGTCTCCTGGGAACCGAGGAGCCCGTGGCTCAGGTGCCCGTCACTCCAGTTCCTCTCCCAGTGTGGGCTCTACACTGTATTTCCCACTGGCTGGTTAACTGCATTGTGTGTGATGAGAGCCGTGGCTGGTAGAGAATTGGGACATGAAGGGGTGTTTGAGAAAGCTTTTCTGGTTTTAGATTTTTTTTTTTTTAAGTAATGCATTTCCATGGAAACAATGCTATCTGTGGAAAATTCAATTAGTCAAAAATCCAATTTACAGTAACCATATAGTTTTCATGGTAATGTCTTTTACATAGTAGTAATTAACAATGCAGTAAAGTGAATAATTAGTTAGACTAGACATAGTCAGACTAGCTAGCTGTAAAACACAGACTTTGGAGATTGTGGTGGTTGCTAGAATTTCAATAGCTTTGACAACTTGATTTCTTTGAACTGAAGGCTCATGATGATATCAGAAACCTTGCAAAAGTTTGATTTTTCTACCAATGCCCTCAGTGGAAATCAGCCTGAACCCCAGGTGAACTTCTAAGCTCTCTGTTAGCAAGCTCAAATTAATTAACTGTCCTCTTTCCTCCAACAGCAGCTGCCATTAGCAAACTCATCTCATTTTCTGAACTGAAATTACAGTAATGTTAAAGCATTTAACTTTGTCTCTTTTATATGATACTATTTTTGACATCTAATGGGAATGCTCTTCTGGCATTTACTATCCTTCCTCTATTACAAGTCTGCCTGCCTTTCATTACATTTTCATTATTCTTATGGTGACTATATTTCATATTTATCACAGTGGTTAAAATCATATCAGTCACAATCAACTCTCATATACATTACTGAAATGTTTATTGATCTATATGCAACAGGTTCAGTAAATTTATAAAATGCTGTTTCCCAAAGGATATAAATTATTTCAGGCATTTTGGAACTAGGCAAAATACTATTCCTGTATTAAGGATGTTAATTTACCATGCAATAAATCTTTTCCTTAACAGGTCAATATTGACTGTGTGAAAGAACTATGGCTGCAGTTGTAAGCAATAGAAAGTTAATAAATAAACAAAGCATTTTTAAAGAACTTTTCCATTGTTATTTGAAGATAACTGTTAAATGACCATATTTCTACTAGTAACAAGTTTCAATGATAAAATGTAAAGAGTATCGACAATCTAATTTCCTAAAAGACAAGACCTCTCACCTATGTCTCTAGTCATATTCTTTGTTGTTTCAGATTTTAATATTCAACTGCTGTGTTTGGGTTTATATGACTCAGGGAAAAATGTACTAGAGAGATGAAATACATCTTTTCACCCATCCTAAAATTCCTAATGCCAATTATTTATACAGTCAAAAAAACAAGATATAGTTTTATTCCAAGCTATACTGCAAAGTTGTTTCTAGACTAGCCGAACTTGTGGTAAACGTGGTCAAGATCAATTCTCCTTGGACAGTATTCCATTGAGTCAAGCAATTATTAGGTTGCCTTGGCATATCCTGTTTATCCAAGGTCCCCAGAGCTCACATAAGCAGCCTATTAAGGCATCTTTCATTTGCCTATAAACTCCCAGAGACAGCGAGTTACAACAGCGCCCAGATCCCATGTGTCTCTTCAGGAGGTTGAAGCGCTGACCTTGTGCTTGTTCATTGGCTCTGCCTCTCTCATCTCACCACCTAAAATTTCCTGTCTCAACATCTGTGATTCCCAACAAAGTTGTGAACTTCCTTATTGCCGGCTGCTTGATAAAGTGGTGGCATCAAGATACTCATTGCTATGGATCCTCAGCCCTGCAACTTTGAACAGTTTTGCCCTAAAACTATCTTAAGTCAAAGTTGAGACTGGTGAGAACCTGAACATTTCAGCACTTGGAGTGCTTTTCCAGAACAAAAGGGACCTACACTTAGTCTCCAAACACTAACAAGAAGAGCCAGGGAACATCCTTTATCAGTATCTTTCCTGTGTCCCTGCAGCACTGGCTGACTGTAGGACTGCCTGCAACAGCTCACCACTGCTCACATAACAGTATAAAAAATGGATTTCTGACTCATATTCCCTTGATTGCTCAAGGAGGAGAGCAAATAGCCCAGTCCACCTGAGGAGACATTGCTGAGGGGAAGACAGAGTAGATAAAAATCCAAGTGACAAACCAGAGAAGTACAAAGAGCAGTGGGAGAGCATCTCTTAATACTGTCTATAATTTATATAGGGTGGCTGCAAGTCATAGTATGGCTGCAAGCTATAGTAGCAACAAGCAGGTGAGGCATCACTCAGTGATGTCCATTGAACCTGGCTAATGAAGATGTGGTTTCCTCATTTTTTGTATGCCACTCGAAGCTTTGATTGAAAAGAGCAAAGGACTGCTGTCAGACACGAGTTCACCCATGCTGTGAGGCTGGACCATATAGCTCTGTGCTCTGCTTTTTGTTTTTTGAAACAGACATGTACGCTGGCATGCTGTTGGGGTACTAAGCAATGATATTTACAATTTAGGTAGACATTCTGTAGAGTGTATAACTTTACCTGTTTTGACAGCTCAAATTAAGTTTTTGTATTGTGATCATTCCTGGTTTTAGAAAAAGAAAAAGCAGTAGGGAGAAAGTCTCTGTGGGGAAAGGGTGAGGCCTACAGAAGCTGCTCAGGACGCACTTATCTCCCTGTTCTGGGTTATCAGCTCCACTCATTCTGGTCTTATGAGACCAGAACAGAGGGAATTGGCCCAAGACCTTTTCTTGTGCACTGAGGGCAATCGACATAACTGATACCATACTCTTAAATGTTTCCTAATCCTCTGAAGTGGGGTGACTGCAACCCCACTGCGCACTGGGTCCTACAGTGTGCCTCTTCTTAGGTGAAGTGCTTGGCAATGCTGTGCTGAGGAGTGTGCTTAGCTCCTGAATGACACGGATGAATGCAGGACAGGCTTGTGACTGTTCCTTGACCCGTTTAGTTCACTAGAATAGACGTGGCCAGAATGAATGGGGAGGAATTAGGAGAGTAGCAGGAAAGGAGCAGAGTAATCAATACACTGTGAGATATTCATCGTCTGCTGGAGGCCTGGAATAAGTTAGGGTTTTTTTATATGTTACCTTGGGAGGAAACTGCTTAAGACTTTTAGTTTGGATCATTAACCCTCTCAGTCTCTTACAAGGCATAGAATTTCTGAAAAAGATGCAAATCAGAATGTAGATTTTCAAGTACTTAAAAATAACTTCTTAAACAATTAGTCAATGTGAAATTTAGTAATCCAACCTCCTGCAATTTGCCTTTAAAACATAAAAAGTCTCTTGTCATTTCTTCCTACAGCCTTTTTCTTATACATTCTATTATACTTTTCCCTTTGCTCCTGGATAGGTTGGGTCAGCATGTATATACAATGTCCCAATGCTCTTACATTTCTGAGCTGCCCTCATTCTTAAACATTTATTCAAAGCCTAACCATTGTCTTTTCATTTTCTCTTTTTCCTTTAAGATGCTAAATCTGCCCTTGGTTAGTTTGGGTCCCCGAAACTTTTGCCTCATGCTACCATGAGAAGCAAGTATCACAGGCAAGCATTATCAGCAAGGGGTGGAGGGCTGAGAGTGGATGAAGGAAGCAAAATCTCTGCCTAATAACAAAAAATACAATACATAAAATAATCAAGGTGTCATGGTTGTGATATTCTTGCCATATAAATGTATCAAAATCTCTGATCTTAATGTGCTAGGACAATTATTTTAGCGACTGAATTTAATGTAAGTGTTTTTCTTCTTGAAGAAAAGTAACTTTATCTGAGAGATGAATCTCTCTGAGGTGTCATTTTAAATTTGAAACCAGATGGCAAAGTGCTAGGCTTTTATGATGCCACTACAAGGGCATGAATTATTTCTTTGCAGAACCAAGGTAATAGGATCTGAAGTATTCTTCTTAGAATATTTAATAGTAAATTATTGCTTTTTCCAGACTGTTTAAAATCAGATTTGGAATGGAATCGAAAAGGATGCTCCTATTTGTCAGAAAAATCTGTAATTTAATAACGAGAAATCCATTTTAAAACATAAGACTATCAAACTAGCTCAGGTCTGATGCTTAGGACTACAGTTGTGCTTCAACCTACTTTCATACAAAGAATAACATCTGACATTTATATCTTGAGTCATGTTTTCATTTTCTATATTTGCAAGAGGCCTATGGGGATCAAGACTGTAGTATATCCTGAGACTGAGATTTTTTACTTACTTTAATTTCATGCTAAGCTCTCAACAACAGCTTTTAGCACTGTTTTGCTGTCAGCAGATGTTCATCCATTTATTTCTAACTATGGAGACTGTTCAAGTACTTCCCCCTCACTCCCAAGGGCTCTGGAAAGTAGTCCAAGTTGTTGTGAGATTTAGAAGACTATCAACCAAAAGTTTCACATAGCATCTCTGGTATAGGAATGAAATAGGTGTTAGTGAAGTTTCATTTGTTCTGTGAAGTGATATGAAGAGTTCACACCTTTACTCCTCTGGGGAACAAGACAGTTCAGTCTGAGATGCAAAATACAAATTTATAAAAATATATCTATTAATTTTTGGTAACATGATAAGCTCTAATTATACCAAAGCAAGCTGCATTCCACTGGGTATTAAAGAAAGACATCTAAAACAACCTGCCAAGTACCTTTATATATAATTTAATGAACTTGCTTAGATTTTTTCAGCAGAGCAGAAGTGAGCTAACTGTCCCTTTGATTCTGTAAATGATGACAGTGGAGAAATCAGAGACGTGGTAGCCTTGAACACGGGCCATAAAAGGCTGTAGCCACTGCCAGGAGCTTATTTCAGGTACTATTTCTTCTGCCTTTGCAGTTAACAGAATCAAAAGGGATTAAAAATGAGATAACAAGATAAGCTCTCATTTTGCATAGCTGATTGAGAGCTCATATACTCATATCAAATACTTTGAAAGAATAAAACAAAGATGAAAGTTAAATGATGAAAATACTTTGAACTGGTGAAGGAAAATCTGTCTATTTCATGTGATCTATCTGCCATAAATGCCCCATATATTAGTTGTCTCTCCTGGGTTTTGTAGAATCTGTACTTCTCTTGCATCAGCTTTTCTCCCCCTACCTTCATTCTAGTTTCCTCTGAAATAACCTTCTGATAAGATTGATGTCTTGCTGGACACTAAGAAAAAGTCAAGCTACACAGCACGGCCATGGAAATAGCAGAAGCTGATGGAACCAAGGGTACAGTGGGACTCTCACTTTCAACTCCACGACTTGCAGGGTTTTTTCTATAGTGTAGAGGCAAATCTGCAGAGCTATAGCAAATACCTAATACAGTATTGAAGAATGTAAAAGAAGTACAGGATTTGTGGCAGGGAGACTTGGGCCGTTCTTGTCTTTTTAAGCTTGGACTGCTTAACTTCTTTGAGCTTGGATGAGTCCCTTCAAAGGCCTCTTTTCCCTTTTTCCCCTTTTCACTCAGGCTACTTAAGCAGTTACTTGAGGACAGGGCTGTTTCCCACGGTGTATTTGCAAAGGTGCAAAGCATGTAGGGTTTCCGACCTTTAATGTCACCATGTGTTGCTACAGTGCTAAATCTAAACAATAAAAATGATATAAGCACCAACATGTATACTTAATGGCTTTATAAAGATTGAAATTCATTACTCTCTTGACTTACTAAGGTACAGTCAATGACATTTCTCTTTTCTAAGGCCTTATCTAGAACCGCAGGGGGAATGACTCACCATCTCCCAATCTTTGCCTTCATTGGGCACTTTTTTAAACTAAAATACCAACTGATGAAAGGATGGAGGCCGTGATCAGTAGTATGAATCATTCCCATTCCATTTTCTAATAGATTACTAAATTTTAGTAAATAATCTACCACAAGCAGAGAAAGTAGCCATTAATCTACCACAAGATGCCCACAGCCCAAGCTGTTATTTTATGCTGAGGCCATAACTCCGTGTCAGACAGTATTAGTTTGAGCAGAGCACTCTGCTAACATGCATGCTAAGCTTTCAGGACAGAGCTGGCTTGCTCTTGTCCCCCTTAGTGCGTGCACAGAGCGAGTTCACCTGGCAGCTCAGCAAATTAACCATGCACAGACACTCAGAACACGCATTTTCTCAAATATCGCCGCACTGAGTCTCTTGTTGGCTGTCTTTAGGTGCAATATCTGAGGGTAAAACTCAGTTAAGTTTTGTGAAATACAAAGCAAAGCAAAGAAGATATAACGGGTGCTGAAATGTAATTTTCTTTAAAGGTGGTTTCTATTTAACGGGAAATCAGCATGTTTGACCATTCCAGCCCTTTACTGACCAGCCCACCAACCACTTCAACATCAAACCAAACAGTAACCTCTTCCGTAACAAGCAGATTTTGGAAGTTGTGATATGATACAGTATGTTTCCTAGCTGTTTCCTTGACCAAATTTAGGTAATTTTGATCATTAATCCATGTGCTACTAGTATAAATTCAATATACAGTTTTTAATTACCAGCAAATAAAACAGGAGCAGCATTAACAAATATAGCTCTAAAATCAACATATGTTTTGCTGACTGTTAAAAAACAAAACAAAACCCCGCATGACATTTTTTTGGCACAATCTTCAGAAAAAATTTGTATCAAACTTGTTTACAAACGAAGGCTTTAATTGCTGACTTATACCTGTAAGCTTTAAAATGAGACCTCTTAATCTCCATGTCTTTTTTATTCTGCTCAGGAAAGAAATGGGGCAAAAAAGACCCCCCAAAACAAAACAAAACACCCAAAAAACTCATATATAAACTCTATTACTCTTTCCCTTAGAAGGGATTCTTAAGTTTCCCTTAGAAAGGATTTGAAAATTGTAGTGTAAAAGTTACTGCCTAATTATCACCTGTTCTAACTAGAGCAATAAAGAGCACTAATTTCTCTTTTGTTGACCATATTCATGGCTCATGTTACATTTACTTTGCAGATCTGTAAGTGCTAGCAATAAAAAAAAAAATCAACTCCCAAGGGTATTACTTGGAACATTTCACTGAATGTGAGCTTTTTTAAAAAAAAAAAATAGTGGTCTGTTCCACATGTGATGGGTTTTCAGGTCTCATTGTCCATGGAGGGCTCCAGGAGCTCCCTGCAGATCTTCATCTGCCCAAATTGTGGGAAAGAACCGCTTCCTTTCATGCATCCCAAGCAGTACAACCTGGGAAAAGCAGTTGAGAAGGATGTGAAGTACAATTTTTTAAATGTCCAATGCAACAATCTGATGCACTTACATAAGTCAGTGACATCACTATCTTATAATTAACTTATCATTTGTAAGTACAAGAGTGAAAGAGTAACAACCTCTCTGAGGTCGTCTACATCCTGCAGGACCATCTGTACCATCTCAGGAAGATAAACCAGTAACAAAATAACTATGGGTCCAACTGCCCTGGCTATGACATACGGAGATTTACTTTATGATGGTGAAGTCACGGTTACATTAAGGATTATCTTTTATACTACCCCCTTTTTCACTTGTATTTAATTTCTTCTTCCTTCTTTCCATTATTAAAAGCCATTCAACCATCTATTTTTTCACAATTCCTTCCTTTGACCTGAAGCCTCCTAGGTCAGATCTCATCCGATTAAAGCTTTCCAGTCAATGAATTTAATACTTCTGATGAAAACATACAGATTTATCCCAAATGGATGAAGTATTTAACTTGTTAATTTGCTTGTTTGTACAAACACAGATGTGGAAAAACATGGAGCAGAGGAAAAGCAAGGGATCTGACTGCAGTCCAAATGTCAAAGCTAATTGTTGTACTTTGGGAAATTAAAGTCTTGATATGGAAATGTAGCCTTTCACTTCCAAATGAAACAATGGCAGGAGATTAATCTATATAGTGCAGCAATATGATTAACTAATGCAGTCTTTGCGTCTATGGTGGGTATTTCAGCCTAAACATTTGTAATGTCATCTATCATGATAATCAGTAAAATGTGGATAGTTTACATAACACTTTAATAAGAGTGTTTGCACACAGAATAAATCTTTAATTGCTGGTTTGAGAAGGCCAATTTCAGCAGTTCTCAGTCAGCCTCATTATGATGAATCAAGTCAATTTGTACATGTAGCTTACTTCTGTGTCTGAATTCATCTTGCATTTCTACTGATTTTTACTGGAAGAAATCACAGGGCAGATGTCCAAGCTCGTTGAAACTGCCAGGCAGAAGATTGAGGAAGCACAGAACAGGCACATCATTCTTCCAGGGAATCCTGGTACAGAAGGTGAGGAGGGAACAGACTGGCACGCCAGAACCTGGAGTACGCATGCTGGGAAAAAAAGGAAAGTTTAAAATTTTGCATTTTGTGAATGCTTTCTTCAAAATTTGCTTTCTTTACTTGTATTTTCCTGACAAAAGTGAATGAAAAGGGTCACTTAGTAACTATTCCTACCTCTTTTTCATGAGTTATCCTGCATTCTGTTCTACCTAATACTAATTTTAATCTGTACTGCCTGAAATCAGAGCAATTAATATATGGTGGTTTCAGTTACCATTTCCCACACTGACTGGATTAAAACATAACACCAGGTCACCACATAGTAGGGAAATAGCAAATTTATTTGAGCCTCTGTAGTATTTCACTGTATTTCTCCTCCTTTTACCATATTTCTTTTCTTTGGGGGGGTGAGATAACTGCTCTCTGTTTTCCAGTCTACTGATTCTTTTGGTTCCATTGCACTAACTGCAATTTTATAAGTTTTAATAGTAACCTTACGAGGCAATATAGGAGAAAATCACTAGGAAAGACTAAGATCACAAAACTCTAATAAAACAGAAACACCAGGTCAGAGAGTCAAAGTATAGGTCTCTCATCATTAGCAGCTTATCCCAAATATAATGCTACTCTGAGGGGATAAAAATGATGCTCTTGTAATAATAATAAAATAATAATACACTGGCATTAACACATCTCTCAAAAGATATAAAAAGCCCTGAAAGAAACAATGGGTTATAAGGACATTCACAGGCAAATCAAAAGGCAATCTGTGGTTCACATTTGTCTTGCAGTAAGTTGTTCTATAGATGCCTGAGCAGTAAATGCTTTTATAAAGTTAATGATTTATGCTTTAAAACTTTCAAATAATAATAAAAAAACTAAAATACTTTTTATGAATAGAATGTAGTACTTTGGTGTTATGAAAGAGGCCAATCTGCAGACCTAAAAATCAAAAGCCATGCTCTCGACTCCGTAGCTTCAGTAAGCAAGTAACTGTAAAGCAAGTTGTCTCAGAGCGCCTGACTTTAACTTGCTTGAGTGACCACATTAAACTTGCTTTTAGGGAGTTAAGTGGCCACGTAGCCTTCCACGTGCATGGAGCTCGTAGGCTCCTGAGCTGCATAGCTAATGAAGCTGCCTACTTAGCCTTTTTTAGCATCCTGTGCCTCACTGAAAGCCAGCGAGCGCAGACAGCTAGCAGCCCGAGCATAACATCATGGATGCTCACGCATGCCAGTATCCTAAGGATACACAGAGGGACTCGTGACACTAGTAGCATCTGTGCAAGCACCACGGCACAAAGCTGTTAGTGTACCTTTACTGGGGCTACCAGGATTGAAGTTTAGGTGGACACATGTATCACGCTGCAACTACAGCTTCCTTTATAAAGTACAGGGGACATTTCCTGCATGTCAGGGCCTCTGATGTCTTTTGGAAAGAGACTGTTATTTGGCCAGTGCAGGTGATGAGGGTAGAGATGGGTGTACGTTCATCAGGGACCACTGCATGTGGCTAGCATGGAGATGAAGCAACATTTGCAGAGATAGGTTCTTCCATAGGTGCGGCATGCACGAATGCAAACGTTTTCCTCTCTTCTCACCTTTTCACAGATATTTGCATAGATATTTCATAGATATTTGCAATCAGAGGCTGCAGCTACAAAGCCTGCAGCTGCGCTGAGCCCCTCACAGTTATGAGCTTCATTGCTAGCTGAAATCAAAGGTGCTTGGATCCATGGGTGCACTGTTACGAACAGCAGAAAGCTTTACCCCAGGATGTATTACCACAGAATTACGTTGTTATGGCGGACCTGACCCTAAAATTGATAATAACTCTACAGAGGCTCAAAAATAACAAAATTAGAATCAACTACTACTAGTTGTTTGCACAACTGCCTGTGGCATACAGATGCTAAAATTTAAAAGGAGTTTAAAGCAGTGTCTTTTTGAAAAATGATCAGAATCATTCCATAGCAGAGCTTGTAGTTTCCTCTCTCTTAGCTTGCAGTGGCAACAGCACAACCCACCTTTAGCCCCCTTGTTGTTTACAAAGTTTCATAATGTGTCTGTAAGCATTTGCTCCAAGGCTGAATTTATATAAAACAGAGTCCAGAAACAATCTGATCTTTGGCTTGTGCAACAGGCGTATCCCTGGCATCTGTAATCTATTCATGAAAAAGCTTTTATAAGCTTTTTGAAATGTCATATAGGGACCAGATTATGACCCAGTTACTACCTGTGTAAATCCAGAGTGATTACACTGACTCCAGTGGCTTACTGAGGACTTAAACTGATGTCAGCTGAGATCAGAATTCAGCTTGTTGTCTTGCATTCTAACTTCACATCTAAATATTCCAGTAGTAATATTAAAAAATTAATTATGTAGCCTTTTTTTTCCCTAATATCATGGAGATAAATCTTCCTTTTTCATATGCTGTTGTTTTAGCTTTTTTTTTTTTTTCCTTCTGAAGATAGGCAGTAGAAAAGAATACAATTTTCTGTTGGCAATTTGTTCTTTAATAAGCTCTTTAACATTCCAGCTATTCAAAGGTCCATAAAAAAACCATACTGCTGGTTGCATTTTACTCTAAAAGATAATGATGATTGTTAGCTAGGTAGAGTGCTGGAATATAATTCAGGCAAACTGAAATGTCTAATATATATTATAGTGAATTGATTATTTAGAGATATTCAGCAAAGGAGTGTTCAAAGTGTACTGTAAACTTTGGGGTAAGGACTATGTTTTTATGTTTTTTCTTTTAGTCTTTATTCCCTGCACAATCCTGTAATTACAGGACCTTTGAATGTGACATTCAGGCAATACATACATTACATATTGCATACAGATACTATCACGCAAGCAAATCAACAGTGCGTGATTCTGAATTCAGAGTAACTATGCTGCCTTAAATGGTGTTATTCCCAATTTACTGCAATGTGAGTGTGGCCTCCTCTACCTATTCCCCTACCCAGCATTTTAATTTTATAACAGCAATAACGACTATGGCATAAGGAGAGCATTTTCAATGGATCTTTATTGTACTCTGTCTCAGCTTCAGTGCTGCTGTGGGAGCAGCAGCATTTCTTTAATGTGCCAACCACAGCTCTCTTTGGACTCGGACTGGTTTGTCCGGTACAGAGGGAAGCATCTGATAATGCGTGCAGCCCCATGGACATGACACATTCAGCAGCATTCAAGTGGTTAAATGATCAAGTATGTTTAGTAGCCTCTGGCTGCACCTCAGGCCTTTGGATTCTTCCCAGCTGGCCATTAGTCCCTAGCAAATGCCCTACAGATAGATCGTTTTTACTTACATACACAAGTAGGGATTTTTCTGTATGCTGCTGTCTGCTGGAAAACAACCAAAATGCAAGTTAACTGCATTAGAGACTTGGGATCTCATGTACAAAGGCATGTAAACGTCTGCCCAGTGCTTTGCGAACATGCTGCAGGAGGCTCCTACAAGCTCTCTTCAATTTCCACTTATTTTCCCTTTCCTCCATGCTCTTTCCCATCAAACCCTTTCCAGATGTCATTCCCTGTGGGGATGGTTAGACAAACAGTAACTCCTTCCTCTCCCATGAGTCTACAAGTCCCCAGTGAATTGCACTAGATTTGCCTGAGGGATTCCCCAGTGCTGCTGCTGTCACCGACTCGTGATGCTGCCGTGGGTAGAGCTGCACTGCTGTGTGCCTGAGCATTAAGTGTCCCATTTTCCCTGCAAAATCTCTTTCCCACATGTATTTTTGCTCTGTATGGAAGCAATATCGGTGCTCCAGGAAAGGCTTTGTCCTTTGCCTCCCCACCTGCCGTTTACAAACAAAGGGCTTTAACACAGACTGGTTGTCTTGTCATCACTTTTTCAGATACCATCTGGCGCAGAAATTTGCTGTGGCGCTTGCTCCACCACACGAGGCGAGATGAAGGTGTGACAGAGGAGCAGAGGGAGCTTTTGGCACAGCCATCTATAAGAACATGCTGGGGAATGGCCTGACAAGAGCACTGCTGGAGAGAGCTGTCTCCAGATGATTCTCACCCAGACTCCTCTTTTTTTTTTTCCCCTAAACAGTGTCCAAGGTTTGAGGTTTGGGCTCTCAGGAGGAGTCCACCTGAAGAAGCTAACCTGCTGTTGCAGCATCCCTGGGAGGATGTGTCCTATGGGTATGTGTGGCCCTGCCAGATGGCTTAGCCCCTGTAGTGGATGCACGGTGCCTTCCTGGCCCTTGAGTGCTTGGCAATGGAAACAGGAGGAATGCAGCATTTCATTTCCTCATGCTGAAACTTCAGTACTGTAATGAGACGGCACTTTCTAACGGGTGGGAAGATAGGAGATCCCTGTGGATTATCTTCCATATAAATTCCTCTGTTTGATTCTTTGGATTAGAGATGGTTTCAGAGGACCCTATTTGCAGCACGCAGAAGAGAATTTGATGCCAAATCAAGAATGATTAAAAAATATCCAAACAGAAAAGAAGGCTTCTCAGCTACAAGTCACTTCATTTTGTGCAGTTCCTTTTTTTTGCCCTTCTCCGAGGTTGATTTGATTCCAGTACTATACACCTGGGAGCAAACAGGATCCAAAACCTAGATAGAGCACAGAGCTAGGGGTCACCCAGCCTTCATTTAGTCATACCTTAGTATGGGCACATCCTCAAAGGTGCCAATTACCTGCAAGAAATAACTAGGCTGCCAGCTGTGATAGGCATTGCACTGCCTGCCAGCTCTGCAGAAGGACATTCCCGGACTTCACACTCTTTCTTTACTCTCTCTTGATATAAAATGCTATGCATTTCTGAGGTGTATGCAATTCTAATCCTTAAATGATAATATTGTTTTGGCATTCAACCAAAATGGGCTCTGTTTGCTGGGAAGGTCTAAAACGGCTCAGCTCTCCTCTATTTAAATAAGAGATAAAAACTGCAAGATTTTTTTTTTAGTGAAACTAATTTAAAAGTCTTTAGGCAGGAAGGAAGAACTGCGGCATTGTTTGCATATGCAGCAGGATTTAGCAGTCTCAAAAGATTGAATACAATTAGGTTGTGGCTTAAACTCATAGTTTAAGGAATGAACACTGGCCCAACTGTTCATGCTACTTGTCTCTTATGCAGACCTTTTCTTTGAGAACAAGTATGAATATTACAAACTCTAGGCAATGAAAAGAGGATATGGAGGAGATTTGGATGCCCCATTGGAAGGGACGAGGCCCAAGCAACTGCACTGGGAGCTGAAACGGTGCCTGAGGAAGCCGGGGAGCGGGGCCTGGTGTCACCTCCTTTGATTGACAGAGGTCTCAACCACTCCTGAGACCGGTGTGCAAGAAGGTTAGAAGGTTCCAGAAGCTGGAGCGTAGCAGATGGACGACTTGGCTTTCTAGATAAACCTTCTATATTCAGTCCTGTGTGAAATGCACTGCTTTCCCTAAAAGCAAGTCTTTTTATACAGAATAAGTGCATTTTATATAGTATTAAGCGAGTTCCATCAGATTACAGAGATTTAGGAGATATGGGGCATTTTTTCTCCTCCGAATGCGGTATAGACTTCTCCAGGGGGCATGTTAACTGGCATACATCAGTGACTGCTTGGAGATGGTCACATACATCTAGTCTGTCGGTCTCCTTTGCAAAGGACAGGATACTGAGAGTCAGTGAACCGGGAAGCAAAGCTCCTGCAGTAGCGTAATGGATAGGACTCTCTTGCAAGGGCCTGACTTCAGCCCCTGCTTCATGAGCAGTTCGTGAGTTTTTCAGCAAATAAACACTAGCTAGAGTAAAAGCACAAATGCCCCAACACTGGTTAGTTGGTGAATGTCTGAGGCAGTGCAAGGTGGAGGAGATGCCAGAGGAAACCGTGAGGGATCAGGGCCTGCCCTTAGGAAGGACTGAGGCCATGATGGCATGTTCTTTGCAATCTTCTCCCCAGAGACTTCTCAGTTCTTTAGGTGGAAAAGTAAGCTGAGCACAAGGCTGTTGATGTGTCAGGGAGGAAACGGGTGGCTGCTTGATGCAGGGAGCTTTGCTACCTTCTGCAATATGTTTTGCACAAAGCTAAATTTTTGAAGAGAGAGACTAAGTCCTTTGCCCTCAAGGCAGAGTTTGGATAAAATTCCAGGGAATTGTCTCTGGGTATGGCTGAGCAATGGACACAGACAGTGTAATGTAGTATCTCCCAGAAAGGAGGAACATTTCCCTTTCTATAGGTTAGGCAGCTCCACTCCCAAAATGTTGGGCTTCTGCTTTCTTTAACTCTGATATCCTTATGGATCCTGTTCTGACTAATCTTCCACACTCACAAATGTGGACAGAAGGGCATAATTTTTGAATGAGGATCATCTGTGCAAAAATAAGGGGAAAAAAAATCTGTAGATGTGGGCCTCAGAGAAAAACAAAACAAAACAAAAATCAAAAAACCCAACGCAAGGTTTATCTCTTTTACAGAACACTTCATTGCATGAGGGATGATTTGCAAATACTCTTCTGGATTTGTGAGACCCTTAGTGAAAATGCTAGCAAGAGCTAGTATTTATGTTTTATTAACAAGTGAAAAAGTCCCCCCACAAAAAGAAAATACCGCCAAACTTCCTGTGAATTTTTTTTTTAAAAATGGTTTAATACAGTAAATTTCAGAAAAGTGAAATCTGTTTCATTCAAATGTTAATCATGCTTTTTTTAGTGTTGTCTTATATAGTAACAATTTAATTTTCCAGAAACATGTTGAAACAAAAAATGAAACATTTTATTTAACAAATGTAGCCATTATTAAAAGGTCTTGATTTAATTTTTCGCTTAAGCAAAATGCTGTCTAAGTTGACTTTTATTTTTTTCAATACATGCCAATTCCAGGAAAGGTTGCTTTTTCTTTTCTTTCAATGAATATATAGCTCAACAATGGAATTCTAATGCAACCTAATGCTTATGGGTCTTGTGTCAAGTAGTTTTTGAACCTGGCTTTGAATTTGAATAGGTAAAAAACAGTGCATAAAAAATAGGTTTGCAAGTTGCTGATGAAATGGGCTGACTCCAGGCATGATCAATTGAAGAAAATTTGGACCAAAAAAGGCATCTGAAAATACTAGAGGCAATAAGACATATTATTTCCTGTCTATAAAATAACAGTAATTTTCTTAAGTATACTTTTTAGAAAACTGTCTCTTTTTTAAACCTTCTGCACAAAACCCTGTATTTTTAGTGAATGGCTTTGCAGATAGATGCTGACCTAGCTGAGCTAACTTTAGGGATAAGCAACCAAGGCAGTTCACATGCCCCAGGCCATAAGAGGCCCTAAAAAGGTAACTCCTGCCTAAACCTCCCAGTTAGGGGAGCAGGACTGCAGATTTGGATGCCAGTTGTTAGCCCATGAGTGTAGATAACTGAGCATGGTTATTTCCTACTGTTTTTACACTGCAGTAACAGCACACCTAGACACTTTTTAAAAATCTGTGATTCAAATCAATTATTAGTAAGGAAAGGAAAAGCTGGTCGTGCATGATTCCCTGTGACAATGTTTCAGTTATTTTTAGTGTGCTGAGTTCCACCAAACACTTGTGTGTGACATGGCATTAAAATATTGAGAGAACACAAATCTTGAGTAGACAGGAGATGACCTATACTTGAGATTTCTGCTGAAAAATTGAAACAGGAGACCTAGATGAGAGCCTCTCAATGTGCATTCAAGGCAGCTGTTCTGACAAAAGAGGCTGTGAGATCTCCAGAGGTTCTACACTGATGTATTTAGTTGTCAATAATTTATGTTTTAACGGTTTCCTAAGAATAATTCACGTATACAAAGTGCAGACATATAGGTCAATAGCGTATATTTGAAAGAGTTCATAAGCATGCAAGATCTATTAGAGTTTAAGGGATCGATAATACTCTCAAGAGCCCATACATATGCATTGACAAGACAGGGAGGGCTGTTGTTATAGTCTATCAAATCAATAATCCTCATTTAAGTACCATGTGAAAGGTAGTTTTAAATGTGTATCAGCTCAGGCGTGACCATGTTGTTAGAGATTTGAAAATCAATAAGTGAGGTTGTAGCCAGCTGCTGAGGCTCCATGGTTGAGGAGTGGGTCTGCTGCCTGATATTTTGGATTCTCACAAACTTTTGGGGGTCAACTATCAAATGAATGTCCAGCATTATGATGGCACTGCTATTAAACTGCACTGATTTTTTGGGGGGGATATTCTGGTGTGGGCTCTGAGAACTACTCTGTCCTCATTTTCATCAGCATAATATTTTCTAAGCACGTTTAATACCAGGTGTCATTTAATGTATGATCAATAAACAGGGGTTCATTCCTGGCAAATTTTCCTTGTCAACATGGTATGTTTTATCTTTAAAACCAACAAATAAATAATATAAAACCAAACAGCCTCCCAGAAAAGACTAAATAAATGAAATACTTTTTAAAAATTGGATTGGTATAGCTGATAAACCTCCTAAGTCATCAAGGTTCCAATGGAATTCAGCTCCAGAGCATGTATCTGTGAAGGTCAGATAGAGTTCCTGGCCTGATATATTTAATTATCAGTATCTTCCCTTGAGAAATCTCCTTATTCTAGACAATGCTCCCCAAGAAAGTTATTATCTTGATTTGATCTGTTAAGAAAGAAGCTCTGATGAGACAAGCAGAGGAGAGTACTGCGCCTTTTGTTGAACACTGATGTGCTTCTCATTCATTTGCAGAACGCCAGATACTGTGGAAAGGCACATAATGATGCAATTACTGAAAATCAAATCATAATGATGCCAACTAATGTTCCCACTAGGGCTCCTCTCTGGGGAAGGAAGCCTTGGGGAAGGAAAACTTCATGATCCTCCTGTTCAGCCTAATTTAGGTTAATGTTATCAGGGCATGCAGTTAGCATTCCCTGACATGTCTCAAAGCTTTGGTTAAGCATGTGGGAGACCAAAGGGTAGGTCTGGTTCAAGGAGCCTTCAGTGGGGAAGTGGGACGGTGAGAAAGCTGAGTGGTGTCTGTGACTGGGTAATGACCTACCTGCACACATAATCCTCTTCCAGGTCTTTTTTTTGCAGGGGGTGGATGGGTATTAGAAAGAGCACCACAGCTACCCACAATGATGCTATCTGTCTAATGTTCTGAGATGCCAGGCATACATACTTCTATTTAAAATGCATAGTAATTTATTGCATCCTCTTAAGGATAGCTAAAGTATAAACTATATCATCTCTGTAGGCAATCCCAGAGTGATCACAGTAAACTTTGAGTTTCGAGTCCATCATCTTAAATGGAAACTGGACCTCTGTACTGGCCAAGAGGACCTGCTATTTTACCTTTTACTTCCATGAACAATTTGCTTTTTAAAAATAATTGAAATGTTACTAATAAACATTTTATCTATAAACAGTCTGGTCCATCCTTACCCCAGCAGGTAAATTGTAGGGCTATAGATGTCTACACTGGAGACCAGGAGTAGTGTCACAGTGTGGACAGTTATCTTCTGCATATGAGGGTCTTCGGTCTGATTATAACCAGACTCAAGTCTCAGATGACTCAGTGCTGAGAGTTCTTACTTATAACTTACAAAATACAAAGGAAATCAGAATGACATTTCTGAGTTTTGAAAACAGCGGTAGGTCTCCAAATGAGACAAAAATAGTAAATAAAATGAATCATATTAAAAGCAGATCCCACATCTTAAAATCTAAGTACTTTTCAGATGATAAAAATGAATATATTAAATGTAAAGCAGCAGGAACTTTTCTAAAATATTCACCTCTTTTCAACTTTTGCTTAGGCTTTCTTTGCTTCAGTGTTTACCAAGGACAGCCATCTGTAATCCCAGATCCTATGGACAAGATAAGATGTCTGGAGAGAGGAAGACTTGCCCTGGGTGAAGGAAGATTTGGTCAGAGGAAACTCGACACCCACAAATCCATGGGTTATGATAGGATGCACCCCAGAGTGCTGTGTGTGCTGGCGGATGTTGTAGCTAAGCTGCTCGCCATCATCTTTGAAAGGTCCTAAAGAACAGGGAAGGTGCCAGAGGACTAGAGAAAAGCCAGTGTCACTCTGGTCTTCAAAAAAGGCAAGAAGGAGGACCGGGCCAACTACACGCTGGTGAGCCTGACCTCTATCCCTGGAAAGGTGATGGAGCAGCTCATCCTGGCTGCTGTCCCCAGGCATGTGGAGGAGAAGAAGGTGCTCAGGAGTAGCCAGCATGGGTTCACCAAGGGGAGATCATGCCTGACTAACCTGATAGCCTTCTATGATGGAATGACTGCCTGGATAGATGAGGGAAGAACGGTGGGTGTCATCTATTTGGACTTCAGTAAGGCTTTTGACAATGTCCCTCATAGCATCCTCCTGGGCAAACTCCTGAAGTGTGAGATAGATGAGTGAACTGTGAAGTGGATTGAGACTGGCTGGATGGCAGGGCTCAAAGGGTAGTGATCAGTGGTGCAGAGTCCAGTTGGAGGCCTGTGGTTACCAGTGTCCCCCGAGGGTCAGTCCTCGGTCCGGTCCTGTTCTGCTTATTCGTCAATGACTTGCATGAAGGGACGGAGTGCCCCCTCTGCAAGTTTGCTGATGATACAAAGCTGGGAGGAGTAGCTGATAGCGCAGAGGGCTGCGCTGCCATGCAGAGGGACCTGGACAGACTGGACAACTGGCCAGTGAGAAACCTCCTGAAGTTCAACAGGACAAGTGCAGGATCCTGCACCTGGGGAGGAATAACCCCAGGCACCAGTACAGGCTGGGGACTGGCCTTCTGCAGATCAGCTCTGCAGGGAAGGACCTGGGCCTCATGGTGGACGACAAGTTGATCATGATTCAAAACTCCTTAGACGTGACCCTGTGCCACATGCTCTAGGTGACCCTGCATGTGCAGGAGGGGATTGGACTGGATGATCTCTAAAGGTCCCTTCCAACTTTAATGATTCTATGATTCTGATACTGTGATTTCTAAGGTTCCTTCTACTCCCTATTGCATTTAGCACCTATGCTTATGCAGTATATCCTCGTGCCTCCAAAAAATTAGTGGAAACTAATATTATCCAACACTGCAGTTTGACATGGTGTTATATTTGCCTGAAATAAACAGCAATCTTCATTTCTCAGTGTCAGTTCACCAAAAAAGGTATATAAAACCTTGCGTTACAGTTGATAAACCTAGCAGATCATAAAAAAGTATTAGTATCATAAAACTTTAAAAGCATAAATGAGGAGATAATATGAGGGGTGGGATATACTAGTGGGAAGGTGGGGGGATAATCTGAGTGTTCTGCTTTGCTTCTTATTAAGTTACCAGTAAAAATGCAAAGAAGATAATTTTAATAATGGAGATGTTGGCTGCAGTCAACCTTTTTTTTTGTCTCAGAGGTGAAATCTTAAATAGTCAAATGAGTGTGAGAATAATATGGCCCCCATTAAAGTGATTTTAAATTTACGAATAATTTTTGCTAATACCACTGAGCAATGGGAATAATTAGAATGGTTTCAGTAATGCTGAAGATTTGAATAATTAAAGACACAAGATTAATTTGAGAAGAGGCATCATTAACCTAAATCAAATATTAGATTTCTTGTAAAGGAGAGGCGGTTTAGCCATAACCACATTTTTCAGATAGGGAATCTCATTAAATACTATGGCTTGTGTTTTACTCTGCACCCACAGGATTTACTTGCATGAATATTAAATCTGTGTGTATTGAATATAAGCTTTTAAATCCCATGATATGGCCCAACATTTTTGTACTGCGTAATGCATTAATTGAATAATCTTGTTTTCACTTTGGATGATCATAGTTACCTAAGGGTCACTTTCAATCACATTTTTTTTCCCAGGAAGATTAAAAAGTTCAAGCCTGAGCTGTAGAAAGTGCCCTTGCCTCTTTTTTTCTTTTTTATCTCCCTGATATATTTCTCTCTAGGATCCATTTGTTAATGTCACAGCTGCTTTCTTTTGAATGAACTAAAAAGCATTTTCATGAACACCAAAGCAAAGAGTACATACAATACAGCGTGTACATGTGCTGCACTGAAAGCTACAGTTACCAACATGAGAGTGCATTCCTCAAAAGAATAACTTTTCTTTCTTAGCTGCTAACAAACATAGTGCATTTATGTTGATGAAGATGCAAAACCATATAATTAAGCAAAGAACTCATGATAAAAAAAAGTTTTTCTCTATTTATAGGAAAACAGTCCTTCATACATATTGATTTGTGCTATATTATTTTCCCACAATGTAGTGGTTTTCTATAAATATCAGTATCTGATAATGAGCGCTGCCACTACTCATTATTTCTCTACTTGCAGAATTTAATGAATAGAAATGCATTCATTATATGGAAATCTATTACCTTTTATGCCTTTGATGAAGCTAGCGCCTGATTTGAAGTTTTGACCACCATTAATGATATGCAGAGAGCTGTGTCTTATCTTATAATGATATGGCTGAAGAATTTATCAATGGAATTTATTAGATGCTAATTCATCTTCTATGCATTACTTAAGCAGCTGCATCTCAATTTTATATTGCTTTCTGGAATATCGTTTCTGTTTTTTTTCCTCCTCATTCTTTTTTTTTCCAAAAATTGATTTCTATGATGGAAACATAGGCTATTTATTTAAAAAGTTTGAGTTCATTGACTTAAAGGAATGTTACCTTTCTAGGCTACAGTGTCTTGGAAGAACCTGAGAAATATCACGCACCAGTGATATGTTTCCCAAGCCTGTGGCACAGTCAGCTTGTCTTTTGGTTGCATCAGGACTCTGTGGTTTATTTATTCCACTAGAAAGTCTTTCACCTTTACTAGTACAAAGTAAGAACTTATTTACACTGAACCAAGTTAGTTAGTGCAAGCTGTAATTCTACAATGAGGCAGCATCTACTGTTCCACACAAAACTGGGCAATTTCAGTTTCTAGACTTTCTGCCTGCACTGGAGTTGGTTTGATGGCTACAGCTCTTCCATTGTTGTACTCTGAATGATCTGAATACTGATTGCTTGGTGGAGCTGGTGTCTGATGTTGGTCAATGTTCTTATGTTATATATATCTAGAGAACCTTTATATCTAGAGACCTTTCAACAGATCCAGGAATCCAGTAGATCACCATACATTTACAAACCATGTGCATTCTTTCAGATGATCTATTTTTCTTGCTTTCTCTCTCTCTTGTATCTAGCCACATAAAAGATGTTAACATCTTGGTTTTCAAAGTCCTTAGCCCTGCAACCTGTTTCAAAGGGGGCACTGCCTTAAGTATGGAAGGCACTACTTCAGGAAGAACAGAGAGATCTATATTTAAATAACTATATTGTACTAGTTTCCTTGTAATGGGGATAAAGTCTAGCAACTCATCTGGAAAAGCCTCTTGAGACCTGCTGCAGCCTTCCCTCGGGTCATCTTTCCTGTCTCAACATCTATTTTGGCTTCTATTGCAGTTCTTGCCTCCAACACGGATCTACGTTTTACCTCTAAAACAAGGGTCTGAATGTTTTCGTTAGTGTCTGGTAAGGCCGTTGGACTTGCTCTGCCCAATTATTGCTGTGATTTGCTTTCAGCTTCAGCTTTTGAATCAATTTGTAGTGATTTTAGCTTTCCTGGTGGGATGGGTAGAGAGCTCAGCATGTTCCCCTGTGTATTCATAATTTTAGCCCCTCCTCAGTCACCTTCACTGTCACCAGCAGGCATAGACACAGCTGTGTCATCTGAAAGAGCAGCAGCAGCTTTTTAGAAGAGACTGAATCAGCTAAGGCTGGTGCCTCTTTTCCTGGAGCTTTTTGTCCCAGTCAGGGACCGGAGAGCAGCCTGATCAAGCACTGCAGTATTTTTATTGCTGAGGCATTTTTCCTTTTCTATGTGGAAGCCGACACAGTCTTACAGACAGTTTCTTGCAGAAATATTTAGAACAGCTCTCAGCTTCAAAATGGGCCTGTAAGGAGAGGTCCTCTGTTAAATTCCTCAGGATATGTTTTGTCCGGTTTGCACAGCTTGGCTAATTTCCCATGCTATTATCAGTTCTACCAAAAATACGACCTTACAGTCATGTTTGAAAATGTCATACTTCTAGAATCAGAAAGTGGTGCAAATCAGCTTTGCTGCATTGCAGTAGATGTCAGTTTATCTTGAAGGAGATAAATTCTTGAGGATGAGCATATCTTGAGGATGTTCCTGTCTTTAAGGCCACACTTTCTCATCAACTTCATCATGCTTAAGACCTGTGAAGAGATTGTTCCATTTCAGTCTTACTTTCTATTTTCCAAGCATCTACTAGTTACAATTCATAAGGAATGATGTTGAATCTATTGTGAGTTAATTCCTCAGTGTCCTAGTTGTCTAGGGCATCAACATCATTTACAATGACCCGCTGCTGGACCTTGCAAGCTTCAGATGTAAGTTAGAGCAGCACTGTGTCCCTGCAGATGTCCCAGGCCTCCCTATGCCACATGGGAGGACTCAGCACCGTGCTGTGACCTGCAGCAACCTCACCAACAAGCTCAGAAAACTGGGAAAATCAAGAGAGTATATATACTCCATCAACACTTTTCTAGCTCATGTTATTTTCTGCTTCCGACTGCAAGTAGGGAAATGGCTGACTGGTTGCAACAGTGTTGAGCTTTCCTTATGGGACCAAATCAGGATGAAACACTTTCACAGGGCCAAGATCCTAAAAGTTAATCTGTTAATCTATCAAATCTGTTAAAAAAAACCCCTCCTCATGTGTTTTAGGAAATTCAGTTCAGAGTACCTGAAATCAAGCTTCAGAAATCTATTTCCTTCAAAATAAGTAAATATAGTGGGTAAATAGAACCAAATACATACTATTAATTAACTATGGATTTATTTTCTTTGGATTATTGAACAAGGTACAAAGAGTGCATAAATCTAAAGATTTAGAAGCCGTTGACATAAATTACAGCAATAAATGAAACAAAACACCTTCCAGAATGCAATGCTGTGGCTAGGACTTGGCTTTCTCATCACAAACGAATCTCTGTATACTCAATAAAGGTAGCTGACATTTGAGAAATCATGGCTGCTTCTGGCTATGACACGAAGCAAGTTTCGGAGCTTAACATGGTCACAGAAGACCAGTCCTGTCCCTTTTAATCCTGATGAAGGATTGTGCCTGATCCTAACAGTAGCATTGGAGTAGGTACATAGAGAAATACATACTTTGGGGTTTTTTAAGTCCTCACATCATTGAGAGTCACATTTTTAAAAACATGTTGGGACCTACATATATATATAGGTTGTTAGTGCCTGTCATTCCTTACTGTTTGTTATAGGTGCTTTGGCAAGGGTCTTAAAGTATATTGATAAAAGGTTCAGAAGATAAGGTTGAGACCTTTTGTCTATGTTGGTAAATTAAACAGTGCTTGGGACAGCTGCCAGGTATGGCAATGTGACTGTGAATCCTGCCATGCCTGTCCTGCTCTCGGCCCATGCCAGCTAATTCATTCTCAAACATTACCCAGGCCTGGCTTGGGAGCTGAAATGACTCCCAGAGCCTTTTCTGGTAGACCACGTAGCCACATTGAGTTAAATCTCTTGCAAGCATAAATACAGCCTGTTCTGCACTGGCTGGTCTCGGTGGCAGTGACATTCACAGGCACATTTCATTGACTGTTAAAAAATATTGTTCTAATTAACAGTGATGATTATTACAGTAAAGTCCTACACTGACATATTGTGCTCATGTGACGCATTTTTGGCAATCTTAAAGCATAAACTTTAAGAGTTTTTTTTTCATATATACTAAAAACACTGTAAAATTTCACGATTCCTCAGAGGCTTAAATTTTCATGTCCAATAAAGCATATAGTGAGACCAATAAACATGGCAAGATTACCTAATTTGCTTGTCCCTTGATGTTCTGGGTCAGTGATACAGTAAAGTAAGCATCTTTATGCATTAAGAGCACACTGCACAAAATGAGAGTTTATGTTTCAGTAACTTCAGATGGGAGGCTATGTTCGCCACCAAATCAAAGCTCCAGAGATCAGTTCAAAGGAACCGTGCCTTCAGGATGCTTTTATGGGTTTTTTTTCCCCAAGAGGGAAAAAAGAGGGAGGCTTGGCAGACAGTTCAAAGAGTTTAACAACAGCTCAAACAATAATTATTATTAACAACAACAACAGTAATAATGATTTTTATAATATCCAGCATAATTGTCTGAGAAGGGCATATGTCTCAATTGCAAAACTACTTCTGGTGCAAAGAAAAAAGCAGCAGAGTAAATGATACTTTGGAGATGAGAAGATGACATTTCCTCACTTTTTCAATCTATTTTACAGCATTTTGGTGACTTTATTGCTATTTTGTTTGTGCATCTCCCCATTTGCCAGATGCTAAAGGCAAATTGGCTGAGGCTGTATCTCTCTTAGGAAGTAATACAGACCAATAGAATAGACCTTTACAGCAAAACACTGTGATGCTGAGGACATGATGTCGGCACGATGCATCTTTTGGGAAAACAGGGACATGTCAGGGACAAGGATCTCTAGTCCAGCCCTCTGAACTGGATGACCATTAGCTGGTAGCTGCCTTATGGAGCGTATCTTCAAGTTCATGCTAGACAGTGAACTCTGAGACTGGGCTGCCTTGCGAACCCATCAAAGCAAGTGCAGGTGACGGGGAGTTCCTCTATACAAGTACCTCCCTGTTGTGAAGTGCAAAGATAGGTTTACCATGAAATCCTGTTGCTGTAAGATTAACGAAAAATTATCATTTTTCAAATACCACATATTATTGTGCAAATAAATGATATAGGCAAAGGCTTTGGGTGCAAATCTCGCTGATACTTTTCCTTATATCACTTCCCTAAACAGTGATTGCTTGTATCTCCTGACGGAGTTAAAGAGGTCTAAAGCAAACAGAATCAAATGTCATTATTAAACATTAAATTGGAAACGTCCAGGTTGAATGACTCCTAAGAGTGAACTGAGTACATCTCTTTTTCCAATATCCTTTGGAGTCACAAGCTCAATTCTCGGTATAGTGTATGGTGAAAACAGGGTAGTGACATCATGGTAAAATTCATCACATTAGGACTCTACTGAAGCCCTCCATTTTTTTTTTCAGACTTGAGATTAAACAGGTGTTGCACTTGACATTGCACTTGCTGGTTGGCAAAAGGAATAGAGAGTTCCGCTATTTTCTCTGTGCCTTTTTCTGATACAAGGTTTGACACTTGGAGACGGAGCGGCTGATGAAGCACTGTCAAAGCCAGCGCTTCAGATGGTGCAAAGTTGTATCATTCACTTGTTGGCTGCAGACATACGACTGCAGACAAATGCAGAGAATAGCTTCCAATTTACCAACAGAATCAAAGGTTTCTCTTGTTTTAATGGCTTCAGATTCTGAGGTCGGGAGCTGCCCTGAATAACTCTTTGACTAATCTTTGGCTGCCTGTGCAAACTCCAAGAAAAGAGCCAGAACCAAAAAGTGAGAAGTGAAATGGTGCTACATGTCTGTCGGCTGCGTGCAGTGGCACTTCGACTCCTGTGCCCACAGCAATGTCATTCAGGGAAAAATAAAAGGGAACTCATTGGATGTGTAATGAGCCTGGCAGAGAGCAGTGTCTGCCCTGCTGAAAAGACCTGATGAGGAAGTGGCAGGGGATATATGTGTGAACATTGTTTTTGTTTCACTTTGGAGAAATGCCCTATCCCAGGCAGGACAACAGGTTGCCCATCTCTTGCTGGGCTCCTTTGGACAGTCTAAGAAAATCTGTTGTCATCAGCTATCAGGCATCTACCTCCCTGTGGAGAATTGGGTTATTTTCTCAACATTTCAACAATCCCAGATACCTAATACACTAAAAGAAGAAGAAGCATATCTGAAAGCAAGTCTGACAAGAAAGAAAGTAATCTGCTGTGACAAAAACAAGAAGAGAAGAAAAAAGAAAAGAAAAGAAAAGAAAAGAAAAGAAAAGAAAAGAAAAGAAAAGAAAAGAAAAGAAAAGAAAAGAAGAAAAAAGAAAAGAAAAGAAAAGAAAAGAAAAGAAAAGAAAAGAAAAGAAAAGAAAAGAAAAGAAAAGAAAAGAAAANAAAGAAAAGAAAAGAAAAGAAAAGAAAAGAAAAGAAAAGAAAAGAAAAGAAAAGAAAAGAAAAGAAAAGAAAAGAAAAGAAAAGAAAAGAAAAGATGGTCCAAATGATCTTTTTTGCTTAATCGTCACTGAGTCGTGTGTGTTTGCACAACAAGAATAAGCCTTATCAATTCTTCTTCTGCAAATACATTTTATGGATGTGGATACTCTTGTGTTATACAATGTAGTTAAGTATAACCTAAGCCTCTGTGTTAGCATACACAATTAAAAACAAGACTTATCTTCAACTGTGAGGTGAATATCTGTGAACTGCCTGAAGGAATCTTTCTAGTGAAGGGCTATCAAGTTCTTCAGAAAGCCACTTATATCCTAGAGCAATGAGTCTCCTTCTCTGGAGATCTTCAAAACCCGCCTGGACACCACCCTGTGCCACATGCTCTAGGAGACCCTGTGTGTGCAGGGGGGTTGGACTAGATGACCTCTACAGGTCCCTTCCAACCCTAGGCATTCTATGATTCTAATTGAGCTAGAAGGAACCTTAGGAAGTCTCTAGTCTGACCTCCTTCTCAAAGCAGGATCAGCTGTGGGATCAGACCAGGCTGCTGGGGGCTGTGTCCATAGTGTGGTCTTGAAAAGTTCAATTGATGGAGAGTGCGCAACTGCTGTAGCACCTTGCTCCACTCTTTCACTATTCTTATGGTGTAGAAGTTTCTCCTTATATTCAATTCCATTTTAGGAATTTGCTCCAACAAGTCTTTTTTAACAGAACAAGAGATCTGTGTTTACAAGAATTGATCTAAACTCCTTTTTGGTACACTGAAGGAAGACAAAACCCAAAGCATCTTTGTCCCTGGAATTTCTGTGAAATGATATTGAAAAATTCCTACCTAATAGGAGATGAAACATAATTATTAGGACCTGAAAGATGACACAAAGTGAATATACAGACAGCAGTTGATCTTAGGCAAGAGTTGGAGCCATCTTAGTACTGCAGAGGTTTAAAAAGGGAGCTAATATGAAAGGTATTCTGTTTTCCTAGCCACCAAGTAGTGGGTAATAGGAAAAAGGAGTTCATGAATATCTAAGAGGAAAGAAGATCCCAGGGCAGAATTAAAATCAGTCCCCCTCTTTGTTTTAGTCTTACCTGTTACTGTCATCAAATGCAGTAAGAGGTAGGTAACCTCTATCTCAGAGGAGGAGGATAGGAAGGAGATGTAAAGTATAAGGAACCTTTTAAAAAAATAATCTTGGTTTCCCTATTCTGATTTGAATAGTTTGATTAAATATTTCAAGATATACTTTGTTTTCACTAAATGAGAAGCATTCTTAGGAGAAACAGATCATTTTCCTTAGAGAGGAAACATCAGCATGTTGCATGTTCATATTGTTGGTGATGTAAAGATGATTCTCTAGCCTGCATTCCTTTGCTCTGATTCATAACAGCATTTGGAGAATCTGGTCAGTGCCTGATGCATCTACTACTTTAACAAACTTACTAAGGGCTGGGGGAACGTGTAGCAATTAAAAAAAAATGCACACAAAGAAGGGTCATCCTGTGAAGTCAGGGACTGTTTCCTTGTTGAAATCTGCTATTTTAAAACCTGGAACATTGGAAAATTGTTTTATCAGGAATGGTAATTAATTCAGCTGTGGATAAGGTTGAGACCTGATGGCATTATGATGATAAGTCAAAATAAAGGCTGAAATCATGGTAAGGTGAACCTTATGATTTCTTGTATTCTGGTGAAAAAAACTGCCTTGCTTGAATTCTGATGACATGGTGACATTTTCAAATATTTAGTCAAGTCTGGTATGTTTTCAAGCTTTCAAAAGTGTTTTCCAAAACAAATCACTTTTCTGAAATCATTTGTAAGTCAGAACAATTGGCAAAAATTGGTAGTAGGAAACTATTCTGGTTGCTGTCCTTCCCATGCCAAAGGATGAGGGGAAACTTATGCATGGGAAAGAAAACAATAGGATCCTCACAAAAAGATGATTTTTCCCCTCTCAAACACACTTTTCAGTTCCAGTCCCTTCTGCATTTTCCAAATGCAATTTCTCAGTTTCCAAAGGCAAACTGTCAAAGATAAGGCAAACAAACAACCCAAAAAGCCCACATGTGACAAAAGCGATGAGACAAACCGGTCCTGGAAAACACCTTGAGAAGACAAAGAAGTAACAAAATCAAGTGCTGCGCTGCTGTCAGGAGGCCCTTTCAGGAGCCGCCAGGTTTTCAGCAGCGTTCAAGCTGCATTTCAGCAGCGCTTGCTGGCGACTGTAAGCAGCGCGGGCTGCCTTTGGCTAGGCTACGCTCCAGACCCATTGAAATAAGTGGGAATCCTGCCACTCGCTTCCTGCAGCTCTTTTTGACACAAGACAACTCAGAGAATTGCACGGCTCCCTCCACAGCCGCCCGCTTTCATACGCAAAGCAGCCGAATCCCTTTCTTCTTTCTCCTGCGGAGAAAGTTACAGAGGATTTTGCAAAAGAGCAACTGCTAATGACTACACCAAAGAAGGAATATTTGCTTTGTTAAATATAGCTGCCAGGACTTCCACTTTTGGCAGAGGATAACTGATGTCAGCAGCAATCTCTCACCCTCTGCCTAAGAAGGTTGTATTTCCCAACCACATTCAGACATTTCACAGCCCAAGGTGCTGATCACACAGAAACCCCATAAAAACAAACAACCCCACTTCATAAACCCAGTGACTTTATCAAGGTGTGCATGTGATGTTCTGCTGTCAGTTGTCCCACCAGTGCTCTTAGGTCTGAAAATATGAAATATGCATGTATGCAATATATATGTACTTGCATATCTATAATACTACAGTAAATGTCAATCTTATGAAATCCCTGGAAAAGGCAGTAGAAATTAAAATGTCTGAGTGTTAGGGATTGAATAGAGGGGATTTTTTTTACCACTGCCTAATACAAACGTTGCTACAATATTCCAGAAGGCAATGATAGTTCATAACCTCTAGAGTAAATTAACATAATAGCTATAAGACTTATTTACTTCCTGAAATGTGAATAATGAAGCCTGGAAAAATGTCAGCCAGCCAAACAGCATCCAAGCTAAACACACCTCTACTGGTTATGGTCTGTTCTTTGAAAAATATTACTATTTGATTCCTACAGGCAAACAGCTTTTATTGGATCCATTTTTTGTCTATCTCTTAGAATATTCCTTCTAAAAAGCAAACACTCTTGATAAATTGTTTGATTATCTGAGCTGATACCCTTGTCTTATTGTTTCAGTAATTTAACAAGAGAAGAAACAGTATTCATGCTGTTCATGGCAGTGTATGTAAAAAGAAAATAAAAAGTAGTATAAGTTGTATAAGCTTTATTTCTGGTGAATAACAAGTTGCATTATCTCCAGACATACAGAGTGGTTATGATTTGCTGTAACTGTCAACTGTTAAACTTTTTTGTGGTCAATAAATCTTTTTATTTATTTTTTTACATAATAAACTTTTTATAATATGTTGCTACCCTAATATCAGAATTTGGAACAATTTTTATTTTGAAGGCCAGCTATTGTTTACATAATTCAGAAATGCACCTAATCCCACTCTCATCTTTAAAAACATTTAAATGAATGAAACCTAAACAAGCTCAGTATATACTAAAGGGAGAAAAGTCGTGGGTGTTGAGTCCTAATCCAGTAGTAATGGGTGTAGATACAGAATATATTTTATATCTCCTAATAAAAATAATATGTGGCTGTTTAAAAAAAAATCAAAAAATGCTTCTTTAGAGATACATTTTCAATACATAGATCACTCATCCTCTTGCCCTTGATCTCTATGTAAGAAAAAACTTCCAGTTACATTAAAGTTAATGAAAATAACCTTTGCAACAAAGGTTGTTTTTTTAATACTCTTGAAAAAAATACATTTCCCCACATGAAAATTCTTCGTTATTCTAATACAATGATTCAGTAGAGCCTTGGGTTTTTTTTATCACATAAAAGGGAAGAGGAGGATGGCAAATCAAAAAGTAGAAATAGCTGTGATTTTTGCATAGTAGTATTTTTTTTCCAGATTAATTGATGAATCAGGATCCTATGTTATCATCATCCTCAGTCAGAATGGAAGAGATGATGGAGGAGAAAGGGGCTGCTGCAGGTGTGGAGGAAATACTTACAGAAGATTGTATAAAAAAATCCCTTAAACTAGTCAAAAATCATTTACTATAGTCCAGCTGTTCATTTACTTATTTTTCTTTTGGTTTTGGCGTGAAAATGAGTATATTATTTTTGCAGAAGGTTTTTCTTTTTTCTCTTTTCTTTTTTTTTTTTTTGAGATCAGAATCATCAGATGCAGCTGGGGGATTGCTGTGCTTGGGAAGCTGAGAACAGCAAGCTTGGGAAAGAAAGAAGGCAAAGCACAGGATATGGAATGTCAAGGAAAATGCATTTCTCTAGATTTTCAACACATTTTGTTCACTTTAAGAAAGAAATAAAAGCAAATCAAAATGCAAAGCAAGTACAGCTGTTAAATTCTGTATCAGAAAGCTACACTGTATTTACCTCAAATTGCCTCTCAGAACAGCATCTGAGCAAGAAGTCAGGCACCTTCAGCCATGAACTATTGGATAATGGTGCTATGTCCTCCTGAATTACTATCTTCCCCATGCTAGTGCATATTTTTACTGAACTTCAAAATGTTCCTCATAGGCAGATCTCTTAACTTTAAATTTTCTAAGACCATAATTCAGGAATGCATTCATGTTCAGAAAAAAACGCTACGCTCACTTATCTTCAAGCATTTGTAGACCTTAAGATAGATGTTGGGGCACAGAGGTAGAATGATTAAGTATCTCACATTTTAATATTTTTCCTTTTAATATGTGTCAACCATTTAAAATTGTTTAAGGTAGGAAAGATTTTGTTCTTTTACTGAAAAACAAAAGCCAAACATGATTAAAATTCACTGGTCTTCGTTTCACGCCTCTCTATATGTCTACAAAATAGGCCCTAAAATCTGAGATACCATTCTTGGCTCTCTTTTTGATAATGCAAGAGAAATAGACTGAAGCACTCTAGGATAGGATAGACGAGGATAAATGTTGAATAGGATAAAGAAAGCAGACCAAGTCTTTGCTTACGAAATCAAAATAGTAACTGTGGAAATGATAAAAAGAAAAACTATGAGACAAATATGCTTGTGCATGTTCTTCACGCTTCCCAGGCGCTGCTGGAAGGTGAAGCAGCAGCACAATGGTTTGATGCTATTTCTGGATTGCTGCATCTTGCATGATTTCAATGTGTTTTCCCCCCATTTAGTGTCTGTCTCCAGATCTTTCTCTCTTGTCCTGACCATGCTGTGTGTCTACCTCAGTAGCTCAATTGCAAGGTACGATGCAACTGTTCTCTTCCTACTGCTTCCAGGAGTAGAGATCAATCTAACCTGCATTTTTTTTTTTCATATTAGCTCTATACTTTAATTATAAGTTTAAATATCACATATTTAAACATTTGAACAGATAACTCCAACTGTCCATGGCCAACTGCTACTTTCTTGGTCACTTTCTGCAGGATGGGGCATTTGTGAAAGTGACTGAGGGGCATACTAGGAGCAATTAAAAACATGAAACCATTAACTTTTTGTCTCTGTGCATGGTCAGAAGCCAGGTGTTGCCTTTGATTCAGGTATATACCCTAAATGGATTCATTTAGACCAAATGCAGGTGGATGCCCACATTAAGCCTGCAGTCTCTCTAACGATTTTCCTCTGGAGGTTTTCTTCTGGAGCAAATGGAGAAAAAGGCATGTTTCCTGCATGCAATTCATTTGATCCTAAAATGGTCATATAAAGTAGGTCAGATAATTCCTCCTTGAAAAGCACTTTTTCTGTCCTTTTTTTTTTAATTTTTTTTTTTATTTGGATGTCCAGAGCTCACTAAGCTAAATCACTAAATCACTTATAAGGAAGAACTGGTAAGCATCATGTCTATGCTGGAACACCGGGCTGTAATGTGCTCAGCTCCTGTTGCTTTGGAGACCAGCAGCTGCAGCTGATCCATGTAGACATTATATACTAGTGGACTTGAGAGACCAACATTGTCTCCTCATCTCCACTGTCTCCATAGATACCTTCTGCCCCTGGGTTATTTCCTCTACACTCCTTAGCTACCTCCTTTACCTCCTCTAGTTTGACTTTCCTTTCTTTTCTTAGAAATGTCATGCAGATACTCCCAAGTTTTTGAGAGTGAACAATTACCTAGTCCTAATATCAGGTCACCTCGCACTGTCTGAATAATATTTGAACTGACCGAAGGGTTCAATGATTTAGGGAAAAACTGTTTTCAAGTACAAGGCTTATTTCCATGTTTGTCTCATCGGTCTGTTTTTTTCTGCTTAAGAAGGTCTTAAATTAGCAATAACCATAAGATCTGTTGCATGGAGTTAAAAGACAACTGATACACTACAAACTCTAGAAAAGAAATACAAATATAATCAGGAAGTGATATAAGAGCCACAAACTTTATTGTTGCTTTGGTTCAAGGTCTTACGGGACCTATCAGTCCTCTGCTTTTTCAAAATCGTGTCACCCTAACTGAACTTGCAGTAACTCTAGCTCATCAGCACAATAAAAAGGCCTTGTAAATTGTTATATTCCAACCAGGTAGCTGGCAGCATCTAAATAACACTTAAAATGTCACTTCTTAGATCAATTATATGAGGTTATTAATTGAGGTATTCAGATGATTTCTTTTTTTTTTTTTCTATTATAATTCTCAGAAAATGCAGTGTTACATTAGTCTGCCATGAAGGGTGAAGGTGTACAAGGTGTACAATCCTTTTAATGTTTTTTTTCCCCCTGAAGGATATCTTTTTTTTCTGTGATTGTTGTCTATATAATCCAAGATCAAAGAGGTATGAAGGTAAACAGTTTATTGCTTCTTTTCTTTTGGACTACTGTAGTTTCCAATAGGGTTTTTCTTTTTTTTTTTTTTTTTTTTTTTTTTTTGTAGGTAATACCAGAGGATGCTGTTTACTCACATTAATTTCTGGGTCTATGTTCCTCATGTTTTGCTGAGCTTTGTAGTAAACGCTGTGTGAAAGCCTGA
Source organism: Eudromia elegans (assembly GCA_003342815.1). NCBI lineage: Eukaryota > Metazoa > Chordata > Aves > Tinamiformes > Tinamidae > Eudromia > Eudromia elegans. The sequence goes on from PTEX01000012.1 coordinate 3,313,913, forward strand.
ATGACTGTCAACTGCCTCTTGGACCATAAACAGTGAGAAACTTCATCTTTTCTCTTGAGAAAATAATTAAATTTGTACAATGAGTGCAATTCAGAAAATGACAGGAAAAAAACAGAGTACTCCGAATTTCAAATTTTAAATAATGTAATTCTAAAACTTCTAAAAAGAAGCTTTTTTTTTTTTTTGTCTTACTAATAAAAAGCATGGTCAGGTCTGGTTTTGAGAGGGTGTTTTTATATTGGGTAGTGTGTGTTTATTTCTACATTTTGGAGAAATGTGGCAGGATGATTCACTTTAACCTGTTACTTGATTCAAATAATAAATATGCATTTTATTTGATTGTTTTTATAGCACAGGCCATAGCACAGTTGGAAAAGGCCACAGTGCAGTTAGAAGAGGCCACGGCTGATATAGCCAGAGGTAAATTCAAAGAACTTTTTAAGTTAAATTAGGACACACAATTAAGATAAACAATCTTCCCTTTCTTCCACAAGTGAACATACCTGTACAATTTAATCAGGGAAGGTGTACAGAGCAGTGATTTTCTGCCTGTTGTGCAACCTTGCCTCTTTCCTTGGTCTTTGGCCAGGTCTGTGAGAGGAAGAGGACATGGGCAGCAAGGAAAGAAAGGGGCTAGAGCCCTCTGGTCTTCTTCTCAGTAAGGCATAAGTCGATGGCACAAGGAGAAAGAACCCATTACACCGCTCACTGCTCAGCCCACTGATCTGAGCTCTCTTAGGCTGTAGAATCGGTTCCTTTGGAGCTGAAGGCCAAATTTCTCAGATTTGATAAGAAATCCTAAATTATTGACTAGAGTAGACATTACTTTTGTTTGTTTGTTTGTTGAATCCAACCAAACACACAGAAAAAGCTCTTCCTTTTCTATAAGATCTGCATTAGCTTCTGTGCCCTGCTGTTAAAGATCCAACAAGAGGAGAAGGGGTAAGCTGGAAATGTAGATTCTAAATCTGTGCTGGCATTGGAAATGCCAGAGCAAAAGCAAAAATATAAAGAAGTTGTGTTAATTTCAAGGTCCATTAGGCACAGAAGACCTGTTCCTGTTCCTGCTGAAGTTAAACACTCATTGATTGTAAAATCCTCATTGGCTGCGATGGTGCAGGATCAGTCCATGGAGAAATAAGAATAATCAATGTTTTATATGAGGAAAAGTTCATTATTGAGTGAGGGGTTTTTTTTTTCAATTGTTAAAGGGAGTGTTTTTGAAATTTCCAGTGTGGCAGATAAAAAACTTCAATAAGGCAATTTATGTGAATTAAGTTGCCTTGTAATTATTTGTTTATCAGGTTTGGGGCCCGAAGCCAGACGATACTTTAATGTGGAAGTCTGTATAATAATACAGATTCCTCCATCAAGTGTCCAGTCTAATGCACCTGCTTTCATGATAATGGCCTAAGGCAAGTATAAAAAATTAAAATTACATTTAGAAAATCTGACCAAACAAAGTCTTGGCAGTGTTTCAGCCAGTAGCTCCTAATTTTGTTCCTCGCACACGTTGTACGTTTATTGCAGAGCTCATGTGCAGAATAAAGGCAGTAAAGTATCTATCTATCAATACCTTTATACTTATTTGACATTTAGAGACTCTCCTGTTCCATTATCTTTGCTTTACTTTGTGACATTTTTATCAACTTCCACATTAACATGGCAGATTTTACAACTAATACAACTTAAAAGGTACAAAGATGTCAGCAACATCAATTATAAAAAAATTACGGCTCCTGCTTTATCTCAGAGGTAATTAAATGAGCTGTAATTATTAGCCTAGATTCATTAGATTCATGTTCTCATGACCTCCTCAGATTCGATTATTGTCATTCTTAGTACGTCTGCCTGCCAAGGCAGCCTTGAAGGCAGCCAGAAAGGCAGAGGTAAGAGCACTGTTAAAAACCAAATGATTTAGACCCTCTAGAATTCCCTGCTAATGAATTCTGTGTTATCTGTTGATGATGATAGTGTGAGTAAGGACCCCCCCTACATGCAGGCTGCTGTCACCTGTGGAGCTGCTATTTGACTGGTGCTATAGCTGTGCACAGGCTGGATGGGCTTGGAGCCACAAAGCTGATTTGGACAGTGATGTGTAAGATATACTTTTAGATATGGTTGTGCCTTGTCAGCCTTTATTTTGCTTTTACTTAACAATATTACTCAGAGACCAGGACTAGAGTTGATTTGAAGATAGTAAGAGAAGTAAATCTCTGGGTTAAGTGCATGGAAAATGAGAATGCAACATGCAGGGAAGGAAAAAAGGATATCCAAGGAGCACAAAGACATAATAATTAGAGAAGAGATATATGACTTGCAGTGTGTCAAATGATATTTAGTGTGGTAAATGTAGCATCTTAGGCATCATATAGGGTAGATGTTAAAGTTCTATATCTTTCCACTTTCTTGATTACAGTTTGGCTGAACCCTGCAGTGTAAGGATATTTTGTAGTGCTAAACAATGGCTTGGCTACATAAAAGTCACGTGAGACCTATTTGTTGGTGGTTTTTTTGGATGGAGTGGGGATCAAACCTGGGTCTATTATTACATTTGTACAGGCAAGTACCTTTGGTTGTGTGTGAAGTACTTCTGTGAAGTACTTTGTGGTGTCCCAGAGAACCTTACACGAAAATGTCCTTTCTAGGTAACTATGCTTAAGATAATAGTAAATAAAGTGAAATGTTACCAAGAAATAGTAATTGCATTAGCATTTAATTTCTACTTAGCTTAATTGTATTAAAGTATTCCTCCTGAACCACAGCTAACCTGTTTATGGCTAAAATATCATCCCATTAGACATGTCAATAAAAATAAACATGAAAAGTGAACATTTTATCAATATCAATGTATATGATACTCTATAAATACTTCAGAATCTACTAAGAGTTGGGACCAGATATGGCTTTCATTGAGAGAAATAGCAACAATGTTATGATTTACAGTAAAGAGAAGGAGAAAGGCCAAAGAAATGAAATTATAAAGACTGTATGTCCCAAATATTATCTATCTTAGGGCTGGTAGTAAATTGCAAGTTTTATCTCTGCCCTAGTAATAGCTGAAAGAAGAGCTGGAAATCCAATGCCTTTGAAAACCTAATTGTCTTCAGAGAAGTTAAAAATGTTTCCTCTGACCTATCGCATATGAAAAGCTTGTAAAATAAAATAAAAAAATATGAAACTCAAACTCAGGTCATAAATGTTAGAAAATCTAATGTGGAGTAATATAGTAAAGCAGCCTACAGCAATATATATGGCTACCTTTACTTTCATGGACTAGCACCTAACTCAGATATTAATCTCATTAAAATCAATGACATTGCTCCCACAATAACTCTCCATTTGAGTGTGTGCGAGTCTGGTCATTTGTATGCGGCAAAACCAGAAAGCTACTTGTGGGGACTCTGAAGGGTACCCAGAGAAATCACATGTGTTTGCTTAGCGTTTGCAAGGCTACAGTTTGACACCTCTATTTATGTGGCCAACTGCTGTGCCTACAAAATGAGTAGCACTTGTATACCTCTCTTGTATACGTCTTGTATACCACTCTCGACTCAGTTGCAAATGCTGAAATGTGTGTGTGTGGTTTGGATCCCTCAAAAGGGAGGACTCTTCTATTTCTGATACGACTTTCCAGCATTATAAGAACAACATACATAAAAATATCCAGTCCTGTATAGATTAAAAAGTTAACTTGTATTAATAAGAAGGTCAGAGGATATTAATCATGTAATCAATCATAATAATTAAGTGCATATTCTTAAAGAACTTCTTAATAGAAAAACAATGACTCATTAATCTGAAATGTACCAACCTGACTACCCTAGGGAGGTCACATGACAACTAAAATTTGAGGTAGGCCGTGTGCAGCACAGTGAAATGATTCACCACCATATTTCACCCGGAAACAGTATAAGACATTTCTCAACAAAGTGAGTGTCTGAGCTTGGGAAAGAGTGATTTTAATAAGTGATATAACAAGAACCCTTCCCAATTAGCTCTATTTTTTACTTTATTCTCAAAATAATAAACCTGTAGTAATTTAAAGACCGAATCTTGCTTGTTTTTGTAAGCCAGGCTTCACTTACTGAAGGGTAAGCTGATTTCAGGATTTAAGAAAAGAGGAAATTAGTCATATAATTAGGAAATTACGTGATTACATACGATATGTGCCTCTATTTATTTAACTCTAAGGTTACAATACTAGAATGTAAAGAAATCAGTTTTCATGCTGCGATGTTAACTTCAGCTATTTTCTCCTTTTTCCACTGTGCAACCTACATAGTAATGTTCTACTCAGTGCAACGGGCAGCAATCCTGAAAACTGTCTGTGTGAAATTCATGGCAATGCAGGATATAAGGCCTCAGTTGCACTAAGTAAATCCTATTTTCAAGGGTAAACAGAACCTTATTTTTCTGAATCCTGAAAAGTTTGTTTGGATATTATAGCTGTTTTGTAGGTAGGTTTCCTTTGAAATCAAAGGGAAGTGTCCCACTGATTTAAGTGGGCTTTGGTTCAAGGTCTAAATCAGAGGAAGCTTCAGATGTTAAGGACAGAAGGGATCACAGCTGCCATACAGTCTGAATTCCGTAATGCAAGATACAATTTTTCCAAGACAATTTTATGTCAAGGCTGGACCTTCTTAAGAAAGCAGTGCGCATCTTTGAGAAAGATATTTTTCTAATACAGAATTTGAAATGATAAAAATCCATAATATTCCTAATCCAATGTTTGCTTAATTAACCTCTAGTAAAAAATAGGTATTATATTTCAAGCTTGATTTTGTCCACAATTAACCAGCTTTATAATGTTTCATGATATACATCTCTTTTAAAGGGATATCCAAGATCATAAGCATACTTTTAGTACACTACATTCCTATTCACTAAAAGATCTGGCATTATTCATAACAGGAAGAGTTTGAAAAAGAGTAAGACGGAAGTCTTGTTTTGCTTCCCAAAAATATTTTATTGATGTACTTAATGTTATGCAGTTTAGTCATTTGAAGAAGATAACACTTCAAGGACACAGGTAAGGAGTTCTGTGAATAAAGAGCAAATGAAAAATTGATGCAGAAGACAAGTAATACATAGAAACTCTAGCCTGCATTAATGGGAATGCTGCTAGGTAGCCGTAAAGTCCCTCCTGTCTAGAAGCAGAAGCAAGAGCAGTGCAGGGGAGTTTTACTGCCTTGCAGTTGAGAAGGCTAAAAAGCAGACTCAGTGAAATTTTGCCTCAAAAGTTACCTGTCTGTGTGCATGAATGACCTAGTTTCCTTTGGACATGGGCATAGGTGCACTGACTGATACTTAACCACTATTTAGTGTGTTTAGAATCTGATTAAACTTCCACCAAAAGGGTTTTTTTCCAGTGGGAATATATCTGGATTGCTAGGACCAATTTCTTAATGGTATTAAGGTGCCTGAGGAGGCACCTACTAGAGTACTGGCTCTTTGGAAACTAAATTTTGTGGATTTTGATGCAAATTGAGGGTGTGGGTTCAGCCCTGCCGACTTGCAATGCTGATGCAGTAGGTGTCTACACCTATATGGCTTTAGAGCCACAGGCCTACGTTCCATCAGAGGAGTCACACTACATTTGTCACCGAGGTGGCTGATTAGGTATCCATTTGCTGTAGTCAGAATCTGAATGTCCAGCTGGCCTCTACATACCTAGATTGGAGACACCTGAAGTTAGATGAGATGCATCCTGCCCTAGATCCCTCATTGCGTGTGAAAAGCTCACTAGGCACTGCCTGACTGATGAAGGTGCCTTTGTTAAATTTATTGCAATGGAAGGCAGGTGCTAAAAGGCCTGTTAGGGTATAGGCTTAAATGATCAAATATCTGTATAAAACTGCCCCACAGAGGAAGTTAGTCACCTGCAGAGGGTGACACAGTCTGCCAAAGATATGAATCTTTCATAAGCTGCTTCGTTCTCTGAATTTAGCATATTGAACAGTAAAGGTAACAGCCTGAACTGGGGAGGCATGAATCCTGGCCATAACGTTTGATCTTTTGTGTTCGTGTGTGTGTCCTCACAGCAGTGCCAACTTTGGAGTTTAGATAGAGCATTTGTATCATTAAATTCTGAGCACTAAAGGTATTAAAGAGGCCGTACAAATTCTGTACAGTTGTGAATGAAAAAAAGTAATGAATGTTAACCAGTGAAATATGCTACATTCAGCTTAAATTCAGCTTAAATAGTTTCTGTTTGCTTTTTTTTTTTTTAACATAAGACATATGGCTAATTATGTCAGTTCTGCCTTCACTGAAGACACACTGAAATATTGCAATGTTATTAATTCTAATAATTACTATTTCAGGCATTTTGAACAATATATTCTACAGAAAAGAGATTTTAAAATAAAACTGAATAATAGCAAATATATAATACAATGAAAAGCAGTGTGTTTAATACCGTCTTGAATTTGCTTAGCCTTAAGGTAAAATATTCATGTCATGGTAGTACTGTACACCACAAAGGAATTATCAAAAATTAAAAGCTTTCATTCTGCTCAGGAGTCTTGTTGTAGCAAAGAGGTTTCACAGTTTCCTGACTTTCATGGTGCTGATAGGAATACATTTGTAGTCTAAATATGCCAGGAAAGTGTTCCAGCAGAGATTATGGGGTAGCTGGAGTGCTACTGTGATTCACTTAATTCAAAGTCATGCTTGAAAGAGACTTTTAATCTTCAGTGGACAGAAGCTGCAATGCTGATACTGAAAATGACACTTAGCAACAATTTCTGATGGCTTTTTCTGAAAGTGGCTTGGGAGGAGGATCTCAGTGATACCACTGGTGGAGTTGAGCTTCTGAATTTTACATATGAAGATGATGGAGGGAAAGTTATATTTAGATGAAAGGCTTTCACTTGTTTCTAATACCATGCAACTCAGAAATCTGAAGGACTTTTTGACTAGGGTGGTTTCTCATTTTCAGGCCTTACTCAAGTACGGTCGATGTTAATTTTTTTCATTAGTTTCACTGATTTCTGGAGCTCTTTACAAAGTCCTTCAAAAGATCAGAGGTTCTAAATTATTATTTATATGCCTAACAGCCAGTGGTTTCATAGAGTGATTTCATTGTTTTTGATTGAAAGGTAGGATGGTAATTAATTTCAAGGATCCAAGAGCACCGAACTACTGCATTGGGATCAGCCCAAAGCCTCCACCTCCTGGGCCTTGCTCCCATTCTTCATCAAGTCAGGTTGCCAGTCCCCTTTTAAAACCCAGCAAAACAAAGCCACTGGCAAAGAGTGCCTCTTGAAATTCGTATGTGCTGTTAATGTAAATTCATTTCTGGACGGTGATAGAAAATGATGGATTGTTTTCAGAAGAAAAGGTAACTGAAAATACATCAGTTGCTGTAGTGTAAATAGATTTTAGATAATTCATACAGATTAAAGCAAAACTAAGTTACTTTTATTAGTTATCTCCTTTGAAGATAGACATAAGATACTAGATCTGGAATACAATTTGCTGAGAGAACTAGTGAACCTTAGAAAAGAAACAAAAAAGAAAACAAAACAGAGCTTGAGGCTTTACAAGAAAATTGTGGTAAAGGGAGAACATTACCTGAGGAGGTGTAAAACATTTGAGAAAGAGATCGATTATAATGGGAGCCGATCCAGCAAAACCACAGGCTAAAAACCTTCTTGCAGTCCAAGTAGTTTCAGAGTGGTTTGAGTGCTTGTACTTTGGAGGCTGATGTCATTAAGGGGATGAATATAATATCTTTCTGAATAACCTGAGACTGAACAGATGAAAATCATGCACTGTTCACATATTGCCCTGGGGTACAAAGAATTTATAGGGTAAAAAGTTAGGAAACTCTAAAAAAAGAGGGGCTCAACACAACTGTGACACACTGAAGATATGCATTAGCTTTGCTTTGCAGTGAGGCTTGCTGATAGAAAGAAGGATTTCTACATATAGAGAAAGGAGAAAAGGGGATAAGAATAAATTTGAGTGAGTTGGATTTTCAAGAATCAAAGCAATTTCTGTCCAGGCACAAAGAGACAGGAATGAAGATTGATAATGCAGCAATAGAGGAAGGAGCACAGTGCAAAAAGATAGTTATGAGTGGTTAAGTGTTTCTAACAAGTTACAGTTGTCTGTTGGCAGAAGAGCCTATTTTAAGACCTTAAGCACGTGCTAGATTTTAATGAAATTTATGCTCAGGGTAAATGCCAGGCAAGGTGCAAGGCCTTCACTAAATCAGGTTCAAAGAGAGAGAACTCTCATTTTATTAAGTATTGTGATTTTGTCATTTTTTTTGAATTTATGAGAACAATTTTTTCTTTTTCTTTTTTTTTTTTCTGTCAGAGGTAGATTAGTGGGAAGATGAAAACCAGGTTGACTACAGTCTGGCTGGTCTGGGTTTATACATGTGGACATGAGATCAGAATCAGGGTTTAGTTATTAAAGTTTAGAAATGAAGGAGCAGTAAAGGCAAACACTGTCACAAATTGAATAAGAAGAGTCAAGAAATAGGTTTTACATGATGATAGAAAAAGAAGACAGATACAGTATAAGAGGAGATCTATTGTACAAGAACATGAAAAATGAACAGATGCGGAACAGACCAGGTAAAAAGTTAGCCAAGAATACAGTCCAGGGGAGAGTCAAAGAAGAAGTATAGGATGGGTCTTACTAATAGTGAAGGTAGGAAAATTTAAGCGGGCAGTGGCTTCAGCCACATGGTTCCTTCATGCTCCTCAGGTCCCTGCACCTCACGTTCACTATCCCAGCCTTCACCCTCTTGTGCTTCTTCCTTCCTCCCCCTCATATCCCTACTTCCATGCTCCCAATAGCTCACTGTCATGTTTTTCCACCCGTCATGCCATGTCCCACCATAGATAACTTGGCATGAATATCAAAACTAGAAGGTAAATAGCAGTTTGGAAACCAAGACATGTCAAATATACTCTGTCCTATGCTGATATGGAGCACTCTTTATGTGATGCATCTTCACCAAATCAATATGAAATAGCTCTGTCCAACCTTTTATCATCTTTCTTTTCTCTTTAGACTTCTTTTGTTTTTATGGCATTAGGGTACATATTTTATCATGTTTATAAAGTAGTTAAGGCTAAAGGGCTTTGATATCTATGTGGAGTACAGCCACAATATAGAGGTTATTTATGATACTGATAAGCAAGGATCCATGCAAGTGTTTTTTAATTTATATTTATATTTTTATTTATATAAATAAATATATACGTTATATTTGTCTAAATGAAATAATAAGTACAAGGAAATTCTCTGCCTTCAGAAATTCCAGTCATGCAGTGTAACATAGTATTTAAAGGTACCTTGGCATTACTAGGCAAAACAGTGAGGTCAGCAGCTGTCGTATATTTTGAGATCCCAAGCAAATGAAAGCAAATAAAGTGATAGTCAGGAACAATCTAAAATTAGTACTGCCTAGGGACTAAACAAACAAGTTTGACCTGGTTCTCTGTATACGTAAATAGATATAACATTAACAAATATAGTAAAACTACAGGTATTGATACCAGCTATAATGCAGGTGTATTACACTTACAAAGAGTAAAAGCAATTTGTTGCAAAGCAACACTTAAACTCTAAGCCAAAATGAATTACATATGTAAAATATAAATTATATGTTTATCAGTAACTGTCCTATAAATACAGCAAAGTCTTATAAAACAACCCCCTGTGAAATGTAATTATATACATGGTATATTATAATACTTGTCCTGCAAGCTGCTTACCTCTTACCACTTCCAACATTACTTGCCCTGTGGAGGTACCTAAGGTTTTCACGTGGGCTAGCATAAATATACACTGAATTTGGGCACAGTAATTTGGGTAATTTAGAAAATTAGAGTCATCTTGCTAGGGCCAGAAGTGGGCATTTCAGGTGTTGATTGTAGCATCTTCGTAAGGCAGTTAAAGCCAGAAGGCAGAATCTGGTCATAAATCTTGGGTAAAAGAGAATCATTCTTCCGCCTTTCCTGAAAATACACAGCATTTCTTAATATAGCACAAGTATCTTACTATGGCATTTTGCTGTCAATAAATAATTAGATGCTAATATTGCCTATGTAGCAACATGCCTTTAAATAAAATATTCCGCTACTGAAATCGAGATAATAATACCCACCTTTCCATGGGTCAATGCTAAGGTCATTATATTGTAATGAAATACATATTTCATTACACTTGATGAAATACATGTATTTTTTGAGGTAGCAGTAGACAGTTTGTGAACCTGTTCATTTCATTGCTTTTAAGTGTTTGTGCTTTGTTATTGGAGAGATGACTCACTAAATTGGTTTTTGAAATCAGTTTTCAAATATACTGAAACACATTCTTTAATATGTTCCCACTCGACACTACTAGAAGGCTGGGAAGACAAATACATTGTCCAGATTACTGTCTGAGGCACAGCATCTGCATGGTCCAAATCTAGACAGAAAGCCATAGGTTTCAAGGAGATTATATAGAAGAATCATGTATATTCTCTGTAGGCCGACAATAAAATGTTAGGTGTATAGCCTACACTACTCACCTAGGCACGCTTTATAGGATTTACAAAGTAGGGTAGGCAGCTCCAGGGAATAATGCATCCTACTTATCTCAGACAGTTATTTAAGCAGCTATCTTGGACTAGATTTACTAAGAATAAGTGAGGGCCATTTGAGCCAAAGTATGCACATTTCCTATCTCTGGCTTCACAGATCAAGCAATATTTCTAATAAGCTTTAACTAATTGCATGCTTTGTATGTATATATGAAAAAAGAGCTTCTCAGCATTGACAGAACAAAAGAGCTCTTTTGAGCATAAATTTACATTGTTTGCTTTCTGTCAGGGTCATTGTCTTTTTGTCTGTTCATTTCATGAACCCATGAGGTTATGGCTACGATGTAGCCTTAATATGATTTATATTTTCATTGTATATAGAGATCCTGGTCAAGATCAAGGGCACTACATAAACAAACAAACTCGCCTGGATCCACAAAGATGGATTTCGGGGATAAAAACGAGTAGAAAAGTGAGCTAAGAAGGCTTTCCTTGCTTTCATGACCATCAGGCCACATCGTTTATGACAGGACTGTTCGTGTTTATATGCATTTCTCTATGTTATTATCAGAGCCTCACTAAGTATCAATTTTGGGTGCTTAATTTCTTCTAAGACACTAAACCTTCCACTGAAATATATGGAGAGTTCACACCTAAATGCTTTTGTGGCTATGACACAGAGCAGACAGAAACAGAGCTTGTCTCTGCTTTCTCCATGAGGAATTCAGGAATAGTGGGAGGAGGGAACCTTCCTTTGAGATCATTCACAATTTTTTTTTTGTAGGCAGAAAGAGAAGCTAAATGCCCATATTTCTAGTTCAGGAGAAGCACTAGAAGCATATGAGAGGTGGTGGGCATGGCTGCTATAACTGCACACTTGAATCCTTTGCCTGTATATGTTCATCTGGAAGGTCTAGATAAGATACAGCAACATCGTTCTCAACCGCGCAGCTCGAGAAGGAATGGGTGTCCTGTAAGTCCTGTTTTATATTTGTTGCTTCTGAGCAGATATCCTGTATATCCTCAGGTAACTCAGGCGGTTCTACAGACCTCTGGTCAAGCAACTGAATCAAGTCCTACATGTTTAAGCAATCATAAAAACAATTAGAAATGGCAAATGGACCACAGAAATAAATATTTGATTAAATTACTTGAAACAAAGATGAAGATTACAGCAAAGTGAACAAAACCAACAAAGAAGCCTTGCAACAAAGAAGCCTTGTTCCCAGTGTACATACCTAATGTAAGCTTCTTTCAGAAGAAACTGTAACAGAGGTTTTTATAAAGTAGACAACTAGGCTTGGATAAATAGCACTTTTTAAATGACAAAAGGAAAAAAATTACTAACTTATGATATCTAATCTTTAAAACCATTTAGAATCCTTCAGAATCCTCTAAGGTACATTTAGTGACAGCTTGAAGCTATTTACTTTTGCATTAGTTAGTCTTCTAGAAGCTATGATCTATATCTCTACTATGGATTGTCTTTCCATGATGAAACTGCCTTTTGCTCAACTGGGAAATTTCTCTGAAATCTATTTGCTTGGCAGTTACTAAGCTTGGAAAAAAAAAAAAAAAGGAATCAAACTCTGATTGCAGTTTGACAATATAATTTTCTAAGCCATCCTTAGAAGAAAAAAAAATCCTTCTTTACCAGGATTATAGCAAAATAGATGCTTTGTTATGCAAACGTATATTTCTGTGAAGACATTATAATCCACACTGGTGGCTTCCTTGAACTCTAAAGCCACCTAATTTTTGATTCACAGAGATAAAGTTGCAAAAAAGTAAGCCGTGATATACTTTTTTTTTTTTTTTTTTTAAGATTGAATGGAAAGAATTAAGTGGATAGTAGAAGTCAGCAATGTCACTGTTTTCTAGTATGAACCTGCTTTTGCCTAAGGATTAATTCTTCTGGAAGGTGCTCAATTTTTCTTTCCCCTGGATGAGAGAAAACATAGTGTATCTATACTTTATTCCTATTCTGCATAAAAATCTCTCTTGAAAGTTGTAAGAATTCTGTTTGCAAAACACCACTGCAAAAATAATCTCGATCTCTTCAGTTTCCAGAGTATCATTTCTCTGCTACGGTAATGTTTTTAGTTATGCATCTGAACACATTAAACGACCACATCGTTCCTTATCTGACCCTAAGGGCCTGGTGGCTTCTTTGGGAGCTATGAGTCATTTTGGACACATGGGTATGAGTTCTTTTCAGTGGTTTATTTCTTTCATAGTGGATTTTAAGGATGGTAATATGTATTTTGTCTGTGTTTCCGCAGGCTTTTCCCCTGGAGATCTATAGGACTCCATCTGTTCTAACCAACTGCCAAATATTTGTGTGTGTGTTTGTGTCCCTATGTATAAATAAAATATACGCTGGTAAGAAAGCCTGAGCCATTTTGTGCTTGTGATATCACCTGCATAGTTATGATGCACAGGTTTATGTATTCCTGTCTCTGAAGTAAAGATATGATATTACCCTTTCTTTCTCAGCTGAGATAGTATGCTGAATGTCAGCCAGCTGCCTTTGCCTCCCTGTAAATATGCAGAATGTTTTTGGTTATAGTGATTACTTGACTGTTCTGGAAGCGTGGACGTGGGCTTTGATTGATATTATATTTGCTGTATGGAGATTGTAGGGTGAGGCAATTGCTTTGGGTGTCTTGACAGTTCAGAGTTTTACTCTACCCATTACCTTTGAGCATCAGATAACTGGAGTAAGTTGGTTTGCAGAGTGATGTTTTCCTTTCTAATGCACATTGTTGCATGCTCTTGTTAACTTCAGGTTAATCTTCTGTAACATGGTCTGTACAGATATTTCCTTAGAGATGGCACAGAATCTTTCGTTAACGTACAACACAATATTCTCCTTGTTAAACACATATAAGCAGATGACCTCTGTCCTTCAGTTTCTTTAGGAATTTCTTCTTTTTTAGAGACACCACTCAATGTACAGACAACTTTCTGTAAAGCTGTAAATAGACTGGCATTAAACTCCTCTTGAGGCACACTCAACTCACGAAGCATATTCTATTCACCTCCAGCATTAGACAGTGCTATGAGGTTATTAGGCAATAAGAGATTATTGATTTTAAGTCCTTTGATAAACTAATTCTATTAATTTCAAAAAGACCAGAGCATAAATGATAATACAGATAGAAATTATCACACAGTATGACAGGGTGATATTTTCAGATATATTCAATGTTTTTCAATAATATTTTTGAAAATTTCACTTCATAAAAGGAGTTTAGCTAAACATAGAGCTTTTTGGCCTAATGCTGAACACTAACTTCAGTTGATTTCTTCAAAATGAAACACATCTTACTGAAGGTGGAAGGCAGACCACAAAAGAGACTGTTGGTGAGCTTGTACAATCAGCTTGTCTTGTCAAGGATAATATGTATGGATAAAATAAGTCTAAGGCAATTATATTCCATTTACTTTACTCATTTACTTCTCCTAATTCATGCTTCTTGTTTTCTTTTTGACTTCACTCAGTTTCATAGTGTTGTACATGTTTCCCTTCGCTTACTTGAAGAAGTGAAAGACCATGTATATAGAAACTTTTTAAAAAAAATATTAAAAATATTAATACCACTTGGCATTTACATAGCATTTTACATAATTAAAGTACAGTACTATTATTAACTAATGAATCTTCATACTGTCCCTACTGAGGAAAGTAATTAAATATTACTGTTCTAAATTCACAAATGAAAGCTAGGCTACAGAGATGAAATTTTTTTGTCCAAGGCCATAGAAAGACATTGTATTTCAGTGGCAGAGTTATTTCAAATTTCAGTGAGAGTAAGAGTTGTCTTTCCTTCACAAAATTAATGCCTTTTAAGAAAAGAGAGTATTTTTTCCTCTTAATAAAAACTAGCTATTTCAATAAAGTGATTTCACAGCAAAGTTTGCAAGTCTTACCTTCCATTAAGAAAGAAGCTTTAATAAATGCAAATATGTGTTTTCACCTTCTTCATCTAAGGGGTAGAACCAATCAGGAGTCAGATTTTGAAAGAGCTATTTTTCCACTTTGAATGTATTTTCTTGAAAGATGGAGCAAGACTCTCCACAGTGGTGTCCAGTGATGGCATGAGAGGCAATGGGAACAAACTGAAACACAGGAAACATCATAAGACCATGAGGAAAAACTTTTCTAAGAGGGTAAGCTAAGGACAGGGTAGCACTGGAACAGGTTGCTCAGAGAGACTGTGGAGTTTCCATGGAGTTGGATAGAGTTAGATATAGCCATATGCATCCTGCTATATTGACCCTGCTTGAGCAGAGGGTTGGACCTTCTGATCTCCCGGGGTCCTTCGAATCCTGGTTATTCTCTATTTCTGTGACATATGTGCACTCTGTTATGATGATCCAAATTAATTTCTTAGAGGTAACTCAAGCAAATGAAGTATTCTGTTTCAGGGCACTGAATCTGCATAGATTTTGCATGCTATTTTATTTTTAACGTGTAGAACCATTAGAGTGTGCTATATAAACTGTCAAACCAAACCAGAAGCCAGCTCTGTGGTTCCTATTAGTATCTGAACAACACTGTGCAAACTGAGGCTACAGATATTGGTGTTCCTTACCTATTCAGACCCTGTATGATACAGAAATAAGTAAAACAGACTCCAGGATGTCTGATTTTGCTTTACTAGATACCATTTGCCTTATTACGTCTCCAGCTGTGCATGTTTTGAATTTTCTTGAATAAGCCAATTTCTCAGTATAGTCCTCTCTTCTCTAAGCTTTGCACAGAAGTTTGTAGTACATGATTGTCCCAGGAGTGAGCGCCGTTGAAACATTAAGCTGGGGACGAGGTTATCTCATGCTGTACACCATCATATATTGATCAGAGGAGGTCAAAGCAGGAATATAGATCCCACAGTAGCCGTGATCTTAGAAGGGTTATATAGTGCTGTTTGCTTTCCCTCATGAAGTTGAGTTTTCTCCCTGGTAATCTGTCTTGGTATAACATGATCATACTGATTTCGTATTATTTTTTGACCATTTTGCACCACTGTAGTGATGACAATAATGACAGAACATTGCAAATCAAAGATCTGAGGATCTGGGATTCAGTAAACCTGGGCTTACATCAAGACTCTCTTGGACTCCTAGAACTCAGGTCAGTTGCCCACACATGGGACTCGAGGTCCAGTTTTCTAAAGATCCTGGATCTTCACAGATGTCGTATTTTCAAGTGGCACAATAGTTTCAATTAAACTAAAAGTTATAGTTAATCATCTTCCTCTGAATTTTTATTGATTCTCCTAACTATAATCCTATCAAACCTAATAAATACACAAAGTTAAGCAGGTATTCTATGTTTTCAGGAAAACAGTGTATTTATGTCACTAATTGTGTATGCATATGCATGTTTGTGTATGTATATAACTTCCCATGACTGTCATGAGAAAGAACCTGGCAGATCATGGACCTAGGATACTGTATGACTTATACAGGACAAGCCAAGGGTGTAAAGATCACTTGCTTCCTGTGAAGCAGAAATTAATACTTTTTTTTTTTTCCTGAGTAGAAAAATAAATCCCCTCAACTGTTTTCAGATAATACTTTGCAGAGGATGTGAAAAAAGCAACTAGAAGACTGCAGGAAATGTGAAGATCCAGAACCCCCAGAAAAAAACAGTGAAAATGAATGATGATCTGCCACAGAAGGACCTTCTCAGCATATTGAACTGTCTCTTAGAATTGCTGATGGAGGATTATCAGAAACAGTTGCTGAGATAAATGAAGATGGAGATGAAAAAGGTGATTGTGTGCTGAAAATGTTCTTCCTGGGGAAAATGCTAACGGTAAGTGCCAGAACAGGAATAAAGAGAAATGTTCTAGTTAATACTTGGCATGCAAAAATGTAGAGAAAACAAAACAAAATAAAACCAAGCACAGAAACCTTCACCTCTTTCTTGGTACACCATTTTTCACAGGCTCTCCCTGAAGCATTACCTTTTACAGCTATTGCATAGTTTTGGGTGAGCAATGATGCTTGCCAGTAAGGGCACATGGGCAGTCCATGGGTTCCTCCTCAGTGAATCTGGATTCTCAGTTATAGCTATTGTGACATTATGGTGCCTGAGCTGGCTTTTATTTACTTGGCACATTAGTGTTCATTTTATTTGCTGTCTGGTTGGGGATTTATTTGCATCTTCTCCACATTGCGCTTGAATCTCCAGCATTGTTGATTTTTCATAAATAATTTTTCAGCTAAATTCCCTGGTGTATGAATGCTTGGGCAATAAGCAGAGATAGCAACTTCAAAGCAAAGATTTTAATTGTAAATGAATACATAAAATTGATTATCTCAAGGGGTTATTGATATAGTGCTTTAATGTTGTGCACCCATCATCTTACCACCTAAGATCTGAATCTCTCTCTGGAAGTGCCTATCTCCATTGTAAATAAAGTGTGCCTGCAGCAAGTAGTCTACAAATGTGAACATTTCTGTTGCATACCTAACATTAAATAGATTGAAGACAGGCCTCAGAGTTTCTCTTTCACATCAGATGATGTAAAATGATATATCATTTTCAGATGAATTATTTTGTCTTCATATAATCTGTGTCTTCTTATCTGTATAATCCATGGGCTAACATAAGCCTCATGTGTCAGTTCGCAAAGTTATGATGGATCTATTTTGGCTCTTGTCCTCTTCTGCAGAGAAAGAAATTCTTCGAGATTGAAAGATTAGCAGAATTCATTGGCAGGAATAACTTTAAAAAATAGTTGAAGTGTTTCTTACCCAATATCTGAGATAGATTGATAGGCAGAGTTAATGTAACTATCTCCTGTTAACTCTGTAAGTAGATATGGGAATAGACATAATGTTGTCAGGTTCAAATTTTATGATTTCACATTAGATGAACCACTAAATTTTCCATAAAAAATGAAAATAGGAAGAGAGAGAGAGATAGATTTTACAACATCTTATTAAGCATTCATTCCAACAAGTAGTCATGATTCTTAATCTTAATCAGAAAAATCAGTGACAGTAATGGTGATATTTCTTCTTTTAAGATTGATAAAATAAATAATATTTTAGTTATCTCAGAAATTAGCTCTATAGAGAAATGTTTCCGCACCTCATACTGATACAAAGCAATGTTATCTAATCACGATTTAATGTAAAAGAGATCAAATTAAATTAGTAGTGTATTTTGTTAATATAACTGCAACTTTATGCTATAATGTACACGTGATCCAACTAAATCTGGGTCACATACCTAGAAAAGTCTGAGAAAGTAATTTCCAATAAAAGAATATTCTTTCTTGGAACCTTAGATTCTTTCCAAGAATTCAAGAATCTTCACATAAAAAATGAAATATCCATTCTAATATCCAGGCTGTCTTTCAGTGATGGTGCCAGTATAACATATTTATGCTACACAAACCCTTAACACTGGAGGTTGTATCTGTCTTAAACAGATATTATTTGCAATTATCTATTATTTGCAGATATTATTTGCAATTGCATAGAAACAGCAGTGTGTGCCATAGCTTCGTATTGGGGAAGGGTGTTTCCCATCTTGTTTGAAATCTTACAGAAGAAGTAGAAAAGGGTAGCAGAAAAAAAACCCCAACACAATGAAAAACTGGCACAAAACATTTTCTACTACAGTAAAAGAATTAAGCAGACATAGATGTATTTGATCTGTAATGAATGTGTCTTGAATGATAGCAAAGATGGTCTTCATTTATTATTCACCTGTTTCTTCATTGTTTCTTCTCTGATGCTATCATTTTGTCTACTGTGCTTTTGGTTCAAGCTTCTCTTTCTGTTCTCCGAAAGGGTTTGAATGCCCTTTCATGCATGGGCCCTCTTCCTAGCTCAGAAATTAACTAGGTCATTCAAGCAAGCCTTCAGCAATATGGTATGTAAATTTTAAACTAGTACAGATGGGCCATTTTTATTGGAAAAGAGCAGAACAAGGGACAAGTGTGGAGAGACTCCCAGTCACGCCATTCTGCGCTCAGTCTAAGTAGTGGTTTTCTCATTCTGAGATTGCTAACCTGCTTAGGCTTTAGCTTATTTAAAGCTGCATTTAGCTTGTCACAGGCGTTAAATGTGCCCGTGTTCAAATAAGACATGGAATGTGTAGACAGGAAGTATTCTAAAATTAAATACTGCTGTCTTCCATCTTTGTGCTAACCTAAATATCAAATAATAGTCATCTGCAGCTTCCCTTTTCCCCATGTAAAACCAAACCCAAGATAAATATAATTAGCATATATTTAAGATTAAGTAATAACTTTAGAATATAAGTTCATTGTTTTCAACATTTACAAAATACAGCTCGTTTTTTTAAGCATTTATAAATTACAGAGTGCACTTAGATTTCCCCAAGGAAACACTCAGGATCCAGAATCTTTTGTGAAGTGACCTACCTAGGTTCTCAGATGGATGAATTTTAACTTTTAGTATTCTTAGAATTAAAACCATTTTTAAAACGCATCCTTGAAAAATATTTTTTCTCAAGCAAGGGGTATCATTTTTTAAAAGTTAAATATAAATTACTGGAAATTGCTTTTCAAGAGTGAAGCAGAGCTTTATTATTTGGCACCTCACAGACTTATTTTGTTGTGCAGATTATTGGTGCTTCTTGAATAAATTTGGTCTTCTACCATAGTCATATGATGTTCTCACTACTCTCTGTGGACAATGACACATTCTATTCTGAATGTCCTGGTACACACATAGTCAATATCCACATATTCTCACCTTGTGCTTATTAGCTTATGGAAGAAGTCTGGAAGGCTAAAAATTTTAAGTTAAGTTTAAGTTAAAGTTTAAAGTTTTGCAGAGATAATAGGGTATTACTCTCTTCTTCTCTTAACAAAAACAAACAAACAAACAAACAAAATAAGAAACAAAGTCTCAGCAAAAGTGTGATTCTAATTATGTGGCTGTGAATGCAGAGCTTGCCACAGATGATTTGAAGGTTTAGCTTTACTAAGACAAAAAGAATTAATGCAAATAAAATTATCTAATGCTGATGCGTGCATTGGCAACTTGTTGAGAAGTAAGAGTTAATCATCCAATTTTCAGTTACATACAAAGGCAAATTCATATAGTGATAGCCCAATAGAACTCATTAAAAAAGAAAAAAGAAAAAAAAGCTGATTACCTGTTTTAGTTTACCTGCAGATACTGCCGTAAGAGGTCATTTTTATGCACTACTAGCACAACTGTCTTTCTTTGACATTTTAGAAGAAATGAACAGAAACAGTCTTGGGAGCAGAGCCCAGAAGTATAGGACATCACTCTAATCACTATAGTGGAGTCAGGTTGTTTATTTCTACCTCTTTGGTCCCATGAACTTTACTTTCCTGGCGGCAGAGAGGCTCTGCCTCAACAGAAAATGTCAAATGTCATTCTGAATTACTGAAGTCCTGCATGATGCAGGACTCTGGACCTGTAATATGGTTCAAAACTGTCCCAGTCTGGTTGTGCCCAGAATACAGGTCTAACATTTCCTTGGGATGTACATTAATTACTAATGTAACATCCTACTTGGTCAATTCTCTATCTGATATGGGCTGCTTCCAAAAGGCAAAGCTGCCTTATTTAAGCATATAAAGCCATTTTCTGTATTTTAAATATAATTCTGGTTTCAATTAGTATTGAAAATGCCAAGAGTAAGTTTCAGCCTACTGCTACTGCTATAATACTGTCAGTCACCAAGATCTTCACCCTCCATAGTGATACTGCTGAGTGTATCGTCACTTTTGGCATATCAGTGGGTGCATTCATGCAACTCAGCCTATCAGACATGAAGAGAAAATAAATTAAGCAATATAATTGCTTCATCTTTGCCTAGGTTTAAGTGCAGGAAAGATTATATTAGAATGAAATGATTCTTCGAATCACTAAATTGTGTCTCACAACACTTTTCATACCTTCATACGTTAGCATAGTCACTTGAAGCCTTGCTTGAACAAGCTTTCTGATTTCTTCCATATAGTTTTCTCTCAGGCAATCTCTTGACCTCAAATTAAAGCAAAGCACAAACTGCTCTGGATCACCAGGAGCGTTAAGTATGTCATGAGATCTGTCATACCTTCATCAGGCGGAAATTGGAAATCTCCCTGTCTTGTAATAAGATCTGCCATACAGAGCAGCTCCAAAATCCAGAGATAAAGAAAATGCTAGACAATCAAGGATGTATGTAAAAGCAGGGTTCATCTTCATGGTTGCTTTCACTGATCAGCAGGCAGTGAAGGAAACTCTCTCAAAGTATTCCCTAGATATAGCACAGTGCTTTTCAGATAGAGATTATCAGGGTTTCATTCATTTAGATTTATTCCAAGTAAGAAACAAAGTAGATAAAAGAGGATCTGAACACAATAGATTCATTTGCAGACAGAAGTTACATTCTAGAAAGAAGTTCCATGACTACTAAATTAAAAAATTGTCATTCTTTTTTTAGGTTATCATCTACTCATCAAGGCAGTTTAACAAATATAAAAGAAATGTTTTAGATAATGGAAATAATTCACAAAATTACTCACAATTAAGGGATGACTACTTATCAATCAAGAGATCAAAAAGATACGAGGACAAAGACTTTCTTAAAACACATGTTAATTTCAACAATAATTCCCAACTGAATATTTAATCACAGTATTTTAAAACAATTAGTGCTTTTCCACAGAACTTGTAGGTCACCACAAGTAAAGTAAAGCAAATTCATTGCAGTATCGTGTGAATAATGTGAGCAACTATGAAACAGAACAATCCATTGATTTTGACCTCATTCTGCTCTAACGTGGTTTTTATGTTAAAATCTCTGGCCTTGATGGGTATCCATTAGAACAAGTTTCTTTGCCTCTGAAATAGCTGTATCTCTTAGAATTGTATTTGTCTATTATGCTTAAAGCATAAGAAGGGGGAAAAATATCTTTTTAACAGATGGTGCCTGACATATGCATTAAATGTAACAGGTGTATTAAAGCCCTGCTAGTCAGAACAAGTTTTTCTCCCCAGTTCAGCATGGACTGCATATGCATGTGTTTGTTTATCCCCTTATGGAGGACAAGAAAAGCATCAAGATGTCAATTGCCTGTTGTTAGATTCATACTGAGAAATGTATGTTCTGAACCCAGGACATTATCACAGTTGGACACAAAAGCCTATTGTTAATGATGCAAGAAAGGGAAACAAAGAGAATATGTTCAGTTCATCGAAAAAATGAAAGTTTCCATGTGGTTAATGTGTTGTGTTTGGAACTGCTAAAAGCAAACAAACTCAGAGAGCATAATAAAACCATAATAAAAAAGAAACCTTTGGCAGAACCAGGTCAAAGTTTATGCTTTTATTGAATTTTCCTTCTCGTTTAAACTCTATATCAAAAGATCTCTGGAACAGAGCATTATGAGTCCTCTTCCACTTGTAATTTTTTTTATAATTAAACACTCAGTCTGGTTGTAATTTATATTACAGAAGACTAATAATTCCTCTGCTGTAAAAGAAAACTGAACTCAGCATGTCTTTATTTTCCATAAATTTTCGGCTGCCCTTTTCTAAAGGAAGAACTTTGAGAGCAAACTGCTATAAAATTATTAAACTGATTGAAAAGTAAAATTTAATACAGGTGACTGAGGAAATCAGAAGTTTGTGCAATGGATCACTTTTGATTTTTTGCCTAGCTTCCAAAGGGCATTAAACATATGAATGTGCCATCTGCCGTTATGGCAACTTCCAACCCAAATTATTTTTCAGCGTCTTGAGCAATTTCAAATAATTTTGATAGAGAAATAGAGAACTAATTCTAAGAAGTTTCTGAAACTTTGTGTCTGAAGGGGGAAGAGTAATGTTTGCATTACTGACCTTGATTTTAAGGCTCCTGTATGAGCTAGCTATATTAGTTACCACCAACAACTACAGGTCATCAGCATAAATTTGCCTCTTTGATACAAATTTAGACAGGCAGCTAGTACAGTCTTCCAGCATTTACAAAGCATCTACCTTTACCTAAATTTTACTGGTGCTACATACCTTTGCATAATGGTCAGGTAATTTGGATAGTTCTTGAGAAAGAGACAGGCTTACAGTTTTATTGCATCGTGCAAATGAAGAACCCACTTTTCAAAGCCCTGAAGGTCAGCAAGAGCCCTGCGACTTGGACCACTGTCACTATGCAACAGTGACTTTGCAATGAGGGAGACGCCTTCTCTTAGTGGTTTTAGAGCTTAACTAGGAGTAGTAGTGATTGAGCTTTCATATATAACTCCCTGGAATGATAAGACTCTTTACATTAAATTTCTTTTGCATAAGAAGTCCTAAGAGCAAAGTCCAGACACTTACCATTGCCTGTCAATTTCTGTCTACAAGAAACACCTGTTTGAAAAGTAAGCACTCAAAGCAAACCATTCCAAAGATAAGCAAATTATAACCCCACTGAAGCACTTGGGATGACTCCCTTGATTTTAGTAGGACCACAGTTTGCTTTTCTTTTTTTCTCTAATCACAATCAGAAAGATGCAGGCAAAAATGGTTGCATGCATGATGCTATCTATATTCACAAACACATTGCCAGCTTATGCATTGGTAAATAAAACTGAGATAGGGTGACCAGTCATGTTTTTCCTATTCATATTCTCACATATTTTATCTTTGACATGTATTCAAAGAAATATTCTATTTTCATTTGAATTCATAACATTAACATAATTCAATATTCACTGCGTTTTCTTTATCTCAGACATACTTATTGTGTGTCAATTACAATTCTGTGCTGAATTACAAATCCATTCCGTGCTACTGACCATTAGTTTACCCTGGAAGTATGATTGAACTATTTTGTAAAAGAGTTAAAATACAAGAAATAGAGCAGACCCATGTGTTATCAACATATGCAGGCAATTTCCTTTGCACTGCGTTTTCCCAGGTTTTAACTTTGCAATAGTCTTAAATAATATAAGAGGTGCAACGGTTTCTATTATCACAAACAACAGAAGGGTACTTATAGGACAACTTGCTCTACAGTGACATACTACGTTAGAGAGGTGTCATGTTTTTGTATTCTGATGTGATTCAGTCAGTACCTGAGACTTCACTTTTTTTCCCTTTCTTTCCAACTTCCTTCTAAACTAGATGCACTGTAATTTAAAATGTGCCTTGTATTTAAATTTCAGTACAGTATCTTCTAGCTAACTGTGTGAGCTGCACAGTGTGATATCTTCAAAGGCAAGTGTGGAATGAGGTAAGACAATAATACTAAAGTTTGTAATTGTTTTTCAAGATCATAGGTCTAAACTAGAGTAAAGAATTAACAGCAAGAATAGACTGATTCAAGCAAATAAGAATCTTTCTTAAAACTCACTATAACAGTGTTTTCAACCTCTAACTAGAAATTCTGGGACTGGGAGGTTGCAGAATAGATACTTTTTCTGAGAGATTCTCATCTTTTTAAATTCTCACTGAAACTTTTGAAACAACCAGGATTTAAATAGGTAAAACCTAAAACACCTAGCTAGGGTGACCTTTTCAAAAATATATGCCATTTAAGTAATCAGTATTGTCATTCATTTTCCCCCACACCTGTGAGGCTGTCCTCACAGGACATTTCACTTTAGTCACTCACTCTTTAAATGCTCTGTCTGCAGGAAATGTGAACAGCAGTCATGACTTCTGTACCTCCTATTTTCCAGACTTCTACATACGGCTCCACCACTGCTGGCAGAATACATCAATATTGCATCCCTGGCAAGACTTTGACAGGTCTTGCAAGACCAAAACGGCCTCGAGACGGGAAGACACTTGCCTGGCAGTGATGATCTCCAGGCAGTTCACCAGGCAGACCGCTTGGGAGGCGGTGAAGGAAATACAACATAAACTGTGCTTACTACTGCAGTACAAATGCGGCAAGAACTGCTCCAGGAAAGACTTTTGAATCCAGGGTCCTGGTTTGTGTAAGAGGTGTTTTTCTTTCTCTCTCAGTGTAGGTTGCCTTCGCTCTTCCTAGCTGGCAGGAGGGAACGTGCAACTCCTGAGGCCCTTGCAGGCAGTCTAGATACCCTTTGAAGCTGGGGCAGATCAAGGTTTCCTCTGGGTTGCGTTTATCTCCATGGCTCCTTGGGGACTGCATCAAAGAGGGTGGCCTCCTGGTGCTGCCAGCCCAGCAGGGGCTTCTGAGGAAAAGCCTCTTCAACCCTGATTAAACTTGGAATAGGATTCATCCTTTTCTCTCTCTTTTTCATTTCTGTCTTTTGTTAAGAGATTATGAGGACTGGTTTAGCATTGTCTTTCCATTCAAAAGACTGGAGGGGGTGGTGCCTTGCCTTCTCTGAACTACTTCTTTTCTTGCTGCAAAAGGAGAAGGAAGCTATCCTTCTATGGAATGGATATGCTTCTATGATTGCTGTAACAAGATACAGCATTTATTATTTCAAGAAATGCACAAAGTATATTAAAATAGAAGTCATACATACATTCAGTAAATATTTATGTAGTTTCCCTTAAAAACTATTTTCTTGTGTATTTTATTATCAGGCTAGGTCATACAGATCTATTCTGTGCTTCTCTCCAGAACTCATACTGAAGCTAAGACTTTTAACCTCTTATTGAGGTGTTCTAGAGGTAGGACTTATGCTATCCAAAGCATAAATAGCTCTTATTTTAGCTCTAATTTATCACAGGCTAGAAAATGAAGCTTGGAAATTGTTAAAAACTACCTTATTAGGGTCAATTCAGTTATGTTCTCACAAAATCAAAGCAAAACACCTGTGAATTTTAATAAAAAAAACAGTCTGCTTTTTATTCAAATGAACAATTATTATTTCTAAGCTTTGCTGGATACCTCTTATGCATTTTTTTGCATGTATATTTCCAAGACTACTTAAAATAAAAAAAACTTAGTGGTTTAAGTAGTTCTTGTTCATAACTGTGGTGAATATTAAATTACTTTAATATGGATCTTATGCAACATATCAATAATCTTCTATTATAATAGGAAATAAGTGTTATCCAATCACAGTTGTAATTTCTTTTTATTTGAGCCCACAATTGAGCCCCAGTTTCAACAAGTAGATTAGTTACTTCCTAGAGACGTTCAGAGCTTGTTAGAAAATAGTAGGGCAACAACCTAAACAAGTATGCAGTCAAGGGCCATTTTGTACACTTAATAATATCAGTGGTATATGAAATAAATGTTGTTCTTTTCTTTAGCGTTACCATAATCAGAGGACCATCACTCAAGAAATGGTCTTTCTCTCTTTATTTGCCCTGCTGTGCAGAAGGCCAAGCTAAATTAAGCCAGGGAGGTGACGTTGCCCTAGGTGTTTGTCAGACCTGGACCTCAGTGCTCTCCTGTCACATTTTGAGCAAGGAAGAGCTTGTGACTACGAGGGTGGCTTCAGAGGAGGATGTGGCTCGCCTCAGTTTCTGCTCTAAAGACTTCACTGGTACTTCATCACTTTCTTGACATATTTTGACAAATTTGGCTTCAAATGGTAGTTTCAGTCTTGAAAAGCAGCTCTGTAGAAATAGCATCAAAATGTTCTGTATTTATTATCTTTGAATGGGTTCCAAACTGACTGCTCATTTTAACAGAAAAAAAAATCCCTGCAAACTCAACCTAATTTCAAAAGTCAAGTCAGATAACATTACTTTTCCTCAATAAAAGCCTTTGTTCCAAATATTTGTCCGTCTTGATAAAACTACATTAATGTGATTGCATGGTCACTTAATAACAAGTAGGGAAATAATTTTTATTTCCCAGGCAGAGACAGGTTACACATCAACTGTTTGAGAAGAGTTAGTTCTACAGGACTAGTAGGAATAAAAGGAGTTAGACACTTATTTTATTCACTGAATAGAGCAGAATTGAATTAGTATGAACATGGGAATAAGACATGCTGTTTTAAGCTGTTTAGAGTGGAGTTTTCTGTAAAGTACTCACTGGGCAAAAACCATCTTCTGAGAAGTCCTGTGGTTATACTGCACGTGGAAAAGAATTTCTTTAATAGGAATTTCGAGTCCTGTACAGTTGGAATGGGAAATAGTCAGGGCTGATAATGCTGCAATTTGATTTTAATGTATGATCTGTGATATTTCTTGAAGTCCTAGCTACTGAAAGAAAACATATGCAAGATGATAATGTTGACTATCTTTAAGAAAAAAAAATGACACTCCTCAAGTTGCACAAGAAAACATGAGAATATAACATAAATGCACCCCATGGGACTTGGGGCTGGAGGTGGGGAGTGAGAAGTGTTTTTCTATTTAAACTGCATGACTCGTGACATATTTGATTAATTTGAGGAACTGTCTCATGGTTTTTAATGTTTAGGACTGGCACTCTTTTTCCTTTGTGCAGAAGAGGTGGACAGGTTTTGCTGAGGCAATAAGGCTTCCCAAGAAAGCCGAGGCATGGCTGTTTGACAGACGCTTTGGAGCTTTAGTCACCTCTGTTTTCTTGATGTGAGTTGCCTGAAGGCACCAAAGTGAGGTCTAAAGCTCTGTTTTGTTGAAGCTCATAATAGCCCAGAATGTAATGGTGAATAGATTAAAATTAAATTTGTTAGGTGACACGTTAAACAAACCTATCTGTCCCAAACAGTACGTTTTCCATGAGTCAGTCCTTTTATTTTCCCATCCAGATACTTAGAGTATCTTTTAGGATTGAAGCAACTTTTTGGCAGTTTTTTATTTTATTTGTTTTTGTTTTTCTTGCACAGTAGTCTGCCCCTCAAGTTGAACATATCATAGAAAACATTGTGCAGACTAAAACCTAAAACAGCATCAGGCACTTGAGCACGAGAATTTATTTATATTTTCGCAACCCAGGGTGGAACAGTAGAGGCCTGCCTGACCTTGCTTGGCTTATACTATAGGTAAGACCAACTGTTCCTCTCTTGTCTACAGAACTAGAGCAGAACAATTACGTGTTAGGTACTTGGTGGTAAAACCATTTGATCACTGTTGCTCGATCGATATTTGGATCCTTTTGGGTGTCAGTACCCTTCCAGAAGATGGGCTCTTCCAAGTAAAAGTCATTTTGTTGCATTCCAAATATGCCGCTTGAGCTGGTCATGTTATCCTGCCTCAATCATCTGGGAACTCCACTACTTCACTGAGGCAAGAAAAAAAAATGTTTTGGATACAAAACTGTTTCTACAGAAGAGCAGTTTCAACTGAACTTTGCCTACATTTGAACATCCCTACAACTAGGCTGTCTTTTCCAGATCTCATGCTTTAGTGTATCTGATCAAATGTTAAAGTAGAAAAATGTATATTATATGTCCAATGCTTCAAAGTACTTATTAATATAAAAAGTACTACAATTACTATAGTACTATAAGTACCTAGTACTATATATAGTATACTAAGTACTATAAGTACTAAGTACTATAAAAGGGCTATAATTGAGTTATTGCTGATATGACATAAAATTGTTGCCCATATTTGCTTTTTCTCATCCTTCAGCTGCAGCATCATCACTACTTGATTTGATTTTGCCATTTGATTTAATTTTTCTGTCCTTTCGTCCAATGTAGGTCTGCTTAACACCTTAACATTTCGCTTACTGAAGTACAACTGCTTTCCTAAAACTATTTTGCTAAAAGGTGGCCTCAGTCTGTGCCTTTTTCATTAATAATATTTATTCAAGACTTACGTTATTGTAGGAAATAAGAGTCACAATGGAACATAAGAGATTGTTAGTTGTTTTTTTCCAGGAAAAGTCAGCTATAGTTGCCATGTCCTGCTGGACAGATACCTGTCTGTCACTAGCTCTTGAAAATTGCTATCAATGGAAACTCTATAGTGAATATGACTTTTGAATAGATAATCTTTCTAAAAACTAATCAAATCTCTTTTGTACCAATTACTTCTACTGCTTTTCTCACGCGTATAAAGAGCAGACTACTCCTTACTTGCCATAGCTTCTCACATATTTGAAGAAAATCATTCTGTGTTCTTTCATTTTTCTCTTGTAGGAAAAATAATAAAAATTCATTCAGACATTCCTTAGAAGTTGCATTTTTGGACCGCTACTCATTCTTCTTGATCTGCCCTGAACCTTCTCTCGAATTAATGCATGTTTGCCTGGAGGAATAGTGCCCAAACATGATTTCGGCTGAAGTTCCGCCAAGGCTGACTAAAGGAGAAACTTCACTTTGCTTCGTGTATACTCATGTTCATTTGTCACAGAGTGACTTTTACATTTTTGCAATAACATGATACTGTTGAGTGTAATGTTCACAGAGTAACTCAGATCCTTTTCCATTAAATAAGTTGCCAAAACTATATAACATTTGATATTGTAAAATGAGAAAAATCAACAAACTAGTCTTTCCTAAGTGGGTCCTCTTTATTCCAAAGGGGAACTGTCTTGGAGAGGAGGAAAAGGAGAAGTTAATAAATATAGCAAGACCATTTTCATAAGTCTTTATCCTTCAAATGACATCGAGAAGCTAGAAATCATGTGCAAGTAATTCCACCTGAGAATGACATGTAGTTCTCAGACACTCTCTTAAAATATTGTTCCCTTCAATTAATTTCCAGACTACAGCAAGTCAGATGTGCAGAAAGGAGTGGAGGATCTTGTCAGGACACGTGTTTTTTTTTTTATTATGTTCCCTTTAACTCATGAGGTTCTTCGGCATCTGAAAGCAAAGGCAGATTTGCACTAGATTTCTGCAGAGACAGATTGCCTGAGCTGCCCTGCCGGCAGCTCCGCGTCCTGTCCTGGCTCAACACACCCCCCAAACTGTCCTCCCCTGTACAGCTTCTGTGTGCTAGGGCAACAGATAGAGTGAGTCAGTATCAGTCATCAGGCAAACTCAGCAGACATACCTACTTTTGGGATTTCCAATCTTCAGCAATGGAAGAACATAACAGTCACAACTTTATCTAAATCAGTTATATTTGAAAATTATGTCTTATACTATTATTTTTTACTTCATTTAGTTATGGCAATGCTCAGACTGAAACATAAATGAAGCTCTTGCCTCAGACTGGGTGAGTTTACGGTTTCAGACTTGTGAGAATCAAAAATGTATTTTACTTCTGGGAGCCGAGAACTTTCGCATTGGCTGAGAGTCCTGACAATATTTAATGTTCAACAAAGTTTTTCAAGTTTTTGCAAAACAAAGGTATGTACTAAAGCAAAGGAAAGGGCTGCCAGGTACATGAGCAAAGATTGGACGCTTAAAGAATTACTAAAATTTTAAGGACAAAAAGTTGGACAGGTGTCCTGCTCTGTGATGATCTCTTTTCAGACCTTAGCATCAACAGCTTCCTTTTTATCTTTGTGGCCTTTAGCTGTAGTTCAGCAATATGATTTACTCACTTCGATACACAGAGATAGTAATGGTGTCCAACCTGAGGTGTCTGGGCAGGTTCAGGCTTCTTTTGTTGCCCTTTTAATCTCCTTTCACAGACTACAAAGAGCTACAAAGAGCTGCATGATTTTGGCATTTCTCTCCCTATATGGCCTACGTTTACTTTTTGGGCTTTGAGTGAATACAGAGGATGACACCTGTGATAGTCTTTTTTTTTTTTTTTTTTTAATTGGTGATCAAAAGATGATGTGATATTCTGATATTCTGAGTATTCTCAGACTCAGAGGATAGTTAACAGGCTCTTAGAAAATAAACCTTGAATGAAGTCTTGAATGAACAAAATGCTTCAAATACAAGCACATTTTCCAAGAAATTCAAAGCTAAAATATATTCACATAAAGATATATTCTGAAGGGTGAATGAACTCCTACCGGAAGTTTATTGACAGCAGTGAAGACAAAATTATCTAAACAAACTGTAGCATATAATTTAAGCTGATTTAGTATAAAACTTGTAATAGAAAAAAATATTTGAGAGTGATGGCATTTTTCAGTAGCAGTAAGTGCTGTATTGAAAAATTTTTGGCATTTCATTTCTTCAAATTTAATTGCAAGTTAAAGGACAAATAACAAATACAGATTAATGACAATACTGCTTTGTGTTATGTTAACACATCTATCTGCCATCACAGTGCACTTTGAAGTCTCAGGAAGAAAATATGTGCGAAAAAATCAGATCTGTTTGGGGAAGTAAATGTATTTGAAGTTTGTTTTCTTATAATTTGTTTTACACAGTTTGATGGCTTCATGTCAAATTAAGCCTCTGGAAGTCGCTAATGCTGCGTAATGTCTCGCAAGTAATGAACTGTATCACAATTCCTAATGTGGTCCTGGCTGATCCAGAATGTTGATTCCTTCCTAGCAAATTTGAAACGTCTATTTAGTAAAAGATTCATAGGATGGTGATATTTATCCTCAGAGAAACATGATATAGGTTAATAGAATTTATTGTATATAGCTGCTGTGGGTTAGACTTCAGGGTATTTGCTTCGGCTTACGTTTGATTTAAGATCTGATGTTAGTGGACTTGCTAGTCAGCAGAATAGGGTGATGGTATTAAAAGAATAATGGATGGCATTTACTGCACACTTTCATTTTGCTGGTCCTGTGTTCTGTCACAGCAAGCATAGCAAACTGCCTTTATGCTAATGCGGCTCTGCACCTTAGATCACAATCTCAACTGAGCTTTAATGGTTGCATTATTCAAAACAGAATTCTGTCAATTAATGTGACAAGCTAAGAAAAGTAAAGAAAAAATAATTGGCTTAATATTTTACAACACAGATTTCTTGGTGCTGCTGATAGAATAATATGACACTTAAGGTTATTATTAAAACTGAGTTTAACATAGATGACGATGTATTCAGTGCCAACATGAAAATAAGCAATCTATACTTATCTTGCCACAAAGAAAACACCTAGAAATATGTTTGCTTATGGGCCATCTGTTAAATAAAATTACATTTGATACTATATATACCAAAAAATTGCCAATCACCCATAAAGATAATAATATAAAAATTCCCTGCTTCCCCCTGCTAATCAGCATTTCATGTAGAGTGTTACAAGGGAGCGCTCATTGTGGTTTCTCTTTGCTCTCCCCTAGATTTTTCTCCTCCCTCCTGCTCGTTTGCTGTCACAGGGGTTTCTGGTGACTTCCTCCGTTTGCGGTTTGCAAGCTGTGGTGCCGCAGGGCTGCCCAGCAGGAGAGTCCCCAGGGAGCGCTCGGTGCCCGTCGGCCCAAGCCTCTTACACAACTGCTCCCGCACTTTCTTCCGCTGCCACTTCCCCTCCGCTTCAGCGGAGCCCTTGGCACGTGAGGGAGGCTTTCGGCTGCCTGCTTCAGGTCTCTCCTGACACATTTCTTTCACCCCTCGCTCCCCAGAGAGCTGTGAGGTTCTTGCATTACTTAATTCTGCACAGGCGCCCCCTCGCATGGCTCTTAGACTGCTTCCCAGAGCATGGACAAATTGCATACTTTCCAGAAGTACTTTGTTTCAGGTTTTATTGCGTTTACAAGCCCATTCAGGAAAGTGCTGGACTTTATCATCATGTGAGATTCCTTTTTCCTTCCCCTCTTCTCTCGGCATTTAGAGCTCTGCAGGCTTTCTAGTGGAAGATGTTCGGACAGATTTATAAATTCAGTTGTAAGTCTCCAGGACTGAGTGCTCTGAATAATTTTGAAAAAACACAAACACAAACCCTATGGACTATACTGGCTTCAAAATGTTCAAAATAGCTCATTAAAGCCAGCTACCATCACATGGGAGTGGGAAGCAGCAAATGTCTCTGTGTCTTGAAACCCTGTGGATGCCATCCAGGATAGAGCAGATCACTGAACTGGCTTTTGGAATAGGTTAAATTGGTTGAAATAAATAAAAGGACTAATTAACAGCCACCTGCTGGAAAAACATGATAGAGGTGGAACAGAAATCAGCTGGAGTGCTTTTTCCTGAATATCCAAATTGGAGCACATCAACAAGGAAACTGATGAATGTGAGAATCTGTTTCTTTGAGATTGTCAAAGCATTTATTGAAAATAAAGCAGGCATTTCAAATCTTTTGACACATTAAAAATATTAAGGAAAATTAATGTAATCTACCCTTCAAGTGTTGGACACACTGCCATGAACCTTCCAGTCTCTACCCATCAGTTGCTACTGCTGGATTAAACCATGTCCAGGTACACTTCCAATGTGCATCAGTTACATATGTGTCAGCTATGATGTGAACTTGTGAGGTTATATAATAAGATAAAGTACAGCTCTGCAGTAGTTTAAAGAAGACCATAAGCTAATTTTCCACATCAAAATCTTTAAGTTAATCTCGTACCTTCTCAGGTTTTGCTAAGGCCTAAAATGTTTATTATTAATTATTATCATCATCATCATCATCATTATTTTACCATCAATATTTCACAGTCAAATATTGTACTGCTGATCATGAGCATTTCATGACACTTTTTTAGGTATACTACAAATGGTGTTTTCAGATCCCCTCGTTCTGCTTTTCTGACCTCTGCATGGGCAGGACTGCTCAAGCTTGGACCATGCAAGCCTGGATCTATGCTGAAGTTTGCCCAAAATCTAGAAATTAGCATTGCTCCACCCATTTAGCCTGAGTGGTTTGATGGAATAGAGTGTTACTAAATCACTAAAACGCAAGCATGACCTGGCTTCCACAAAACTGAATTACAGCTGTCTTTTGAAAAAAGCAGTGGTAATCTCAGTGCCTGAAAAACTGCAGAAAACACCCTAGGAAGGAGGCCTGCTGTTCAGCTCAGCTTGAATTGAGTCAAACATACAACTCCTGCCTGCCAGGTTAGTCTCTTAAATACTAGCCTACGGATTAGTGGGTGGAGAGGTGTTTTTTTTAATCCTGCTTTTAAAGCTATGTGCTTGCTGTGCAGGACTCTGGATCTTTAGGCCATGAAAAGGAGAATCAGGAGAGGGCAAGGCAGTAGGTATAACATGTATTTGAGGGAGGACATCCAAGGATTTTTTATTTGCTTTTCATTAAAAAAAAAAAAAAAGTACCACAAAAGATAGAAGGTGGCCTGGGAACATGGATAAAGCCTGGTACACTGGCTTGCCCAAAGAGCACCTCAGTTGTTAACATCCCATCCCCATCAGTGTAAAATTATTTTCTAATATGGTAGACTAGAAAAGGGACATAAACATCATTTCAATATTTATTTCATCTCTTTAAATGAATAAAATGTAGGGAAGAAAAACAGCTTACAGGATCATAGAGTTCATATACTTTCTTTGGAAACATCCATCATTAGCTTCTAATAAAGACAAGATAGTGAACCAAATAAACAACTGAGCTGATCAAGCATGAAAAATTCTGCATTACTATATTCCCCTGTATTTTTTTGATAATTGCCACACGCTGATGCTCAAGAAAGAAATATAGTAGAGTGACAGTGATAATAAGAGGTTTCAGTAGTGCTTCTGGTATTTTATGCATCTTCTTTTAGCCTAGAAGTATTAGTTTGGTTTTGAAATTTGGGCTAACTTAGGGCTCTCATTTCCTCATTAAGATGTTGAAGTCAAGAGAGAACAGTAACTGGGAAAGATGAATGCCTCAGGTAATGCATATGCCAAACATAATAGGAAGAATAAATTATTCTAATGGCCCTATTTGCTGAGTGGTCCAAGCATTGTAGGATGTTCCTCTGATACCGGTGCAATTTTTCCTACTTACGATAAGAAGCCTTAAAGAGAGACTGAAGTGTACCTGCACGTCATTTTCCTAATACCTAATTCTGTGATGCTATAATGAGTACTGATGGAATGGAGAGTAAAAAACTCAATCCAGAAGTCCCTTGTCATTATTTTTCATTAGCTGCATTCCTGCATAAGATCATTAAAATGGTTCATCACTGCGAGATGGGAACTTTTTTGTTGAAACAGAATACTGTAATAATAAAAGGCGTATCATTTGTGTTAGAAGTTAACAACCAATTTGCCACATGTCTGCCGTGATAACACTTCATGAGTGGGAAGTTCGTCTCAGTGGTGTGATACCAGTATTAGTATTAGTATCAGGTTTTGAAGGATGAGTAATTTTATATATTAGTCTAAAAGAAGGTTTATAGTTTCTGAATTGCTATATTCAGACAGCTTCTACATTTTTATTTTTTATTTAAAACTGTTGATTGTTTTTTAAGTCACAACTGAGTGGATATTTAGTTTGATTTACAGGAGACTCCTTTATTATCAAGACTTAACCTATTCACTCCTATATTATTAATATTTCTACACAAGACTCCAGAAGCACAAAGAGGCAAAATGCAAACATGTTGCCACAGGAGGATACCAGCAACTCTTCCAGCTATCCAGCAAGACCTCTGGAATATGATTTGCAGATACACAATTGAATCTAAAAAACCACAATAATTAAATATATTTCCCTTATCATGTCCCAACAGCCCACATCTTAAATTATAAAAAATATAGTATAAGAGTGAAAAAGAGGAACACACAAGGATTATGGTAAAGAGAGTTTTTATTCAATATGAAAAATATTGGAATTCTTTTCAAAATACTTGATAAATCAGACAAAGCCAGTGAAGAATAAAGCAAGACACAGTAAAATGACAGAATTAGCTGATTGTGAAGGTGAGACCATGGAATAGCCCAGATGGAAGCACGTGGGGCACTATGTTTATGAGAAGCCGTAACATCTGCTAAAACATCATACAGAATTTCAGAGGAGACATATTCAGTTCATTAGAAAAGAGAGGGAGTGGAAATGAAAAAATCTTATGTCACTCTGGAGTGGTCTCTTTTTCTTAAATGGAAATAGCATGGAGATGCATGACAGGACATTTAGTTTTGTCCTCTTCAGTGAAAAGAAGCATAAAGGAAATAAAGGCTTTGAAAGCTGTGGTCCAGAGTGCATAGGAGCAATTAGGAGTCGCTTGAATAGAAATGTCACCTGTAACCATGTCTTCCTTGTAGGCTTCCATATGTTAGTCTCTAAGGAGATGATTTAACTCCAAGCATGTTTTCTTGACTCCTCCTCCTGTTAGAGTTGGTTTGTTCAGTATCAAGATGCCACTGGGTCTCGCATAGCAGGTCTGTTCCACCTTTGATGTCAACACGAGACAGGTAATGTCAGTAAATCAAGACTTCAGTAATGAGAATATAACGTTCCACTTTGTCATGCGTGTGTTCAAGGATATTCATGGAATATGAAATAAAATATAAAAAGAAATCCTTCCCTAGAGGATGGATGAGAGAGTACAGAAAGGTAATATCCTTTGCAAAAAGCTGAAAAAAAGGTGTTCTTCTCACCTTTAATACAAGTTAGAACAGACTTTCTTCACTGATCCACCCTTGAAAGGTGAAATGCTTTGTACTTGGTCTGTGTTACATTATGAATAAATCTTGTAACCCAGAAACAACTGAAAAATAGTAATTGGGGAATTTCTACTAGAGGAATCAGTGTGATTAACATCTGAAAAGGAAGAGGGTCTGGTTACAGATATGCTGCTCACAGATTTGCTGCATGTAAGCCTAGATTTCTGCATCATGCAGTAAAGAATAGCAATATTTCAATTCAACAGCAATATTTCACCGTTACTAATTATATGATTGCAGTAGAGGACAGAAATAAACTCAGCAGTTTTCTTACTGATTTTTCTTCTTTTCCGTGGTTTTCCCTTTACACTTCTCAGAGCCTCTCCCTTCCAATACGGTGTTCAGCAGAGAGCTACTGAGGCTTGAATCTATCTGCCTTTCTGCTCTTCTTCCAAGCTGCAGAAGCCTAAAGCTTTTCTTCCCCCCAGGAGAATCATGAGGGTCTAAAGTGTTTCTGTGGATGTCTGCTTATTGCACAGGCCACTGCCTTTTCCCTGCAGGTAGCCCAGGGGGAACCTGCATACACCTTGGCTTTCTGCAAATAAAGGGCTGTTCATGCTCTTCAGCCATTCCTGCTACATGGGAAATCATTTTAGGAAGCACACTGGGACAAAGAATCAAAACCACCCGAGGAGAGAAAAACAAAACAAAACAAAAAACAGACAAAAAATGGGCCCTGTTCCTAGAGAAAGGGGAAAAAAGCTTTCCCTATGAGACCTTCTGTCTTTAATTCTTAGCTCTTGGGTTTTTTTTTTTCCCTTTTCCTCTTCTGTGCCAAACAGATTTAGCCTGTTAGTTGCAGATTAAATTGGCAGTATGTTTCTTGCCCTACCAAGCTGCCACTGTTGTTATTATGGCCCACAGGTGAACAAGCTTCATTCCAATTTGTTTGCTAGATACAGCGTCCTCTGAGGAAACAATTCCGAGATTGTATGCACTTTGCAAAGCCGGTGGATTGACTTCAAATGACAGGTCCTGGGTAAACTGATTGCCTACAAGTGTGATAAGCAAAAGGGTCTAGTTTCCTGCTCCTTGTCTACTTTCTGAATGTTCCTCCATTTACTGGTATTGCAGAGTTAGAAGCAACTGGTCAGCTAGCTGGGAAAGTCTAAGCCTGTCACTGGGGGACAGCACGTTCTCTTGATTCCCAGGGAGGTGACATCCATAGACTGAATCTCCAGTAATGAATACAATTCTGAAGATCGGCAAGGGAAACAAAGGTAAAGAAATTTCACACATTAAAATACAAAGGTATTACTCTTTGCAGGCTTTATTTTTGTTTAGGAGACATTCACAGAAGAATGAAGTTGATTTTACATTTAACATACAAGTTGGTTTATTTACATTAATCACATTACTGGTTTAAGGTCAGCTTGTCTACCAGGACACACAGATCCTTTTCTGAAAAGCTGCTTCAGGATTTTGCTTTTGAACTTCATGGAATTCCTGCGTGTCCGTTTCAATGCTATCCCGACATCCTTCTGACTGGAAGTTCAACCATCTGCTGTGTCTGCCACTCCTCCCAGTGCCGTATTGTCAGCAAACTTCTGAGGGTTCGTCCTGTCCCATCCATCCCTCAAGTCATTAATGGAAATGTTAGCACTATGGGCCCCAGTGCCTGGGATACATTCTATGGAAAGGAAATACACTTAAAAATGGAGAAACTTCAATTAATTTGACTTGTGATTTGTATCATAAAACACTGTGAGATTATTCAAAACAATTACTGTTTTGCAACACATCAAAAGTCCAATATTTAATACTCATCATTTTATCAGAATTAATCATTGCATCCAGAAATTCAGTTCAACTGAACTTTTTCTTGGTGCAGGCTGTTGGGGAAGAACAGTAATACTGTGTTGTACAGACACATTTTTTGGTGGGGGGAGATTTTATCTGAGGATTTTGTGAGATTTTTATTCAAGGTAAAGGACTAGAAAAAAAGAAAGAGAAGACCTTCAAGTACTAAGTTAAGATGGCAGTGTGAATAACTCAATTTTTCTGAGAGTGTTTGTAGAATTGATTTTTATTAGAGTCAGGAAGGAAAACAAATGTCAAAAGCTCAAAATTTGTTGTGAAATGGAATTTTCATTTTCTAGTCAATTCTACTATTGAAAAAAGAATCTGTGGAAAAAGTTCTGTGGTTAAAAACCTTCCCTAAGTAATTATGGGCATTGCTTTACTCTAAAGAGGTCTTTTTATGTAGGCCAGTAATAAACTACTCAGACTTAGAAAGAAATGTAGTGATGCAAACTAAAACTGTCTTTATCTGAAGAGTCACACTCTATTGAAAGGGTCACTATAATTTCAGGGTACTCCTATTTCATAACAATCACCATTTCTTTAATCAAAATTGAACATTGCAGCAAGTCAAGTTGTATTTTTTTGCTCTGCGTAAATATATTGAAAAAACGCCAGTATAAACAATTGTAAGTCTGAGCCACCTGTACAAATCCTGTTTTGTTTCTACTCTGTAGGCAGGCTATTATTAAGTCAGAATTTCTAGTATTCATCTTTTACATTTAGTGCTAGTCTTCACAAGATACTTGAAATAACTTGTAGAAGCTAATGCTCAGCAGTTTCCACAAGCAATCATTTTAACATAAATCAGTAGGTTAGAAAAAAAGTGTCAGAATGAGGAAGGTGATTAGAGTACCACTATTTTGATACTGGTGATTGATGAGGATTGTCATATCCAAGCCATGTAGATACCTCCAGGTATTTTGGAGATGTCAAACATACCACAGATAACTTGGCAAGACTAAAGTTTGATTATATTCCTGCATACACAGGCAGGAAGTGATAGCCCTAAGTATGATTTCTTTTGGGGACTGATTCTGACTGACACTTTAAAAACTAAGGACTGAGTAAATTTAGCACCACTATATTTATTTTCCAGGAAATACATTAAACTGTTGGCTTTGTATTTTATCTGCTTAGCCATATAATTCACAGTACACACAATAGTAAAGTTGCTTCTTTTTCATGGCTTTATCATGAGGTTTCCCTCAGTATTTTAGCAAACTACTTATATATTTGCCTGCTCTTACCTGCTGCGTAATGTTGGTAGAATGAGTAAAGGTAGGTACTTAATACAATCTTCCCAAATTTTGCACCTAATTTTGCAAACATTTTGTATTGGGTATTATGCTCATGTGTGATCTCTATGGAATAAATCTTCTCCTGTTAGTAAATATTTACAGTATCGAAATGGTAGCTACTACCTTCTCATTCATAAACATTAATTTGATTTATTTGTATGTTTTTCAAAGATGTCAAAGACAGTATTTTGAAATATTTTTTGAAGTGAGAGTCAGTATTTTCTTTTCTATTTCACCTGATCTGTCCATGTGTGGAAACAATGTGTAACGTTTTTTAGCTGAAAGGGAAGCATTACCACACAATAGAAAATAAGGAACTTAATGTGCTGTGCAGTTACAATTTTCATTGTTCCGAGTGAAACATTGCATGCACTTAAGAGAATATGGAGGGGAAAGTGAGCAAAGTCAGAAAGAATGGGACTCAAGTCTTTTAAAGACAAATTAATTTAACTGAATGACCTGATTCATAAATAAGTATTGATATCAAAGTTACTCCATAGACATCAAGCACCTTAATTTTGGAGGAATTCTCAGGATCACTTCTCAGCTTGATATAAAAGAGAGATTCTGCTCAGGTTCTAAGATCTGTAATGACTGGAAGTGGTTAGATCTGAACTAGTCCTCCAAAATGTTTTATTGTTTTCTCCCAGAATGACTGAGAGAGCATTCATTTTTTCTCTTATTTTTATTCTTATTCCCTTATTTTGTAGAGGTACTTGAAAACAATGATCACAAAAATGCAGTGCTGGAAAAGGCAGCATTTTTGGTTTTTTTCTTTCTTTTAAATGAGTTATACCTATTAGTTCTTAAAGAACATTCAGAAATTATGACAGTAGAAAATTTGTTGTCCCAAACAGAAAAATATTGAAAGCAGATATAGGAGGAAAGCATCCAATTCCTAAGAACCTTCTGTAGAAGTTCTCTATGACATTGAAAATCACTTTGCTCAAAATTAACTATGTCTAAGGTACCTTAGAGAAGATGTCCATAATTTAAACAACCAAATGATTATACTCCTTTTTTTTTTGCATAGCTCAGCATCTCCTGTTGTGCAAACAAGCTGTGCATAGATACATCATTGGGTTATGGCCCTTGGGAGACGACTGAGGAATAGCTTGCGTGGGCAGCATTCACCACTGTCAAAGCTGATTCTCTTTCTTTAGAAGCTTCTGCTCTGCTCAAATTCAGTGATGGCAATTACACAGTAGTTATTTGTCAGTGTGGAGTTATAATTGTGTTATTGCTATTTCCTCAATTTTTTCCGTAAGTAATAATTTTGGCAACTGTGTAGGGAAATGTTTTTTTGCAGGCTTGAAAACACCGTTACAGATGAAAGCATCCTGCATTTATTCCAGTGGTGACAGTAAGAAAAAGATGGCTTGCTTCCAAACAATTTGCCAGACGTAACACATTTGATTTGTCCCATCTTCTTTTTTCCCCCCCTCTTCTTCTTTTTGTAATCACAGCACTTCATCTCTGCAGACTCCTCCACTTGATGCTGTTGGATGATCTTTGTCAGCAGCACTTTCTGAGTTAACATTCTCTGAGCCTACCTTTTGCCCAATAGTTAAGGTATGCTTTTTCTAAAAAGGGCATTCTGCTTTTTACATGTCTTATATTTGCTTTAGAAATGCTTCTTGGACAGATTCTTGCTAATCCTTGGTCTCTCAAATACTGATGAATGCATTTAATTTTTCTCAGAAACCCCGTAGATCAGTTGCATAAATTTAGGCATATGTGAAGTTATGTAAAGTGAGGCATGGGCATATGTTTGCAGGACCAGAGCTCTGATTTGTGCTAGAGGCGTGATTCAAAATCTGTCCAATTATGCTTGCACTCAAATAAAAAGCAATGCTTTATTATACTTAAGGATGCATTTTTCTACTAGCCAAATGTATGAGGCTTTTTTTAAGTCTAATAAAGTAGAACTGAGAAAAACAAGGTTCATTTTTTTTGGTCCTAGGAAGAATACTTTCCTAATATGAAAGTATATGAGCATCCCCGTTCTTTTGCTTTAATTGCATGTTGGTAGTTAGCAAAATCACATGCAAAAGAATGCTTTCTTAAATGTCTTCAAATACCATTTTTCCACAAGTGCCAAGGTGATGGATGGCAGCAGTAGAGAGAGCATAAAGAATACTGTGTGCTTTTTGGCCACCGGTTAAGTCCTGGGAAGGTCGGGTATTGAACATGACTACAATAATTCTAAACCAGCCTTGTGAGCCATCAAATCACATCAAACTCAGCTATATAGAAAGAGCCAAAAGGTATGTGTGACATTTTCATTCCATACAGTCTAAATCCTCACATATAACAGCCTGTCAAAGAAGAGAACAATTGGGGATTATCTTCTAATAGGGACACCTGCACTCACGGAATGGAGAACAAAGGGAATTGTTTGCTCTTTGATTTCATTTTATTGATTGATCATTTTTCTTCCATTTTCCTTCCTTCATTAGAACTGCAGGTTTTGTTCAGGATTAGTTAATTCGTTTCTCTTTATTTGAGGTGGTGGGAGGGGGAAGAGTGTTTTTCCCCATTGATACCCTCTCCACAGCACACGGTCAGGCAGCAAAGTACAGCCTTTTCAAGCCATGTCTCATGAGACTGTCTCTGGTAGCTGTTTAACCAGGGAATATTCTTTCAGCATCGAGCCCTGCATTGATTCTTGGGAAACGTAATCTCCCTAGATTGAGGAGCCATCGGTGTCAACAGCACACTCCCAGAATGCCTTTAGGAGTGAAGTTCTTAGCAACAAATTTCTGATGATGAAAGTAGTCAGAGCAGGACTGGGCTCAAGATTGGACTATCCCAATGAATTTGTAATTCCAAATCTGCAGTTAGCATCCAGGAGATTTAAAGAGCTGAAGAATTCAGCATGGACTACTTTTGATTTGCAATCTGTTTGGGAGAGCTGCAAGGGTCAGAGAGAAACAATCAGAGTAAAACTAAGGTGACAGCAAGCAGAGAAAGAGCAGAAAGATAAGCACAGGCACAAGCACTGTTACAAGGCAAAAAAAAAAGAAGCCTAGAGAAAGGAATCATACAAAAAATGTGCATATTACAGAAGCTTTGTTGGCTCTTCCTAGCTCATCTTTTTGAAGATGCCTCTTCTGTAGTACTCAGCAGAGCCTACTACAAACACCTCTTGGTGCTAGTAAGACTTGATTAGTAGATAGATTCCAAGCTGCTACTAGAATCCATCAGCACGTTAAAGCATCAGGCATAAGCAATTCGATATGGTTTGTGGCAGACTTGATCTCTGTGAGGGGAGACATTTTCCGTACAATGTACCTTCCCAGCAGTACCACTTTTCACCAGCCAGTGCATAATATGGCCATATGTTGTGTCTTATGGAATCAAGGTAAGCTGGAGCACGACTTACAACTGTCATAATTTTACAATATACAGGTACAATATAGATAAAATTGCTAACAGCTTCCACTTGAGTATGAATTGTAGATACGCCAAGTTGAGTCTGATTGCAAGAGACAACAGAGGCATTCAGCAGTTTCAAATGTTTAATGCTTCATTATTTCCTCTCTTGAGAACAACAGAAGTTACTAGGTCTGATTTTTAAGTTTCTCAGATTTTGTGTGATCAAAATGTGGTCTGTGTTAGTAATTCTTCCAAAACCATTTTCTAGCTCTATTCTATCAACTCATATTTCAAAATCATGCAAGTTTCATCTATGCAAAGAGATTATTCAAAATTGCATAAATACACAAAGAAACTGCATGATTTTTATCCATTGCAGCTAATCCTCTGATGTTTAATCAGTATCATTTGACTGAAGTCATTAGAGTGACTCAGATTTCCCTGGTATACTTATGCAACATCACTGTTGTAATTAGTCATGATAATGTCAGTTTAGTGATGCCTCCTTATCCTTAGAGTAGCTTCTCTGTACTAGTTTGATTGATATTGGCTTCTCAGTCATTGAAGTTGGTTTTAGAAATCCCTGTATTATGTGATGCACAGAAAAGTACCCTTACTATGAACTCTTTGACTTCTTTATCATCTCATATCATTTCAGAACTATCTATGCTCTCTAGACAAAAAAAAAAAAAGTAACAGAAAAAGCAACATTTAATTTCTTTTTATAAGACATCATAAAAATAATATGCCATGGCAGAACAACTGAGCTTGTTGCTTCCATGTATTTTATTTAGGATTTATGTTACCTGAACCTACCTATCAGTTTTCTTTAGGGAAAATCACCACCAAAATCATTTTAAGAAAAAATCTGGCTTTAGGAGTATTGCACTTTTTCTATTAAATTTAAAATATAACACTGCAAACACCTTTAACTCATGTGAGCTAATTTACTCATGCCTGAGACTGTATGTTATTTCTGAGCATGACTCTCATTTCTGTAAAATGTCTTAATGCATTGTGAGAGACTATTCAGTAATAATGATCATCATAACACACAGGGATTTAAGGAGTAGAGAGTGGAGAAAAATAGTGAGGATAGTTGAAATTCAGTTTTCCTTTCTCTGTAAAATTGCAGCTCACTCAAGTGTTTACAAAAAAGGGTATACATCTGCTTATTACTTAAAGAATCTTCACTTCAGAAACTGAGCTAAACCAAGGAACATCAAAAAATGCCAAAAGCTTATGAAATTCACTGAATCTTCCATTTCATATTTGCACTTTTCTTTTTTTCTTGTCCCTTGTTAAGCATCTAAGTCATAAGAAATAATTAGTGAAATAATTAGTGAAGCTAAAGAAAAAAAAGCAAAAACAAAAAAATGAAACTGGGACCTCATGCTCTGTAAGTCAAAATCCATACACAATATTTACTCTGAAACTTGGCAAAGTGAGAGAGGCGTGGTGAAGGATCGGCATAGGGCAGGCTTATGTACTACCCATCCTGTGACTTCCCTGAAATACTTCTGTTGTTGGGTACAAACATTTACAAACTGTAGCCACCCAGCATGCAACATCTCAACTACTGTGCCTCTGGGTTAGTAGCATACCAATCAACTACCTGATTGCTGTTTTCAATTTTTTAAGCAAACCAAAGTAAATTCTATCATCATACCCATCTAAATAATAGGTCAGATCCTCCTCAGTCAGTGAATGAATTTGACAAAGTTGTTCTGGCTTATGCTATTTGAGGTTTTGGTCTATTATTTCTAAATTATTAGAGTAGGACTTGAGCTAGTGTAAATCAGTACAACTTCATTGACTCAGTGGAACAACTGCAGTTTTCTCTGGCTGAAGATATTAGTCTTTATGTAAATACAGAGAACTTGATTTATTTCTTCATTGCCCTGGTTTTCCATGTGGAATTAAATTGTTTTAAATTAAAGCTGCTCTGCTACAAAGGTAGAGCAGTAGAGTGATGAATCAGGCCCCAACCACCCTAGAGAGTTCTGATCAGCTTATTAAGGAAAGTTTCTCTGAATATGAGTGCTCATTACGGCATCTTCCCTTGGTGATGCTGAAGAGTGAATTGTTCTGTGACACCAGCACATAGTGATCATAAAGCAGCATGATCTCTTGAAGCATCACTCCCATGCAGGTGGGATTGGCTCCAACCCCAGCGTTACGCTATGCCATCTGCCTTGGCTTACTATGTGAGTGTCCCACATATATGAGTATTCCCCATGGGTATCTACATTTATCCCTGTGAGCATGGAGGTAAATCCATCCGGCATCTAGTCATGAGCAATATTTGCCAGGGGTCAGGGGATGGTCCTCTTTATTATATTTATTGATGATCTGGATCAGAGGATTGAGTGCATCCTCAGCAATTTTGCAGAGGACTCCAAGCTAGGAGGAAGAGTTGATCCGCTTGAGGATAGGAAAGCTCTACAGAGGGATCTGGACAGGCTGGATCCATGGGCTGACACCAACTGCATGAGATTCAACAATGCCAAATGCTGGGTCCTGCACTTTGATCACAACAACCTGATGCAACG
This sequence comes from Eudromia elegans, assembly GCA_003342815.1. Taxonomy (NCBI): domain Eukaryota; kingdom Metazoa; phylum Chordata; class Aves; order Tinamiformes; family Tinamidae; genus Eudromia; species Eudromia elegans. The sequence goes on from PTEX01000012.1 coordinate 3,358,735, forward strand.
CTGCAGGCTTGGGGCAGAGTGGCTGGAGAGCCACATGGCAAAAAAGGATCTGGAGGGTGTGGGCTGACAGACAGCTGAATGTGAGCCAGCAGTGTGCCCAGCTGGCCAAGAAGGCCAACAGCATCCTGGCTTGTATGAGAAAGAGTGTTGCCAGCGGGACCAGGGAAGGAATAATCCTCCTGTACTGCACTGCACTGATGAGGTCACACCTTGAACACTGTGTTCAGCTTTAGGTCCCTAACTACAGGAAAGACAGAGAGGTGCTGGAGCATGTCCAGAAAGGGCAATGAAGCTGGTGAAGGGGCTGGAGCCCAGACCTCACAAGGAGTGGCTGAGGGAGTCTGGGTTACTTAGTCCGGAGGAGAGTCAGGAGAGACCGTATCACTCTCTACAACTACCTGAAAGGAGGTTGTAGTGAGGCAGGGGTTGATCTCTTCTCCAAAATAACTACTGACAGGAGACGAATAAATGGCCTCAAGTTGCACCAGAGGAGATTCAGGTTGAATATTATGAAGAATTTCTGCATGGAAAGAGTAGTGAAACATTGTAACAGGCTGTGCAGGGACACCATCCCTCGCGGTATTAAAGAAACGTGTGGATGAGGCACTTACGAACAGTTTAGCAGGTGTGGTGTTGAAGGGCTTGTGGTTGGACTTGATCTTAAAGGTCTTTCCAACCATAACGATTCTATGGTTCGTTGATTCTATGATTCTGTACTGCAGGATACCAGCTTGCTTCTGAGAAACTTAAGCCATGCTTAACTTGTAAGATTATCCTCAAGTATATCTCCTATCCACAAGGCTTACCACAATACTTACCTTTCACCTTGCTTATCTGTTCCATATACAGTCCTTGTATATACTTATATAGATAGAGCTATAGAAAGGACCTGCTCTTTGTCTCCATTGTTCCTATTTTTCAAAGCCCAGTTAAGGTGAAATCTCCAGATGGTGTGGCTTCCCTTTCAAGGCTAAGTTGGGAGTTCTGTTGGGATAAATGGTGATTGGTTAATGAAAAATCGATTTACGTGCTGTTTGCAACACTGACATCTTCCTACTTGTAAAACTCAGGCCACACATCTCTGATCATATAATAGTGTGATCTCTATCATCCAGATGGAATGACATTTCCCAGCTGGGTGAAAAATGGTTTCAAGATGGTCTGCACCATATTTTACAACATGTGCAAGAACAGTAGTAGGCTTCAAGCCTGCCTTCAAGCTGAGAGTTACCTCAGAGGTCCCTTGATGGGTCTGATGAGTTTGGATATGATCCTAACAGCCCTGAGGTGTCCACAGGTGGGTTGCTCGGGCATGACGTTCTCCATGGCCTTGTGGGTTCTGCACTGGCTGTGCTCAGCTGCCCTTGGCAGGGTCGTTGCTGATGTTATTCATCCACATTGCTGGAGGTTGTGCTGCCACTGGCAACCAGCATCAGAGGAGCTTTGGGGAAGCTTAAACTGATAACTATCAAAAACTGGCTCATGACAAGGAGTTAGAAGGTGAGGTATGTGTCACTCCAGCAACCCATCTGTGTTTGTGTGATGTGAGCATAGCAGCAGTTCAGTTCAGCCAAATGAGAGATGTGAGTTAGGCTGTAAATCCAACTGTTGCTTATTTATAGAAAGCAGGTTTTGCTTTTAATTGATTCTTCTAGGTACTGTTAGTGCATGAGAACAAAGCCTGATGTAAAGTAGAATATTTAATATTGCTCATCTTGTAACTTATGACATTTGTACCTCTAATCTGCATTCAAAATTTTTCCTCCCTGTTGATTAGGGATCCCATCTGTCAGTCATTCTACTCTCAAAATCCCATTGATTTCAAAAGGATTTCATGAAGCAGAATGATAGTTCTAATAAACAAGCATTTTTCAGTGCTTGGTGAAAGTTAGATAAAGTTGGATATTGTGTAATTTCTAGTACTAATGATTTAATTCTTTTGGTTCTGACTGGATAAAATAAAGGGTGAAATTAAATTGATAAGGAAATTTGGTATAAAAATGTCTATCTGTGGTCCTGTAATGAAACCAAAAAATTCCAAACTACTCATGTGTTGTAGTATATATGCTTGGCCTGGGCACATATTATTTTTATGCCATGACAGCCTCAGGTTGTACCTGATGCTGTAGCTCAGGATGACAGTTCAGGGAACCTGCAAGTGTACAAAGACCTCAGAGCTCAATGCTTCTGTGTAGTCATTTCATTCTTCCTCTCCTTTCCCAAATCAAGAGTTTAAAAATCAGACTGTTTTATTATTGTTGCATTACATTGTGTTTAAAGTTAACAGAACAGACTGAGACATGCAGATGTCAGTACAGTTGTCATTGAATAATATCCTCAAAGTTTTCTTAACAAAAACGCGAGCACAGAATAATTCACAGGTATGCAATATGTATCACTATAGAGTAATTTAGTTTCACTAAGATAGCATCTTTTATGTGAGAGTGCTTGTTTTCTTTCTTTTCAGCAAAATACTCTTAAATGTATGCTCATCCTGAGAGTTTGTCTAATTCTTGCCATTACAGTGCCAAGGGATGAGGAGGTGTCTTATAGGGAAATGCATCTGGCATTGATCTGCTTTAAGTTCTTTTTTAGCCAGTGGTAATGCAATGACAAGCCTTTTAAAGAGATGATGAATGTAATGTAATGTCTTTGAACATGAATTTTTTGTGTGGAACCTAATTAACAAACCTAAACTACCTCTATTCAAATACTCTGGAAAGATAACACCAGTCACAAATGTTAAATATCTGTTTTGCTTTTCTTTGCTTACTCATGCATTTATTCAACACTTGCTATAGCAGTTTATCTAAAATTAGGTCCAAAGCAATTTAGGCAACCATACCTTATGTGAGAGATTCTGTAGAAGGCTTTAAATCATACTGACAGGCATTAGAACTTGCTTAAAGAAAAACATTTCTGAGCAATTTTCGGTCTAACGGTAGAACTTTTTAAAAGATTAAAAAAAAAAAAAACCTTGTGTTTGTATGTTTGAGTGGTTCTGACTTTCAAATAATTATGCCATATATAAGAGTTGAAGACCCAGTACAGCTGCTGAGTTACATGTACCCTTGCTAACACTTTTAGTAAAACTGAGCTTGTCAGCAGGTAATTTATTTGGAGTTTCCTAAACCTTGACCTCTTCATCTCTGAGTTCAATACTACTCAGAAATAATTCAGTAGCTAAGGACATGATGTACAGTTTACTTTGTGTTTAGCTTTTAGCTTCAGAAACTTCAGTCTTTTCAGCACCTTCTGTATATGCTGGGGAAAGGCAGGCTTCTCTGAAGAGTGACTTTAAGTACCCAAGTTAACAAGCATTGGTGGAAGCTTGAAAGTAAGTGCTCAGAGCTAGAAGTGCAGGATTTTGACCACAGTGACTGAGTAAATAAGAAATTTGGTACTCGCTCTTAAGGCAGCTTTTTTCCCCATCTTCTCCATTTACTGTTTGTCTCAGACTCATGTCCACTTGTGTGATAAAGCAAGTCATTTTGGAAAAAAATGGACGCTAAACTTTTGAGTTTTGCAGCCAAGAAGATACTGAGGAATGATAATTTGAATCCTACACATCCCACCCTCATTTGTAGGTGCTGTGAACATGAAATTCCCGGGAATGTCTGCTGCATGTCATCAGATGCTGGCATGATTTTATCTGCTAAGTGCATCCCTCCTGTTCCATTTTGGTAGCCTGACAATTATGTCAGGGACTTTCATTTCTGCTTCATGCAGTATTGACATATATTTCAAGTCTGTTCAGTCTTTTTACCTCCTTATGATAAAGTAATTTTAATTCATCTTAAGTCATTTCTTATTTATATTTATTTATATTTGTCATTAAAAAATGCCTAAATGGCAGATAGTTCCAAAACCAGAAAGAAGGCTAGACCTCTTTCTCAGTAATATCTGGTTCCATTGCTGCTCTGCTTCCTGTAGTTCTTCACGTAGGCTCTTTTATTCCTGTTTTGCTACTAAGTGAGGCACTGGTTGCTGATCACTTCAAAAAAAAGAAAAAAATAGATGACTTCATGGGAAAAAAAAGACCCACATTTTAGCTGTATGTATGCACATTGCCAGGTGGCTGTGCTCTGACATGTCTAACTCACATGACCCTTCTCTGTTGTTTTTATTATGCTTTAAAGGAAGTCACAATAATTCTACTTTTATCAGCACTGGTTGTATAATAATGTAGTCTGATCTAAATTTTTCCTTTTCTGAATAACATTGAGTAAGTCAGAATCTAGACTCAAATGCTTAAGTTATTCGTATAAATTAATGGGACCAAGCACAGATCTGAATTAATACAGCAAACTGTAAAGAATCCTTTAAATAATTTTGGAACTCTTTTTCATTTGACTGTGTCCAGCTTGGACTTGAAGAAATACATTGAAAAGAATAAACCTTTGCAAAATACCAAAACTCATGTGTCACATCTTACAAATATTGATTTGTACATGAAATCAGATTTGTAATGGTTGTGTTTTCTAGTCTTGATCCTTCTGCTAAATGGGAATCATAATCCAAAATCAATATGTATTCTCCAGCACATACAAATACATCTAAGTGAGCTGCGCACCATTTCAGAAGTTTCCTTGTTTATATGTACAATGTATATAACACTGTTGACTGTCAATGTGATGTGACTGTCACTTCTTAAATAGAGAAAATCCTTTATATGTTAGCCTTTTATTCATGTAATTTGTTGATTTGCCCGGAGTTTGGCTTTCCCTTCAAGTCATGGTCAGAGCCTGACTGAAAGCATGGATCAGATAAGGTAGACCGTGACTGCATTTCTCAGCTGTAACTCATCAGATGATTATGTTATGTACTGAGAAACAAATCAAACACAGACAAATGTCTTTGAGCTATATCTGTCCTTCTTTACTCATTTAGGTACAGGTGGAAAGAAGCAAAGAAACTCAGAGGAATTTTTAGCATTGTTACATCCTTGTTACACATTTAGGTAGGGATACCAAAAAGTGACAGTAATCCAGGTTGAAACAGGTAATTGGTTTTAAATTTAAGGAAAGTGAAAGATATTTGTCTTGGGGTGACATGAGGACGTTAGTAGCTTATGCCAACCCTCAAAGGAGGCAATAAATAGTGAAAGTGATTGTCTTCCTGTGGGAACACAACTACGGATATGCAACACTAGCCAAGTCTTGGACACCTTGGACAGCTGGAGCGAGCATCCTGCTGCCCTGAGGCCATGGTGCTGATCACAACTGGACTGGAGGCCTTGGCCACTGCAAATGTATCTTTACAGCGTGTGTGCACACTGCATGTGCCTGTGTTGTAGACCATAATTGCTGCTTACTCTCTAAGCTGCTTCCTGTTAGGAAATAAATGTTGAATTTATATCACTGATTCTGTTCTTGTAGCTACCCCGTACATAAATTCCCCCATGACACCTTTGCTTTTGTGTAGTTTCACTTAATCCTAAGTTTTCCTTGTCAGTTTTACTTTCCATCTTCTTAGCCATCCATCTCTACATTATAACCTTTCTCAATGAGATTTAGGGTCTGATACACTTTCAGCCCTGCAATATATGCTCCCTTTCCTGCAACAATTCAAACTTTATCTTTTCAAGATTTTGTTTTACCTCCATGTTCCCTCAACAGAAGGGATTCCTCTTGTGAATCATCTGAACATTACCTATCCACAGCTATAAATAAGACTGTTTTACCTTTAAACCCCTTTGTGTATTTTTAGATTTCACATGAATTTGTCCACAAGCAATGGATGTACATGAAATGAAAAAAATCTTTAATGTTCAAAATAATCAAAGGTAGTTGTTGAACCACGAGCTCTTTCAAAAATGTTTATTTTGGTTTTAACTTTCTTAGGTAATTTCAATCATTTTCTGTTAAACTTTGTAGAGCAGTTTAGCTTCCTATGAATATGGTGGCACTACTAAAATCTATATTTTCTTTTTTGATCCTTCTTTCTGTCTTATTCTGATTAGGTTTTGCATTGTCATCTTTTTATATTTCCTTTTTGTTCTGGCCATTTCTTAGAACACCTGAGAAACACCTGAAGATATAGGTTTTATCTCCAATATTACAGTCTATTCTGTTATCCAACATGACACCCTTGTATACATTTTGTAAATCTAATGCTCTTCTCTGTATGGACTTCTTATGGGGTTCTGACAGATGTCTGATACCTGTTACAACCTGATCTCAGGATAAAGATTTGTGAAAGGTTCCAAAACCGCATGCCTGTCTCTGTACTCAAGTGCGTACTAAATGAATCTGCTTCTTGGATTGGAGTGCTGTTAAACTGCAGTACACAATCTGTTAAGTAGTTTGCTTTTTCTTATTCTCTAATTCTTATTATGCTTATATCTCTAATTTATTAAATTAATCTCATATTCTGCATTGTTAAAATAAGAAAATCTGCCTTTTTTTTTTTCTCCCCTCCATTTTTATTTTCAGGATTTTCTCCTTGCCTTCATAACAATTACAACAACCATAATTTTCTTGCTTGAACCTTTTCAGTCATGTGCTGTAATCCTGGAAAGCTATCTTTCTCTTTAACCTCTTTAGATTTTTAAATTCATGTTCCATGTTGCCCCATTATTCCTTCTCTGTTTCACTCAACTTACTCTCTCTACCTTCACCTTTTTTACTGTGCTGTAGTTAGAGGCAGTGGCTAGAGAGAACTCTGTCTCAGGAATTGTACTCTGATGAGTTTCTAATGTAATCATTCTATTTAATGGATCTGGGTCAAATACCAGGTGTTCTAAAACTATGAAAGATTTCCCCAGGATGAGACCTGATTTAATAAACCAGAATAAATTTTATAGTTTCCCCACAAGCTCTTAAGATTATTTACACTGTTTACTAACCAAACCCAATAAATGTCTAATGCGGTTACAGTGAGTTGATAGGAGCTTATAACATGGACACATCGTTTTCTTTTAAGACAATATCTGCAGGCAGTGGTACAGCTCCCTTCCCTTAATCCTACTCCATCACTGGCAAAAACAGCCATCCAGTTCTCTGGAGACTTTGTTTCAATCCCTTCCTCATCTGAGGATTGTCAGATTTCAGTCTTCTGATTCTAAGGAAATGCTGACAAGATCAGCTACACTGCCCTGGCCTCGGCATCCTGGTAACACAGCAATTGGGAGTACAGGTAGAAATAATGTGAAAATCATAGTCACCTTTCTTCGCAGACATACACTATTATCAGCTAGTATTAACATATGCTGATAATGTGGGATGTATTCATCACACCTAATAGCATTAGCAGATAAAGATATTAGTAAAAAAGAAAAAGTAAACCGGAAGTGATTTTTGCAGTCTCTTACAATAAGAAGTTCTTGCTTACACTGACCAGACACTGACCAGACCATGCTGACCAGACAGCTTCTCTTTGGTTGGACTAGTTGAAAAAATTGCTATTTGTTGCTATTCTTTGGAATGAAGTCATCCTGAGAAAAATGACTTTAAAAAAATATTTTTGCCCTCTTACATCCTGCTGTGGAGACAAGCCTTTTTAGCTTAGCATGCTTAAAAATAATCTAGTTTTACATATTTCAAGTTGGATTTTAGGAATAATTTTAAAACAAATGACTAGTGTCAGTTAAACAATTTTCGTCTTTTTGAATTCAAAGCTTCCAAACAAAGATAATTCACATATAGTCAGTTTCAGGGTGCTGGAAATACCAAAAAATTCCTTCCAAACATCAGTTTTATGAGGAGAGGTGTAACAATTATCCTATAATTGCTAGATAACTAAGCAGTTATATGTATGTAATTATATTGTAATTTTTAGCTACAGATGTCTATACAGAATCTGGAGTGATATTACATTCAGTTAGGTAATTTGTTCTACAGTTACCTCAGAACTTTTATAGTTAGTGAACCACCAGGATAAAAATTACTAAATAATAAACGTATTTTCAAAAAAAATAGGAAGGTATGAAAGGTAAAAAGCGCTTTTGGAAACATAAGAGGAACTTTTCCTTTACCTTTTAAAACTATTTTTATTAAGAATGTTTTCAGAAAGTATTGAAATAAATGGAATGTACGCTAAAATAACAAAGGAGTCCTGACATATTAGGAAAAAACAAAATAAATACATATTGCCTTGTTGATATAGAAGCAAGAATATGAGAACTAAATAGAGTAAGCTCTATTAGACTGTGCAACTTTTTCTCCAGAGAACATGTACGACATTTTAAAATTAAATTTATCCTTCCTGCAGGCAACAGTTTTAAGTGTTATATGGAAGAACCAATTTTCCATCTTCAAATTAAATAGGACAATTCTAGTCCTCATATAAGCCTATACCAGAGAGTACACTAGAACTGTGATTTTGCGCGTATCAGTTTTAAAGTTCCAGCTCTTGATTGCATTTGGTCAAATTATACCCTCCTGGAAAATAATCCATCAAAGGAAAAGTTTGTAATGTTCCATACATTAGGACTGGTAGTAGCAATCTTCCCCTTCTTCTTGAGAAGATCTGGGAGGAGTTCAGCACAAGAATTCTGCAGTGCCATCAACATCTGCTCAACTAAGCATTTATCCTTTGCAGGGACAGGGACAGTCCCTGCCATTGGAGAAACTGGATTTTATCTATTGTTTCTTGAATTTGCCCCAGGTGGTTTGGATCACGTCCCAGCCTGGCTGTTTATGAAAATGATGGAACCGACCATGGGAGAAGTAATCTTACTGGCTGTGCTTAATTTTATATGAAAGATAGTAAAGTGTAAGACTTCACAATTGTTTGCTTTTGTTTTCTGGAGGAATGATATTGAAAATTAGTGCACAGGTTTCCCAATCTATTCTGACTTTTATTTCTAGTTTGCTGCTTTTATCCTGCTCCTTATTAGGAATTTCAGGGCTTCTCAAGGGAAAAAGGCAGGAGGTTCTCTCTTTTTGGCACAGCAAAAAGAGGATGTATGGCAAAACTCTTCTCAAAAGTTAATTTTCAGAATGGAAGCAAATTCCTGCCTACTTTCCTCTTCAGCTTTCCTCTTCTTTATGTGTAAACTGCAACTTTTCCTTCAGGGAAAGTCACAGCTGATTGAAAAGACCTGCACAATTTAAAAGGCCAAGGAAAAGGCACTTTACTTTCATTTTCAAATACCCTTTTGAGCAAAGTGAATTTGATTTGGAAAAAGATTTTTAAAGATGTATTACAGTTTACATATTTGCAGTCAATTAAACAGAATGCATTGTAACGTTTTTTGTTCAGTTTTCCAAAATCAGTTTGGATGTTAAAAAATAACGTTGCTTTAGATTTAAAAATGTCTAAAATAAAGTGATTTTGAATAAAAGTAGAAAACATAGGGATAAACTAGATTTGTTTCTAGATCTGACAGCTGGAAAACAAAGCAGAAAGTAATGCTAAATACTTTTAGAAAGGAAGTGAAAGAAAGCAGAACTCTGAGCTTGTTGGTACTAGTGAGTTACAATTCAGTAGCTCAGTTCTCAATTTCAGACTTTTCTATATATTTTCTTTACATCAATATCCATGTTCTTCAAGCTCAATCTGATTTGTGGGAAGTTTCCATTGTAATGGAAACTATGTGTAATGGATGAAATGGTGAATAGTGTTGTCACTTCAAAAAATGATGGATTAAGGGACAGAGGATAAAATCTGGAAGTTATTAAATGGATTGGTAGATGGGTTCTCTCCTTAATCAGCAGTATTCACACTGAAAAAAAAAAAGGCAGTTTTGTGTCAATGGGGCTGAGCTTAAGTGGTCTGATCAAAGCCCTACTTCAAGTGAACCCCTTGAGGTTTTTTTGTTAGTTTGGGGGGGAATTCAGAGGTTTTTCTTTCAATCAGCAAAGATGGAACAATGACCCTTGATTTTAATTTACAATAGATTTTGATTTAAATAGGCAACAGTCAGCTAAAAGGCAAAAAAAGGAGAAGTATAATTAAGCAATACCAGACAAGAGAACTCTTCCCAAGGGCAAAATAGAAGACAAAGTAACTGATGGCCTAAGATATTGCAAAGAGCTGCTTTTGGTGTTATTTTTTTTTAATTTTCTGTTTTGTTTTCCTAAAAATCGATCTGTAATTTAGATTAGTATCACAGTCATGAAAAGAGACAGACTTTTATTGTATCACTTATAAATGATTAGTTTTCTTTGTATTTTAATATCTTGCCCTAATTATTTCAAGAGAATTCAGACTATGCTTTGGCCAGTCAGATTGTTTACAATTATTTACAATTATCAGCCTCTTCATCTCAGAAGACAAGGAGTGAATAACGTGTCATTCTGGTTATTTCCGAGTAGGGGGAGGACGTAGTCAGAAATATTCATAAGTAGAAAAGTTAAGCTGGGTAGAAGCACTTCCTTTTGTTGCTAACCTCAAAGGCTCAGTCTTGCCTTAAAACTACTTAAAACTACTACTTAAAACTACTATTGCACAACAGACATATAGGCTGATGAGGTTCAGGATCGAAAACCATTCCGCGTGAAAGGTAGAGAGATTCTTTCCGAGGGAGCAGACTTGGAACTTAAGGCTGGAGAGAAATCTTAGCAGTTATGGAAAATATTTCTGATAGTTCAGGCCTTGATTTCCAATAAATCATGTCTACATTGTAGGCTTGAAAGTAAAGGTGTATTTCACATATAGGACTGCTGATATTTCCTTCTGTCATCTCACATTAAGATATGGTTCTGATGAAGGATTCAGTGATGGGGTAAAAGATGGTATTTTGATGCCCTACATTTATAGGCCTGGTTGTAGGTGTAAGCAAAACAGGTAACCACCTTTCCAGTCAGCCTGCATCCTGTCTAGGAAAGAGAACATGTCCATAACCCATTTCTTGACCACTACTACTAGATCTCTGGAAACCATACATGTTGTGGAGATTGCCAGAAATAGCTCTACGGCTGCAAGGGAAGGGGTGGCATATGTAAGAACCTACCTTTACTGTTCCTACTTCTCCCACTGTTCTCAGGGGTGCAAAAGCAGCACGTCAAGATTTGTAGGGGTCTTCCTCTTTTGCCTTTCAGTGTGGACTTAAGCCCCTTTATCCTTGAGTTAGCAAGACTAAGAAGCTCTCAGGAAGCTCCAAGCTCAGATTTGACAATAACATGAATACAAAGAGTAGCCCTCTGGGGTTAAAACAGAGATAGCTCAACATCTTGAAAATGCTATTCAGACACAGCAAGGACAACTGTCGTTTTTAAACACTCTATTCAATACTGCATTCCTGTGTTCAAATCAGAGATGGCTCCAAGCTTCAACAAGAGATCTGTGCCCTTACATGAAATTTGCTGAACTTCTATGGTGTTTGGTAGCTGAATTTTGATATTGTTCACAAACAGCAAACAAATGACCCATGACATGACCTAAAAAAAATAGATTGGATACAAATAAATCATATTCAAGATGCAAAATATTTCTTCCAAGTAGAAATTCCCATAAGACAGTGTAAAACCGTGTCTGCTTAAGGTTTTGATAGTGGCTTGAAGTGATTGTGGCTATATATCTACTCAGAAGTTGCTGCCAAAATGGTTTAATTTCTAAATATAAAGGAACATCTATTGGTAAAAAGGAGAGGCAATTTTAGTATCTACCATTAAATTGTTACAGTCAGGCAGAATGTTGATTAATTGCCCAACCATTTTTTTTGTACCTCCAGTAAAACTATTTTTTTCAGCACATTACTTTTGCCAGAGAGACAGAGGATCAGCCTGCTGGATGGAGTGACCATAGATTTTGACAGGTTCACATTTCTTCACTGGCATGCCAAAATCAATATGCTATTTCCCATTCTTAAATATGACCCAGAAAAGGCAATGTATTATGAAGAAGCTTCGGATGCAGAGGAAAATAAATAAAAATGATCCTATCGTATCTCACTATCCGTAACCTACAGGCATTTTAGGGAATGCCTAAACTGCATACCAGTGCAGTGCCACAGAGACAGGCAGCTCTGCTACCTCCAAATAACGTTGTAAAGTACTGGAAACAGTATGTGATAATTCAGCTTGGCTAATTAACTGTTTGTAGAAACTGGATATGTTTGCCCCAGTATACTACTGTCTGCCTACTGCCAAGGTAGCTCAAGGTAGATCACTTAGGCACCTTTTAATGCCCCTCAAAGATAGTACACATTAGAGGGGATAACTATTTATATTTGTGCAAAGCTCCCAGTAAATATCTGTGAAGCTCCATCATTATCCTTTGCCTTTCATGGCTTCAAAAGACTTGTCAATAGTTAAACTACACATGTGCTGGAATAACTGTCTACTGTTCTTGCTTCAGGTGTCCTTGCTGTCTCTGCATCTCTCTGTGAGCTGCTGTTGGGATACAACATCTTTAGGACTGAAGACTAACTTTCAGTTTGATGACCACTGAATTAAACCCACGCAGGAAAATAATTTTCTGAGTTTTCTGAAAAAAATGGAGGTGTGTAGGAGCATGCCAGAAGAAGAGTTCACATATTAGAACTGCCTTAGCGAACTCAGTCTGCCCAGTTAACCAAGAAAAAGACTGAGACAAAGAAAACTATGGGTCCCTTTGGTGGAAGAATATACAAAAGTGCTCTTCAGTCTGATAGGGAAAGAAAGACACAAGAAATGATAACCAGTAGTTAAAAGACAAATTCATATTAGAAATAAGATGCATATTTTTAACAGTTACCAGTGTAACAAAGTAGAGGAAAGAGCTGCTGTCTCTTGGTATCAAGACAAGAATATTACTCAGAACTATATGTGCTTCCAAGCATAGTTCATGCATTACTAGACACCACTGGAATATAATGACTACCAATATATCATTCCAGATTTCCTCGGTCCCTCCTAGCTTTAGGAGTCTTCAAAAATTTGCTATGTGTGTAACAATGTTATGAAGACTTCAAGGAAGATGCTATTATTTAAATGATTGGTCCTATCCATGGGCAAATGTTAGACACTACAGTTTTGCTGGGTAGCATTTTTCTGATTTTCAGATGGAATATTGGCTGCGTACTAAAACCAGCATACCTGAAATGAGGAGAGAATGAGATAAAGAAAACAGCTTAATAGTCTCCATAGGGAAAACAAACAGCAAGCTGATATATCAAGGATTTCTCAAATTATCTATAGCTTCTATTACTAAAGCAGAGGAAGCTTTGTCGAGTGCAAATGAGCCAACTCATACGACTTTTATATATGAAAGAAAAGACCTAGCAGAGTAATCAAATTGTAAATTGGGATGGTTTACAGTTGTGTTAGTAGCATAATCTGCATCAGCCCCTCTAAGCAGATTTTTTATCTTTATGTAAACAAATTTGGAACTGAAATCTTCCAGAAGACTTCTTGCTGCCCATTTTTCTTGGTGCTTTTATATAGTGCTGGCTTAGGACATTAAGTAGTCAATACCATGGATGTTTCAAAAGTGCAGTTTATTTGCAGAGATCTTACTACATTCTTCACATGGTCAGCCTTGGAACATGAGAAAGCTCAAATTGCCTCATTGAACTCTGTATTAAAGCATTGACCTTAAAGGTAGCATGTATTTACATTAAAAGTTCAGAGTTAAGGGATGCACACAAATGATGAGAAAATTCTTCAGTTACACAGCAAATTCTCCAGGGACTTCTATGTGAAAACCTGTGCTTGACTTATCTGCCTTAACTAGGCAGATGTCATTTTGTTTTCAATCTGATTTCTGTTTTCAATATAGTAATTGCTACTGTTACCTTGCTTATCCACTAAAATATATATAAGTGAAATCAGACACTAGTAGAACCACAGATAAATCATAAAAATATTGGGCCTGTTCAGGCAAATTAATTGTAGAAGAGTAATGGATTACAGACTATTAAAAACGGAGTTCTCACCATGTAAAGTTTTTTTTTTTTTTAACACTTTATTTATTACTTCTTGCTGTTCAAGCTGTAGGCATAGCAATTTCCCTATAAACCTGCTGATCAATATTTAGATAAAGCACCAATTACAATTTTATCAAACTTTATATGGCTATAAAATGAGTTTGAAGGCGAAACTGAGAAATGGAAATAATAAACAAGAACTGTCACAGTAATTACTTAGTGGCTGAAGACTGTTTCCTTCCATACTCCTCAAGCTAATAAAAGACAAATTTTGCACAGAATATAGAGTAGGGCTTGTATTGATTCATGTCATGCTTTTTTCACTTTTTCTTACAATTAAGACTTTTGAATAAGCCAGCTTTGTTTTAAATAACATGAACTGGTGATAGACACCAAAAGATTTCTTTCCTGGAAGTGGTTACTTAAGCTTTTCCCTGATCTTGTGGTATTGATCTGCCCACAGATCTCTAAGTGGCTCTTCAACTTGCATCTCTCTCTGCTTCTACCCTAGCAGAAAGTGCTTTCAGAGTTGAGCATGTGTTCATGGGTTCAGAGATGAGCATGTGAGAAAGGCAGGCCAGAAATATAATGAAAAAGCCAAGCAACCCATTCCCTTACTGGAAACTTACTGTGGGTGTATTGAGGAGCAGGGGTCTCTGAGGCGGTGAAACAAAGACCTTTCTTGAAGCCACTCTGCGGCTTATATACCCTCCTACAAACAAACCCTGCCCCCTCCCATGAGGGGCTCACCAAGCACCCCCACACCCTCTCCACGAGGTGCTCACATGGGAACCATGAGCTCCCTGAGCTGCCTCCCCAATCCTCACAAGCCCCAAACACCTTTATACAATGAACTCAAAATGTCCTAACGACCCGGAGTTTTACATTTCAATGACCCCGAGTTTGTCCCGGGCTCTGCAGACCCCCACAACTTACCACTAAATTTTCACTGCAAAATAGTATTCTTCTTGTAGCTGTGCTAAGAAATATCCGATAACTTGAATCACTCTTGAATTCTGCTCGTAGTGACTTCACCAGAAGGGAGGTAGAAAAGAAGTATGGAGAACAGGAGCGCTATTTTTGTGGATACTCCCAAACCAATGGAGATTTAAGTCAATTAGTTGATTTTTGAAAGACTAATCTTCTGGTTTTCTGGGGGAACCATAAACTGAGTATGGAAGTCATGCCAAGAGGAAAGTCCTATAGACTTTTCCTTTCTAGTTTTTCTTCCCATAGGTTTTGCCAATTGGCATACAAAATCTATCACCTGAGAATAGCCAAGCATTTAAGAATGTTACTGCCCTTATCTTTGTACAGGATGGCTGATCTGGAAATCATCTACTCCAACCCCCTTGTTCAAGCAGAGTCAGCTCCTAGGGCATATTGACCAGGATCCTGTCCAGACAGCTTCTGAATATCTCCAAGGATGGAGATGCCACAATCTCTTTAGGCAACCTGTTCCCATGCTCTGTCACCCTCACAGTAAAGAAGTTCTTCCGCATGTTCAGATGGAACTTCCTGTTTTTCAGTCCGTGCCTGTTGCCTCTTTGACTATCACATGGCACTGCTAAAAAGAGTCTAGCCCCATTCTTTTGACACTCTCTTTTCACACACTTTCACCTGTTAATAAGATCTTCCTCCTAGTCTTCTCCAGTCCCTGGTCTCTCAACATCTAGTGTCCCCCTTTACTTCCTGAGCTTGCCCGTGAGGGTGGCAGTGGGGAGACAGTGTCAAAAGCCTTACTGGAGTTAAGGCAGATATATTCCCCACTCTCCTCTCATCTACCCAGGCAGTCATTCAACCACAGAAGGTTATCTGGTTGGTTAAACTCAATTTCCCCTTTATGAAGCTGTGATGACTACTCCTGATTACGTTATTCTTCACATGCTTACAGATGGCATCCTGGATGAGCTCTTTCATCACCCTTCTAGAAATCAAAGGGAGCTTGACTTTTCCGCAGTTCCCTGGGACCTCATTCCTGCCTTTTTTTGAGGAATGGAGTGCTGTTTGCCTTCTTCCTGTCCTCAGGCACTTCTCCTGATCGCCATTATCTTTCAAACATGATTTAGAGTGGCCTAGCAATGATGTCCTACAGGTCTCTCAGTTCCTAGTTGGAAAATAGTCCCGGGATATCATGATTTATATCATGGGAATATTGATGGATTTCATTATTGCTGTCTCTGAAGCACTAGCAAACCCCTGAATTAAAGAAAATATTAAGAGGGAAAAAAAAAGTTAAGGAGATTATGTTACAGTGTGTTTACCACATAAATGACTTAAAAATATGAAGTGCTTAGTGCAAAATGTACCAAATATTACAAGTGCGTAAGCACAATGCATAACCAAAAGCACAATTAGAACTGGCAGAAATGACTGCTAATGTTCCTTTGGAGCTACAAAAATAATGTAAAAAAGCCCTACTCACACCAGAAGAGGTTTTAGTAATTTTCTGTTGTTCTTAAGACTCATACAGCACTTACACTACAGATTTTCTTCATTTCCAGTATCTGCAGCAAAAGGATAGCTAAATCAACAAAGTGATTTCACAGTTATTGTTCCTTCTTATTTGATTTACTTGGTTATTTTCACACTTGTAATTTCAAGAACTACAAGATGAAAGAAATTCCAGTCATACAGTGAATGTTTGAGCTGGACACTAGTAAATGCTAGTATTATGTTCATTCCTCTTTGACATCTCTTAGTGTAACTGCAATCATACAGACAAATGCTGGCTTTTCCTGTGATAATAAGCCAATCATGGCACTTTGACTTAATAATGAAAACACCATGCAAAAGGAAAATTGCTAACATTTTCCATAAAAATGAATGTAAATGAGAAAAACTGATGCTGTCTATCACTTGCTTTAAGAATAAATAGCTCTATTCAATGTATTTTAATGTATTTCTACTACATTTAAAATGCCTAAACATTTCTTATTATTCATATATTTATAGCGCTTGGTATATATATGTTAGGGAAGCAGTTTTTGATCTGCTGGAAATTTAGCTCCTAAGAAACAAGTTCCCTGGAGCTCAGCTCACAAGGCTCATTGTAATGGAGTTGATTCAGGCCACTCTTCTTGTTAGTGACATTGTATGTGGCAGGGCTTTGAAATTATGAAATGACATTGCTAGGTGGGAAATCATGCCACAAATCCAGTGGGGAATTTGCAATACACCAAGCTTTGGAGCCAGAGCAGTTGCTGAAACCATATGGTGACATTCAGAACTAAAGCACAGTTTAGTGTGGAGATAAAATGAAGATTTTGAAAAGTATTTTTTTTTGTATTATTATTTTGGACTATGGGATTGAAACAGAAATCTTGAGGTTTTGTTATTGTTGTTGTTTATGTTTAGCTTGATTTCAGTTCAGGTGGAAGAAATAGAATTAAATTATTTTTGATGCTGGATCTAGCAAAAAAGAAATTTAAAAATGGCAGAGGAGGAGTGGGAGTGAATTCATCTGTGGATGTTTTTTGGTATATACACTAGTTAAAAAAAAATCTAGACAGTACCAGTCAAGAACTGGAAGAAGTCCACTGAATGCACATTTGTCTCTGTGACAAATTCTTCAGAGAGTAGTTTGGATGTGCTCCCAAAAAAGCATTTTTATTTTTGTTCAAACATGATAGCCTTGAAAGAATCCTAGGAGGGGGGAAAAGAAGGAAAGAAAAGACACAGATGTGTGTTCCAAATTAATTTTAGAGATCAGATATTGATACCAGAGCCAGCAGGATAAATCAAGTTATTCTTCTGTGGTCATTAAAATTTATTTAGGGCTAAGACTCTGGACTGAGAACCATACTTAACCTCAAAAACGGCTGTGGACCTTTAGATATTTCAGCAGGGCTCTGCTTGCACTGTTCTAACTCCTCGAATTTCACTAAAGTTTCTGGACTACTATTATTACCAGTGCAAGGTGGCTGAGCTCAGAATCCCCTATGTTCTGACATTTGCTTTTAGATCTTCAATGAAACTTCAGACTTACCTAGCAAGATATGAAATATTTTGACACAAAAAATCCTTCTTCAGCTTAAAAGACGGAAGAGGATCAAAGGAATTCATAGTAGGATTCACTATGGACTGTAGTCTTCTTGGAAATAAGAGACAAAAAAAAAAAAAAAAAAAGACAATTCATCAAAACATATAAGGGTCCTTTCAGCATTTTCCTGGCCATCTTGAAAGAGGATTGAAATCTCCTTCCCTTCATGTCTCCTCATCATCTCTCTATGCCTCTTTTTCTCTCCTTCTGAGCTTCTAAATTTCTGGCTTTCCTGACCTATGGCTAGCCCTCTTTCTACCTTATTCATAGCTTTCTTTTAGGTTTACCCTCTTCCTTCTGTATCAATTTCTCTTCCCATGAAACTGAGAGATGCAGGATATTGTGGTCACTGCCACTGAGCAGAACATCATACATGGTGTCGCCGAGGATGCAGACATCACCAGGAGATAGCTCTCTGCTGCTGTGATGATGGTGACAGTGCCTGGGAATGAGGGACATCTTCCTCACAATTCTCTGAGGCTTTCACAGCAAAACTGCAAACCTCATTTCCTGAGATTCAGGGTACAAATTCATCATGCAAATGACTTTTTTTTTCTTTTTTGACTAGTGGGGGTTGAGATGAGATTTCACAATGTGATTTCATAGAGACTATTCTGAATCAATAGAAAATAAATTAAAAACAGCACAACCGCACAGTGTGAATGCAATGTCAGCAGGAAGGCAGTCTGGCACAATGGAAACACTGTAACGTGGATCCATCTTCAGCAAAGATGGAAAAGAGGCCACTAAATTAGAAGTCCAGTTTCCAGGTGGATCAATACAGCAATGTCAAGAATACACTTAGGTGATTCTGGTCTAAGGCTCTTGGACACTTCCATAGTGCTTATGCCAGCTACCATGATTGCTGTTAAAGCAATGTATAAATGCATGAAGAGCATCTGCTTTCCTACCTTAGCTCATAAAGTTGATGCAGTGGACTGATAGCTTTTTAATTTCTCATCTCCTTAAATGTAAAAGATCATTGAACAGTGAAAAGCAGAAACAGCCTTTACCCTTATTTCCTCATTTCTGAGCTGATATCAGGAAAATAAAGAAGCTGAATGATCTCTGTGATCCAACCGAAGAAATTATCATCATGATTGTAAATATTAGTGACAGATGAGGGCATTGAAAGGAAAGAATCTTAAGTACCTGGATGACAAAAACCTTTGAAAATATTCTTTTAAAAATATAAGAAAAGAAAGACAGAAGTGTAAAAGAAAAGCTGTGGGTGTGGGAATATTTCTTTTAAAATTAATTTAATAAAAATATTCCCTGTAGCTGCTCATTACACTTAGTTCTCTTTCCATTCTATTTGCAAAACTCAAACTCTGCAGAAAGCTGAAGGGGAGAGAAGCATTTATAAATTAGTGTATGCCTCCAAATGATTAATGTAGCAGTCATGTTCTTTCTCATCAGTTCAAGACCACTTGCACATTTATAGAAATTGGGCATGAGGTGTGTTGAAGCATGTTTAAATCACTGCTTCTTCTAGTTTTGTATTGTATAATCATTTCTGCTCTCACTTTTGTATCACTTAAATGAGAAAGGAGGCAATTTAGCCACTATCAAATAAACATAATCTGAGGCAAATGTGTCACATAAATTTCACTCAAAAAAGATATTTTAAGATATTTATTTGTTTACTTTTAATAAAGCTCAGAGACAGCATTTGCAAATGCAAATGTATTGTTTTCTACATTTTTGCATGACCAGCTTGACTAGCTTTATACAGTCAGTGCATTATCTAAGCAAGAATCAAAAAAGCTAGTGATGGGAAAAGTCCTGTCAGAACATATAGCTCATCTCTCTCTAAAAACAGGGTTATTCTCTATAGTGTACTTAAAATATAATATAATATTTGGGGATGCTGCAAAGAAATAGAGTCATCTCTCTTACCTAAAACAGTTCATTCTCCAGCCTTCTGATTCTGAAGTATCTTACCTCCTCTGCAGCATTTCTTACTGGAGAAAAACAAGTGACTCTCACACAGCTCTTGTTCAAGTAGGTTTTCTTCCCTTTCACATTTAAACTGCTAGCAAGGGTTTGGTTTGCAAACAGCTGGTCTGGGTTTACTGTCTCTAGCTTTTTGCCATTACCCATGCTGTCACCAGGTCTGTATGAAAAATATATTCAGTAAATATGGGATTGAATGAGCCTAGTTGAATTTGCTAGGCACAGATAATGGATGCTAAATATGGATCATAGAATCATAGAATCATAGAATGGCTAGGGTTGGAAGGGACCTCCAGAGGTCATCTAGTCCAACCCCCCTGCACACGCAGGGTCTCCTTTAGCATGGGGCACAGGGTGATGTCCAGGCGGGTTTTGAAGATCTCCAGARAAGGAGACTCCACCACCTCTCTGGGCAGCCTGTTCCAGGGCTCTGTCACCCTCACCGTTAAGAAATTCTTCCTCAAGTTCCTGTGGAACTTTTAGTGCCTCAATTTGTGGCCGTTTCCTCTAGTTCTATCACTGGCCACCACTGAGAAGAGGCCAGCCCCCTCCTCCTCACTCCCTTTCTTGAGATATTTATATATATTAATCAGGTCCCCTCTCAGTCTTCTCCAGGATGAAGAGGCTAAGCTCTCTCAGCCTTTAGATAGACCCCAAAACATCCCCATTATCTGTGCAGAAGGTACAGTAACCCCAAAGTATCACATATAGTTCAGGCTGAAGATGATCCAGTCCAACCTCCCTGCTCAGCACAGGGTCAACTGACCCTGTTGCTCTGTGCCATGACCAGTTGGGGTTAGAACTTGTCCAAATATGGAGACTCCACAATCTCTCTTGGCAAACTCTTCCAGAGGTCCAGGACAACTGCCTGATTTTTGAGAACCACCGCCTCAAAATTAAAGAATGGTGTGTTCCAATGAGCAGGAAATTGAGGCTAAGGGAGGGACTTAATAACTTTTTTTAATGAATGTCTAGTAGGAGTGTTTTTCTGTGGTGGCCAGTGAGAGGACAAGAAGTGCAAACTGATACACAGGAAATTTCATCTGAACATAAGAAAAGACTCCTCCACTCTGAGGTCAGTGGATTGCTCTTTCTGCTACAGACCTGTGCATTCCCAAATACACAAAAAAAAATGTGAAAAAAAAATATTCAGAAAACAGCAGAGTTCTCTGAGAATCACTGTTTTAATTTTCTCTGAGTAATAAAATCTCTCTTTCCCCTAATTTTGGTGTCTCAGATCCTACGGTAAGTATTAAGAAGTATAAGACTATATTTTACAACTTTTCAGGACTAGCAGGCATCTTAGAAGTTTTATGCAGCTTCCAGGAAGTCAATGTGAATGAGCGAACTGAATCAAAGGAGTGGAGAGAGAAACTTTGGGAACTCTTCCCAATTTTCAGCCTTTAATCAAAGTATAGTATCTGGGGAAAAAAAAATATCACATAATTTCTGAATATTTGTTCTGAGTATTCATTGTAATTTTTCTTTAATTCCAAGCTCTGTACTGTTAATTGCCTTTAAAGACAGGATAAATAAATGTATACTTGATGTATGTGTGTGTGCGCTTTTGTATAAACATATAAATGTGTGTGTGTGTCTGTGTATAAAAATATATTTTGGATTTGTAGTAAAAATTTCAATAAAATATCTACAACATAATTTACCTGGTGGCATAACAGGCTATGAAGATTCTGGGCTGATGTGAAGTAGTTAGAGTCCTTAAAACTCAATATTCCCAAAGAGACAATAAAATCAGCAATGGTTTAAGCATCATGTATTCTCTAGGCAGGAGGCTTAGCTGAGCTTTAATTAAACCTGAAAATTCTGTACTCACAGTACCAGTGGAATTAGATCTGATCTATGAGGTTCCTTGTGGAACTGTGTATAAAATAAGATAAATTATAAGATAAATTCGTAGATGAGACAAATAGAAGAATGTTTTATTGAGGTTTCTCTTTTAGGATGAAGAAAAGAAAAAAAAAAGTAAAAGAAAATGCTTTCTGCAGTGAGGCTACTTAAAGACTCTGCTGTTACCCTAAAAGAAATGCTAGTTACAGATAATCTTCCTCTCTTAAGAATGTAGAATTATAAGTAATAATAGTTCTCAGTTAACATTTCTTTTTATATAAATTTACTTGTGCTACTACTTTCTCAGGTGCATATTAATTCTCTGTAATTTTCATTGCTAAAATAACTTTTGTTTTTAGTAAAGGTATATTTTTGAAAATTTTCTGCCTTGAGGAAACAAGTTAATTTCACCAAAATAAAGGGAAAATGCAAGTTCAGATCAAAGGTATCTTGTGGCACCAATATTTTCTCTCTTTCTGTAAATAAATATATATATATGTAGCCTCATTGCCTCATTGGATCTCACAGATAAAAATTCGAATTTCAATGAAAAGATCAATTCTGCTTGCAGTTTTATATGAGTGAATTTTTATTTTTGTGCATTGAGATATTTTAACTGCTGGACCTGGATGTTTCATTATTTTAGTTTGACAGCAGTCATCAAAGACATTTGATTTGTATCTGTTTGCACCATCAGAAAACTTGGCCCTCAAGCTCCAAAATCCAGTAGAAAGGTGGACCATCAGGAATTTCTGGTTTTGATTCTTTTCATAGTTGTGTCTCTTAATAGCAAGTGACAAAGGCAGTTGCTGGCAAACATATATAGACAATTCGAGTTTAGACTAAACGGGTTTGGGATTTGTGTCTTTGGTGTTTGTATAATGTTGCAGCAGGGTGGGAGTAATTTTAAATTAGTTCTTAAAGTAGCTAGTAATATTAATTGAAACATAGAAACAAAAGAATCCAGCATAACATTCACATTAAAAATGCAGCTGCATAATGATATTTCACAGAACGATTGGTTCTGAACAAAATTGCTTGTATACTGCAGAACCAGGCTTGTGAACACATCAGGCACTTCAAATTTGGTGTTTGATTTTTGCTCACTTTTCTGGAATATTTAGATTTCTGGATTTGTTTTAATATTCATGGGATGTCTGACTTTTGCTTAGGCACTGCTACAAGTGTGCTAACAAGGATGACCAGAGCATGCAAAGGAGTATTCATTTTTTTGCAAGTCATTAATCTCCTGGTTAAGAAATGTCAGTAATTGCAGCTGTCAGTAACTGAGACCATATTCTGTGAATGTGGGGACTAATCAGGCATTATGGACAAGGAAGAAACAAAATGAACAGGCTATCAATAGACTAAGTATTTCTGTCCAACATTTTGTTTCCCCCACCTTGTTTTCCTTTGAGTGTACTTGCCGATCTTTGGAATCTCTACGAATCACTGAACATTGGGTCTATTTTACAGATGATTCACAAATGGAGAAGATCTTTTTGCATAGAAGTGATATTTGCAAAGTAATTTGGCTGTCTTTTTCCTATATACAGGTTTTTAACTTTTTACACATATCATGTATAAACCGTAAGAATTAACTTAGGCATGGAGACTCACGCAGAAGCTAGTAAATGGTTATGAGAGAAACAGCCTATGGATAAGGAGCATGAAAAATTGAAAAAGAGACGAGGAATTAAACTCTATTATTTCTCTTATTCCTTGGGATCATGAGTTGCAGCTATGCTAATGGTTAGATCAGCACCATTTAGAGGAGTGAAATGATAATGGATCCACATGGCTGCTATGATAACACTCAGCATACTGAATAATTACAGAGACACTGGTAGCATGTTGAGCTTCTCAGTGAAAGTAATTAATATGGTCAGGGCCTCATTTGCTCAGTGAAGCACTCTGAAGCCTAAATCTGGACAAGAGCTCCTATTTCTGTAAGGTCCTACTGTTAAATTCTTAATGATTGCAAAGCCACTCCAGAACAAATGAGTAAAATGAGAGAAGAAATATACTGCAAAATCAGTATTTAGGCAAAACACTTTTCAAAACCCTTATTCCATGAAAGCACAGGACATAATGCCTGTAATCAAGGACTCTGCTTCTTTTTCCCCCCCTCCAATACGTAAATAACAGTTTGCTGCAGACCTAAGAGCAGCAGCATCATGCGAATTATTTCAGCACTGGGAGGGAACACTCAAAGCAGGTGAGTAAATTTTTTTTTTTTTTTTTTTTTTTTTTTATGCAATGTTAAATTTTTTTTTTTTTTTTTTTTTTTTTTTTAATGCAATGTCAAATGCCTTCTTGCTTCTATTTGTGGTTCGTGTCAGGGTTTGCCCACCATTGGGGGCAATTTCAATGCTGACAAAGAAACGTATTCTTTCACAGCATGGAAGTCTCCTGCTCTGCTTGCTTCTCCGATCCCTCAGGTTTTCTTCTGTCCCCTGACATTGACCCCAGGCAGCTCCCTGCTTGCAGAGCTGTAGGGATGGACACAAAGCTGTCCCTGGCTGCCTGGCATCTGCAGCCTGCCTTTGCACAAGCCTGAGGTGCAGTTTTCCTCTCTCAAGTACATTGCCTGCCAGTGATCATTCTGCCTAATAACAGGCACCAATTACAATTAGATTAAACAAAACAGAGTTTATTTGACGCAAGTAATGGAAACTGGAAAAGAAATCAAAGTAACTAAGTGTAAGCAAAATAAATCATAACTAACATCCAGGCAGCCCAGTTAGTTAGACTAAACCTTGTAATTGCAAGATATTGATTGAGTAGGACTACAAATCTTATCTCTCTTTGATGTTTATGTGGCTATTTCTGGTAGTCTGTTGAGTCTGCAGCTCAGATATCCTTTCAGCAGAGCTGATTAAGATATTCTTTACCTGATGGTTATTTCTTGCTTTTCCCCTTACCCTCACTTCAAAAATTCCAGGCCAACATCTTTGTTTTCTTTTCTACTCATGCTTATTTATAGCATCAC
The DNA here is from genome assembly GCA_003342815.1 of Eudromia elegans. Classification (NCBI taxonomy): domain Eukaryota; kingdom Metazoa; phylum Chordata; class Aves; order Tinamiformes; family Tinamidae; genus Eudromia; species Eudromia elegans. The sequence continues at coordinate 3,383,365 of PTEX01000012.1, forward strand.
AACTCTAGACTGAAGCCTAGTCCTAGTAACACTTGCATCAAGATTGGAGTTCATGGCAGCATAAGGGTACCCCAAGATGCAAGGTGATATTTGCCCTTCCACAGGGCTGTAATTTGAGCACTTGCTGTTCTCATGGTGGAACCGCATCAGCATTGCTTGGTGGAACAAAGTGCAGGGAAACTACTCTGAGGAGAACCCAAATTGCCTATATCCTATGTTAAGTTCATGGCTAAGGCAACATGCCCAGCACTTCTGCAATAGTTCTACTGTGCACTGGAGGCATCAGAGGTGAGCAAGCATGGATTTGGTTCCTCTTCTACAAGTGCTGTCCTGCCTTGTCCTGGGCTGATGGAGTCATCATCACAACGCCTGACCTGTAGCACATCAAGGCAGCACTTCATCATTCTCACTCTTTTTTGCCTAATCCCTGGGATGTTATGGGGGACTTTACTGTTGCTATCCTCACCCGCATTCAGCATTCACACCAAGTTGGTTTTAGCTGATCTGAAGCTGAAGATTACACTGTGTAAATCCAACTGTTAAAGCAGGATGTGATCTATATATTAGTTGTCATTTAAACTTGAAAATGAGGAAAATGCTGGGAAAAAAAATTTTGTTCAAGCTAAATGAAAAAATGGTGGAAGAGCTGAGAGAAGTTCACCTAAATGAATTTTCAAGATACATCTTTAAATACCATCTTCCCATTTTGACTAAATAGCATAAAAGGTTTGTTCATGATTAAGGCTCTTTGGGGAAGTAATGAGAAGCCTTAGATAATCGGCACCACCAAACAATGGGAGAAAATTTGGAAAATGTACACAAAATGAACACATCAAATCTTCATTTTCTATCGGCCAACAATTACAATTATATTCTTATATGTCACTTACCTCACATGTGTTTACCTCTCGGTTATTTGAATTAGTTAATCCTGCTGTAGCATTTGGTAGTAATAAGCTTCGTATTCTTTTTTTTTTTTTAATTAAGAAAAAATAATCATTTCTGTTTGTTCATTCTTAGAAAGATTCATTCTGAGTCAGCTGCCATTTGTGTTCAACTGCTTCCTTCCAAGAAATCAGAATGAGATATCAGCACTTACTTTTCTCTCAGAATCCTCTCTAGAGTTTTTCTTACTCTTTTTTTTATGTTCAACAAACTGATTACTTCTCACAGCAAACTGAGTTTAGCTTAAATAAGTATATTAGATTTACATTCCAAATCTTAATCTCATCAGGTTTTGTTGTTGTTTTTCCTGGTCGCAGCTCTAGCATCATTTGCTGATACTGAGTTTGAGATGAAGCAGATAAACTAATTTGCAATACATTGGCCAGAACACTGACCAAGTAAAAATATCAGGTCATGAAGTAGCTTCTTAATGAACTTAAATTTTATTCCTATAAGTCATTGTTGTTTAAAATTCAGACTGTTTCACCAAGGTAATTTTGCAACCTCTTTTTATAAACAAAGGAAGTTTTCACAAGAGAATCAGACTAGCATATGAGATAAGTGATAGAAAATGGGAAAGGAGTAATGCAGGCAGATATCTATAAGTTTTAGAGGTAAATATCTAAGCAGCATTTTTGGAAATCTTAATGCACCTCATTTCTGGTCACGTCAGCTGCAGATGGCAGCTACTTAATAGGAGCCATTTACAAAAACACAATGCTGCTCTTTGACCCACATCTACAAAGGTATGAGGATATTGGATGTGCCTTCATACCTAATATTTAGCTGAGGGGCTTAGAAGGAGAATTTAAACCTCTGGGTTATCATTTAGATCCCAAGAGTCGACAAACAGAAAAAGAGGAACGTTTTCTCATTATAAGAAGGATGGAGCTAAAGTCTCTTTCTCCCTCTCAAACAAAGGAGGTGGCAACCTGCTATCTGGCAACAACTGAAGAGGATTTCTCATCGAGACATAGAAGATACCCCTGTATTTCATGAGCTGGGGTAGACTGGGGTGAGGGCTGAGGAGGAATGATGGCTGGCTACCTTTAAACTGAAGTTGAGACCACAGCCAAGCTAGAAATGCAAGACTACAAAATTTTGTGTCTGATTAAGGATTCTTGACTGAGAGAGGAAATGTTTGGGTGGAAAGAGAGAGTCCTTTTAATAAGAAGAGCCCAATGGATCTTCCATGTTTTCTCTTGCTGTGATAAGAGTAGGTGTTGGAGGGCCAGGTGTCCCTGCTCAGAGCAGTGGGGCTGCATGACCAGACCGTCCTTGAGCCGATGGCAGCTTTCCTTCAGCTTCTCTGGCACATGGCAATAAAGGAGTTCTGGGTGTCAAGGACAGTTATAGTCTGCTATAAAAAAAAAAAGTGCCTCAGGTGATAACTATGTGGTGTTTTCTCATTAGGGGAATATCAGCTTCAAGTGTGGCAACATTTAAATTTATTTTGTGTCTGGTTTGCTTAAAATATGTGAATATTCTATTAACAAGGTAGTTCTGAATCATTAATGACTCATTCTAGTTAAATTTGTTTGGAATGCTGAAGGTGATAATTCAAGGAGTTCATTAACACAGTGGAAAAAGAACCGACAGCACTGCATGAAACCCATTATCATCCCAAATTATTTACATTATAGAGATTATATTTACTAAAAAATACACCTTTGCACTATATTTATGCCTCTTTCCATTTTTTTTCTATTTAATTAGTTAATAGTAGAATTCATTGACCAATGGAAAAAAAAATAATAGCTAATATATTGTATTCAGCTATATTTCTTACATACAAATATTCTTTACTTTTATTTTATTTTTTTTCCCTAGATAGGAAATAAGCATTCCCTCACATATGGGCATGGATATTAAGTTTTCTTTTTTTGTAAATAATAGAAAAATTCTTGGCCTTACATTGCTCTAAATAAGAAGTAGATTTACTGAAGTCAGAGGCTACATTGGTGGTGCAACACATCTGAAAAAGTATGAGTTCAGGACTCCATGTTTGAGCCAGAAATCCTGAGCTGCACCACTTTAGCAGTCCTGATTTATAGCGTTTGAGGATCTCATCCTATATTTAGTCAGGCATATTACCCTAAAGAATAAGCCAAAACAAAACATCAACCAGCAAGTAAAAAGATAACTAACCACCTACAATTCATATAGTTCTCTGAAGATCTCTAAAAAACAGAGAAAATTTTTGTATTATTGCAGCGGTCTAGTATAGAAATACCCCAGATGCTAAATGAATTAGCAGGAGCAGTGCTACAACAGTGTATATTGATTGTACAGTGTGTAGACAACTGGTACGGTGTGTAGACAACCCTGACTACTGGTGGGCACATTATTCTCTGAGGCATCCTCTGCAACAGCTTGACTTATAGCAAGATTCATCAGTACTCGGAGTTGAAGGGGTAGAAAGCTGATGGTCCTGCTTCTTACCACACTTTGCAAAACATTGCAAGTAAGAAGGCTGAGAACAAAGTCAGTCAGTTTTCAATGGCTTTGAAGTCAGAAGATATCGGGCTACATTCAGGATTACATAGTAATATAAGTGATTTTTAATGAGCCATAAGTGCTATTTCTAATTTGCATGTTTTTAGTTGCTCACAGCAAAGTTGCTCTGTGGATTCGTGACAGGAGGTTTCATCTCTTATTGACTGAAGTGCTCTGTTTGCTCCTCACGCTGAGGAGAAGCCCATCACAAAGTCGCCCTGGCCAGAGGAGATCGCTGTGATTGCTTCCACCAGCTGTGAATATAACACACACTTGCTTTGTGTCATTACACTGGAAATCAGAGTATGCTGCAGTTTCAGTCTGATTTCATCTAGTTCTAACATTCATCTAGAGGATGCTGGTATTTTCATTGTTTGCTTCATCTAAAGACCTTCACTATCAAATTCCTAGTCACTTCAGGGGCAGTTACTGCTAACTGGAGATTTTTCCAAGCAGTTTAACTCAAAGTGAATTTGCTTGCTTACTGTTTACCATGTCTCTGCTCAAACCTTATTATCTAGGCACTGGCACAGGAGGATTTTATGTATTTTTATTTGCTGCATAGGTGACTAGTAAACATATTGAGCCATGTAGAGCCAGGTTTCTGTAAAGGATAAAGATCAGAGAGTGTTTTAGGATGTGTGAAAAGCTATAGGGGCTGGTGATTTTCTCTCTCTTTCTCTCTCAAACCAAGCCTGGAACAGAGGGAAGTTTTAACTTCAGAGATTCAGGAAGTAAAAAGAAAAACTCGTAAAATGATTCTGGCTGCTTTTCTTTCAGGTTTTCAGTTATGAGGTTCATGTATCTTAAAACTCTCAGCCTTCATGATCTTGGTCTCCACCTTAAGTGCAAGCACAGAAATGTAAAGATGAATCCACGTCACTTTGCTGTCATTGCATCTTTTCTAATTATTCAGTCCTGGGAAATTGTGTTGAACGAACATTTCTGGAGGGACAGTTTGAGCACTGCAGGTACATTATTTGAGTACTGCCATTAAGTAGTGGTATTGTCTCAGTTACTGGACGATCTGGGTACAATGCTTGCATAATTTCATTTTCGTTTATGGTGTGTGTCACTTTCTTTCCTCATTAGTTCTATCTATTTTATGCTGCTTTTTCCTCCCTGAGGCAATTCTGCCATGTCTCTGGAGACTGTATGAGAATGGGCGGAAAGGATTGACACATGGTACAGGATCACTCCTCTCTATTTTAAATATAGTATATACATATTTTTGGTTTTTTCTGCAGGATGTATTTGGTTGGGATATCAAATTAAGTTCTTCTTTTATTTCTGTGACTAGACTGCTATTTTTTTTCTTATATTTAAGGTTAAAACACAGTGTAAAAAGGTTCAGAAATGGCATATAAGACCACTTCACTTGACAAGTGAGTTGTTCTCAAAACTTTTTGACTGTGCAGAATAGAACTTTTAAGATATACTGCTTAACTATATAAATCTTGCAATGGCTTCCCTAAAACCTGATTTAATGAAAGTTCTCTTAAAATACGGAAACCAATTTTTGCCTCACATAAAACTATTCTGTATGCCTCTGATGTCAGATTGTGACCCGTTTAGAATTTACTCCCAAATATGTATGTTTATCTGTATATATACACACATGTATGTAATACTTCTAAGAACACAAATGTAATCTACCTGGCCTCTCAGACTACACATTTTAGTATTTAAAGTATTTTAATCGAGGCCAATCGCTATGGAATAGATGCTGGTCATTAACACTGCTGGCCTCTGAGGGGCATCGCTTCTCCAAGAAGCTCTGGCTTCACCTACTAATGCTTGCTTTTATTTTGTGCAGCTTCTTAACCTAAAATTTAGCTAGTGAGTAGAATAACCTTGTGTTTCTTCTATATTTTTTCACTGTGCTTTACATCACTGCTGACCAAGATCCTGGAATATCATCTGGAAAAAGGTATCTTAAATCCAAGACCAAAGAATCCAAGATCATCCTTTCCTCTTGTGAATACTATGTAGAAGACACATCTGCCTTTCATTTTCCCCCCAGCCTGGTGATTTTTGAATTTCTTGTCACACTTGGACATAAATTTCACTACAATGGTTAAAAGAATCTGCCCCAAATCTGGTCTACAGTGCAGGGGATAAGTGTTTTTTGGAAAGGTTCATCCTGTTTTGGCTGAGGAAGAAGAATAGTGTATTAAACAGGTTATGATACGAGGGACAAAAGCTCGTCATTTTAGCCTTGAATAAGGTGATTTACAGGCAGAATTTCATATGTGCTTAAGTATGTACTCTCTTAAAGCACCAAACCCAAAGGTGAATTTTGGAGTCCCATTCTTTGATACCCATTTATTGAGAATCTAGATATGCAAAAAATGCCTTCAGTTTATATCTGAGATCAAATTTTTAAGATAAACATTCTTATCAAATATTCATATTTTTTGAAATCTCATCTCGGGTGCCAATGGATCTTAGTAAGAAAAACTAATTTTCATGGCATAAAAATATTATGTGTTAATAGCTATAGTTGTCATTCTAATTATAATTCCAAATATCATCCTATCATGGTTATTTTGAACCTGATAGAACACATGTTTGTAGAGAGAATCAGATAATGTTTTGAACAACCTTTTTTCCAGAAACAAATATATGTAAGTTTTCTAGGTGAAAATGTGGAAATAAAATAAACAAAAATACTGGAATATATTCTTTTGATTTTTAAATCTGCAAATACAAACACAATACAAGATTAAAAAACAATTATAAATTGTTGATTACAAAAACAATACAAGATTATGGAAAGAAGAGTGAATCTTCTCATTTCTTGCTTTTATATCTTACTGTTACTTTTTTAATGTTACCTTTCTATATACATTACATCATTTTACTTTTAATTTTAATACTTTTAAGTGAAATAGGCAATAATTTGAAAGACAAATCATTCTCTCCCTAGCTAATTCATTTTACTCATTCTAAGGCAAACTTAGTATACTCAAACAATTTTAGACTCTTCCTGTTAAATAATTTGTCACTGTGACTTTGCTGATTCTAACTATATTTTATAGTTACTAGCTCAACTACTGGACAATATAACTCTTACTATAAGATATCCTTGGAAGTGCTGAGCGTGTTGAGTTCCCAAAGTTTCAGGGAAAAAGATAGTTTGCATTGGGCAGTACTGAGCTCTACAGAGCCCTGCCAGGTGCCTGTGGAATTAAAATTTGCAGATTTTGAGCCAATGCCACTGAATTCAATGGGAGAGACCTGGCTTGTTGGTACTACCATAGGCTGCCTGCAAGCTTCAGAGTCATCAGAAAATCCCGTAGGGAAGTTCTGATGTTGATTCAGACAGAGTAAAAGCAGGATAAGCAGGATCCCTCAGTGGGAAAGAGTTACTTTTTCTGACCTCAAGGCAAGGTAGATGTATTTGTTTAGGGATTTTGTTCTTGATTCAGGGAGACCAGGTGAGTAAATCCCTTGGTGCCCCTGACTGAATTTCAGGGAGAAGTGGATTTTATGTGATGTTGGTATGAGATGACCCTCCACTTTGGTCCTGAACTCGAGAGGCTCAGTTGCCCTTTTAACAGATTGTCCATACCCACATCACAGCACCTACCAGAAGTCTGTCCCATACAAACCCCTGCATGTGGCACTGCCGCTGTGATTACTATTCAATGTGATATGCATAAGTTACACAAAGCTGAACCCTGATGATGTGCACACTGTGTTACTTTAAGAACATCATGTGTTGAGTATTTAGCAGTGTAAACATATGGTCCTGGACTTACTACAGTGCCATATGGGGCCATGCAGAACTCTCTTCTCTACTTAGCAGTAGTGCCAGGTACACATCTGTATGGGCTCATCTTCACTGAGCAATGTCTGTTCTGTTTCTTTATACCCTTCTGAGCACCGCTGGCTTCTGTGCTCATTTCTTCAGCTTAGGCTGGAGCTTCGCTGGAGATTTTCCAATTTCTAATTACGTGAGTTAATTGAAAGAATTTTAGATTTGTGTTAGGTGGTATTTTCTTACCATGGGTAATAGCTTTGCTTTTTCAATCAAAGTTTAAAAAATGTCTAGCGCAAGACACAAACAAGTATTGTAGTGCTATCTCCTGTTTATAATTACCAAAAAAATAGAGAAAATCACACATTCTCAATTTCCTGCAGTGTTGCTAAAGGAACATCAACATCTTTTCAGGGATATAAAGATCACTGGAATTCAGAGAAAAAAAAAATGGAAGGTACCAAAACAACCACCTCCATGACAGCTTTTAATATCAAAATCAATTTAAAAAGTACTCCTTTTTTTTGTGTGGTGAGATTTTTCACAGTGAACAATGCTCATATTTTTTACCAAAAAAAAAAGTTTTACCAAAACTCTGCTAAAGAAGTGGGTTCAGAGATTTTTGGTAACATCTTGTAGTTTCTGAGTCAAGAGCAATAAAGGGAAAAAAACCAACAGCGTAAAAACCCCCACCTTCTCTGCTATTATTGATTTGAAAAACTCTTTAAACTCTTATTTGGTTAAATGACCACTCTACATTAAACATTCCAGATACATTTGCTGCTTTGCACATCTTTCTCTCCTTATAATTAAACTAATTAGACAATTAATCAGTGTCACCTGTAACCCTGAATGGCAACTGACGTTAATGAAGGAGGTTGTTCAAAGTCCAGGCTTGGCAGGGTGAGAAGAAAAGTCTATATTCCGCAGAATTAAAACTGCGTGTGGAGTTAGGGTGGCACAGATTGGAATAGAAATGAACTTTGTGAAAAAATATCAATTCCTTGTTGTCTTTGGAAATGTACAATGCCACCTGCAGCCTAGAAATCACAGGAAAAAAAGGTACCCACTTTGCTGCTTCACACACCGTTGTAATTAGACTGCTGGGTCCATCAGCGTTTCTCCAGATTGTAGAAAAATAGTCTCTCTGGTCCGAATATTAACCATAGAGTAAAAACTTAAGAGATGAAATGATTGTTGATCTGTTTTTCAACTGCTCAACTGCTGTGAGACGTTCTGTTTTTGGTAGTGAACATTATCAAGCTGTAATAACTGCTATTCTAGTTAATAAAACCTAAGTAAATCATATGTAGCATATAAAGGACATGCTGCAGGGACCAATTTACCTCTGTTGGTGAAAATTACATCTCCTATACCAGTAGGGTTCCGTCCCTTAGGAGCAGGGGGTGAAGAATTCATTGTCGGGGAATGGAAAACACCAACTGTTTTCATCTATTGCCTCAGTGAGAATTTGCAAGGCTGCAGTAAAATATGAGAGTTGGGACATTCACCCACTCCTGCTTCGCTCATTTTCCAATGCTCTGTTTCTTTGCAGTCCTTCTTTTATTTGTCTCTATTTTTCTCCTATACTGTCTTTAACATATCCAGCCTCCTTGGATGCTTCAGGCATCTGCACCTTTGTCCCTGCTGTACAAACAAACATCCATGTTCATTTTACTCACCTGTCATTCCTGCTACTTGTCCTCCAGCACACAGTGTGTGCTCTGATAACATTAAAAGGAGGAAAAAAAAGAGGGCTTTTTGATCTATTAAGGGCTCTATCTGAACATTTCTGTGAATACAAGGAAAGGGTTAATTCACTCTCTCTGGAGAATTCCCCCATAGTCTTCACCATCCACAGCAGTAGAGTCTCTGCATTCTGCTACCCTGTCATATTTAATTTTCTATATAAAGTAAATCATACAAAAAAGGGTCTGTGTAATACAGATTTGAACTGAGACCCTCAGGTCTCCTGTGGATTTATTCTAGCATGGGAAGCATCCTTTAAGAGAAGTGTTAAGACACATGTGAAAAATGGAATACAAAAAAGAGAAGCAGATGAGCAGGCAGCTAAAAAAAGCAAATTAATAAAATTTCTTTTGTTAGGCTGAACAAAATTTAAATTAAGAAGGATTTGTAAGATACATAAAATTAGGTCAGGGAGTGAAAATGAAATGGGCTTTCCCAGTTCAACACTGAGCAGAGCTTTCCAGAGTTATGAAAAATGGATTTTTTTTTCTTTGTGGAAAACCTTGTTATAAATAGCACTGAGCCATTAGGCACAAAAATGCATAATTACCTTACCCTGTATGCTCATGGGCAATGGAGGGGCTGACCGATCAGAAGTAGCTTTCTCTGCAGGTGAAAACTGAAAGATTTTTCCTGGCTTCAGAGCAGTTTTGACAATTTACATTTCCTGACAATCCAGTCACTAATATTTCCTATCAATGACAGTTAAATAAAATGCAGGCAAAGTCAAGGGCATGTTTTAAATTGCTGCTCAATTACAGGGAAAAAATATGATGGTGAAGAGATGGGAAGCTAAAGTGGAAAAGTGATGGGAGTTGGCGGTGGAAGTATGACCAAGCTCAGCGCTGCAGGGTACCTTTGTGCTGCCTAGACTCAGGAGCATCTTTAACTCCCAGGGCCTGTCTGGGAAGGCAGTAGCAAGCACAGCTCTATAGATTTAGCATAACTATCCCATCTGCACCAGACTGTGTCCCATGACGGGGCTTTTACAGATTTGCTTAACAGTTAAGCAACTCTGAACAATCCTGTTGTGTATTAAGATATCAAGAGTTGGGCTTTTCAAACTTGAGTAGCAAAGGCATTGACCTGAGAGAAAAATACTGAGAGGCTACAGGAGACTCTGTGGGTCTTAAGTTTTCTGTTTCCTAAGGCTTTGCTTAAAATTCACAGATGTAAACCATTTACTAGTGGTAGGCAGGAAACTCAGATGAAGGAGATATGCATGGAATTAGAGAAAAGAAGTGGGAGAAGATTCACACTCTCATTTTGAGTAGGAGTTTTAATTCAGACATCTAATCTTCCAGGAGAATACACTAAGAATTCCTTTAGAGAGCATTTCAGAGAGGTGGGCAGGGTGCATTTGACTCTATTTCTTCCTGAATTAACTACTTAAGGTTTAAGTGAGACAACAAAAGAGCAATGATATCACGTATGGTGATTAGGATACTGAACACCACTCCCCATGGGCAACCCTGCTGCGGTGTAGGTGTAAGTATCTGGTATAAGTAGTGCGATATTATGGCAGTATTTCTATGGTGATGGAGAAGTCAAGCATCAGTTTTGATGTTATAAATTGGACTTAGCTAAATAGAAGATAGATGCCTAAGTTGCTTAGTGGATCTGGTGTTTGGATATAACCTTTGTTCTTTGCATTGGGGTGTTCTATAAGAACACACATAAGAACACATATTTCTTAAGAAATATGATGATTTCCATGCATTATTAAGAAATGTAAGAAAAAAAGTGGGTGAAAATAGGAAAAAGTACGTCATTTGGGGAGAAAAATAAGAGCCAAAGCACGCTGACACTGCAGTGTAACAAAGTTTCATCTGACTTGCCTTGCCTATCACAAAGAACAGTTAATAGCTTTGGCCCAGTTCTGTGCATTAAGGGAATGCCAGAAAGATATGCGTATTGGAGTTATCTGAAAGAGAATCTGATAATCTTATTACAAGTAATTCAAGGGTCAGTCAAAAATACAAGTTTGTTTCCATTGTACGTGGATTTTAATAAACTCTGAGCTTGGAGTTTAGAAGATCACTAAGCCAAAACAAAAACCCAAACAAACAAAAGACCTGAATTGCTTCCTCAGTTTGGCAAAGTATATCACTGCAGTTACTGTAAAACAGTTTGTACGTTTCACAACAGTTCACAACAGTTTGTACGTTCTAGAGAGTGCTCTATTTGAGACTGAATTTGTGGCAACAGTTGCAGTGCAGTTCAGCTCTGGGAGCAGAAATGTAGATCCAGTGCTAGCCCTTGAATTTTATCTCTTTTGCCACTGTTGCCAACTATTGTACTGTCAGCTTCACAACGGCAGAGTGAAAGGAAAGAACGGGGATACTACAATATGAATAGTTATAGAATGTGAATAATAGAAGCTTTGCTTTGTAAATTACTGTTAAAGTGTATATTTTCCTTTATGCATATTGTACGCATACTGCAATAATTTATATTGCTCTGGTTACTTTATAAATCTGTGGTAAGAGACAGACTGCTGTAGAGAATTTACAGACTAAACTTTAATCCTGACAGCTCCGTGCCCAGGCACAGCTGCATGGAAAAAGGAGTTTCCTGTTCTATGTGGATCTGCAGCATCAAGTTTAAATCAAGAACAGACTTGGCAAGTAGATGTAACAAGCAAAACATGAAAAGAAGAGAAAGGTGTCAGAGAAGGCAATGTACAGTTGTATATATTTGCTATAGTTAAAACTGTTAGATCTGATAAATTTAAGCATGGATCAATATTCCCAGAAATGAATTATCCCATGCATGACTTTTCTTGTGGCATGTGAGCCTTTACATAGCAATTTGGGAAAAAGATCTGATTTAGGGAGTTTTTCCTTTCCTTTGTTCTCTAAGAGTTTTGGATTGGCCCCTAGGTTTCCTATATGGCATTTTATTTATTTGGATTACTTTCACGCTGGATTAAGTTCTGTCAAGCAATAAAACAAAGTAATGGATGTATATCAGCTCATGGCAGGACTCTGGTGTGTTCCACCTCACACTGTGACTAATGTCTTTGAGAAGATGATTCAAGGGAGGGAAAAGTGAGGAAAAGGAATCTGAAGAAATATTCTGCTAATACTTGAAAACTACATGAATTCCATTTTAAGCTACCTGAAATATTGCAGATCATATGCAACTTAGTCTTTTTATTATCCATCCTGTTTTGCAGATCTTTACCAGTATATTGCAAGCCATTCAGCTCTCTCACAGACACCAGTGTCAGCTGTCATTTTGAAAGTGACCATGTATTTGTAAATGTTTAGTATCGTGTTAGCCAATTTTAATCTTTGGCAGTACATTACTGCTTCATTTCCTTAACAGTATCTTTTGAGAGAATTTTTCCAAAGCTATGAGAAAGAATGCCCTAGTAAATCACATTAATTGTTTTTCCTTTATCACTGAAATTGTTGACATGCTCAATAATTCTAATAGATCAATGAAGCATAAATCTTTTTCCTTACTCATAGAAGTCACTGTAGTCATGTGTATATTTTTTTTCTCCTCTAGGCACTTCTTAAGTAAATATTTTATTGCCATTTCACAAACTTTTCAGTCCAGGACTGAAGCTACGTTGTGAGAATAGCAAATGCCAAATACTACAACAGTAGTAGCTATATTAAAGCTGGGCAAAATATTTCTTGAATTTCATATGTTACATATAGTAGTTGACTGTGAGATTTTATATTCTTGCCAGCAGCTCATCTATTTCATTCTTAAATTTCTTCAGAACTCTTAATTTAAGATTTTCCAGTCCTAGTGACTAGTCAGCATTTAATTTTACAATTTGTTCCAGCACCTCCTCTTTTGATCCTCTATTTCAGACAATCATTTTATTTTGTGAAAATACAGGACTGCTTTTACCACACACTTGTATATGCAATGACAAAAGACATAAAGAACTAAAAGGGTAGCAGCAGGGAAATTAGGGGGTTTCTCCTACTCTTTGGTTTAATTTTATTTTGCATAGTGAATGTTACACTCTAGGTCAGTGCTTAAAAACTGTGACTTCTTTTATATTTTTCTTCACGGCTACATTAGCAATATTTTGCCTAATTTCAAATGATTTTGTAAGTCTGTCTAAAAAAATCCTCCAAACATTTAATGAGTTTTTCTATTGATCTCTGTCATTTGTGAATATAGGGAAAATTAACTACTGCTGCTAATCTGTTTATCAGACTAGTTTTTTAAAGGATATAATTATGAATAACAGTGCAAACGGTACCAAACCTAGCTTCCTTTAGCTAATTAATCCAAAAAATAGACATAGTTTGGCATAAATAATGGACAGAATTAGTAACACCTTCAAGAAGTGTTCTCGCACTTCTCCAGATTGTAACGCACACTTAACTCTTTCCTTGGAAGATCATTGTTTATCCTTCATTTAATACATTCATTTAATACAAATCAATTAAATGTAAATATTATAAAATTATACTGATCTCAAGTGACAAACATGTAGAAGTAACAGTTCTTGGGACCAGATTGTAACATTTAACTAATACCGATATTGCTGCTAGCTATGTCTGTGATTTGTTCAGTCGTTCTACTGGAAGGTATTTTCATTATCATAATTCGATACACAAGAGTTAGAGACTAGATAATTTCAAGTGAGGAGTGGGAGATAAAATTAAAAAATGTGACATTTCATCTGACAAGCAAATGTTAGATAAATATAAAGCAGAGATTTTCTTTAGCGATTTAATTTTACTATAAAGAAAAAAGAGAGAGAAACTAAAGAACAAAGCCATCCTCACTGTCTTTACTTATGGTTCTTTGAATATATAGGTTTTATAACAAAGATCAGAAATCATTCCACTTACAGCTGCTCTATATTAAACCAGAAGCCTGCTCTGTGTTGTCCGAAATAAATCCTTTCAAAAGGTGGCTCCAAAATAAAAAGGAAATTAAAAAGGAAGAAAGAGTTTCTTTCCTCACCTCATTAGCAGTAGTGCTGGATATATTATTTTTCTTTTTCTTTACCCTAGAAATGTCTCCATTTGCCATTAGCTCACCTTTTTCTCTGATTGAAAATGCTGCAGAAATCAACCTGCAATATAGAGGGTCCCATAAAGGACCTTTCCAAAATCTCTGTTGTTCAAAGCTTGACTGTAATATTGGAACCACAACAGTTTCCCTTGTTAATGATATCCTCCAAACATTGAACAACAAGTCAGCAGTACATGGCTATAGCAAACCTTCATACCCCTAACCACATCATGTTGCTATTAAGCTTACTTGTGCTGCTAACAGTAAATGAAACCTCACTTGACCTCTTCCTTCTTCTCTGAGTGGATTCTAGTGACCTCAAAGTCTCCCACAGGCAAGGTCATGTTTCATTGCTTCTGTTCAGTGCGGATACTAGGTGGCTAGAGAGAACTATTTATGAGACCCTTTAGACTGCAGTTTCATCAGTTTCCTTATCTTCCCCCACTCTGAACTCACTAAATCTTGCTTTGAAATAATCTGCTTGATATATAGACATGATGGGAGTAAAATCCAGACAGAAATAAAAAAGGAGTATAAAGAGAAGTTTTTTTGAGGATTAACTCTTTTTGCCGTAATAAGGACATGCATATTCTTCATTGTCAAGAAAACTTGCAATCGCAATCTTTTTGCATTTAAAGCTGCCTCTTGATTTCTATTGAATACAATATTCAGATGAATGCTTTCCTGTTTGTGGTTTATAGTCCTTGCAAGGTGGAAACCTTGTTGTAGCTATTCTTGCCTTTTAACCTCTGATGGAACCAGTGCAGTGTAAGAGTCCAAAATATCAATTTGGGTTAGGGCTTAACTCTGAAAATAAGTGCAGAGCAGATAATAACTTTTTTTTTTTTTTCTGCATTTACTGAGATACTCACTGAGCAGTCTTGCTCTGAATTAAAAACGTGATGCAGAATATCTGGGGACAGAGCTGTAACTATATGTTCTTCTATGAACCGAAGGGGAATCAGCAGTAAGCAGCATTAAGAAGATGTATAACTCTGATATATTTTGAATTCCATGTGGGTTAGTGTAAAAAAGAGACTTGGGCTAAACACACTGCATTTCTCTCATTGACTCTGCCTGATGCACTAACCTTGTGAAGGGTCTTCCATTGTCATGCCCCATACACACTGAAGCTTGAACAGCTGCAAACATTTCAGAACCGGTCAATATGAAGCGAAGCTATGGGAACAGCAAAGGTTCTCATCTTTACCCAAGGACAAGAAGAAGAAAACTATAGCTCTGGTAAGTATGCAGTTCAAAAACAAAGAGGTTTTTTGGAGACAAAAGCTCAGTATACTTCCATATGTCCCTCAGATGTTTATTCATTGTCATTGTACTTGTCTTTTAGTATACTATAAAATGTGTCATCAGCACAAAATGCACTATTTTTTTTCTCATTAAAATTCTTATGATTTTCTTCTCATCTTAATATCTCAGAGCCACCTATCTATAAAATTAAACAGAAAAGAGTTTAGAAAAGATTAATCACATATATGTACAGAACTGTCATCACAGAATCACAAGATATTTAAGATTGGAAGGGACTTCTGGAGATCATTTAGTTCACCCCTCCTGCTCAGTATCAATACCGAGCTTTTCCTTTCATTATGTGCCATGTTTGGGTGATGAACAACAAAACTTTTCCATACTGTTGTCCTTGTACACTGAGGAAAACTGAAATCAATATTTTCTAATATGTCATTAGAAGGAAACTATTTTCTAATGTGTCAGTATAAGGAAATCATTCAAAGTATGTAATTAACCAGTAATTATCAGATGGTAAATAACATGCCCAGTATCTTACCTGCTTTGAATGTTACAGTTATGCTGTGAGAGCAAATGAGACATACAAGAAACAGGTTCCATGTTGTGCTGTCAAAGTAGGTGACTGAGGTTTTAAACAGCTTATGAACTGCTGTTCACAGCAAAAAATAATATCCTTGCAATACAGATTTAATATCTATTGTTTAAAATGTGTCTAGAAGCAGGAGCCTATTCCAGCAAGTAACCAAAAGATTATTAGTGAATTACTAATCCAATAAGCAGAGGAGAGGAAGGGAGCGGTTAGAGAGATTAATAAACAGTGGCAACACAGGTATAGGTAATGCTAGTGATTGCTGAACCTAGGAGCCACGAAAATTCAAGGAGGGCTCTATCCTTTAAAGCTGTTAAGAATCTTTTGCATATATGACACGTATTTAAACTGTAGAAATTACAACTGAGGAAGTAAATGAGGCCTGGAGTTAACAAGATTCCAGAAGGGATTTGCCAAGTTTGTGGATAGATAGAATATCCCACTATCCTTGCTAACACTAACTAACTAAAATTAAACATAAGTGTTATTAGCTCCATATTTAAGTCTTGAAGCTCACTTATAATTATTTAATTTTGGGAGGGAGCTTATGTGGCAGCAGATTAACCTTCAGCTGGCTTACCTAGAGGTTTTCCCACTTTCCTTTGAAACATCTTATCACAGGTTAACTTTAGATCTAACTAGTGGGACTTGAAGTTTGATCTGAGGGATGATGCTAATATTCTTGTTTCTCTCTTCTGGTTCCTCTTTACGGGTCTAAAAGAAACAGTATATGTGATGATGGATTTTTAAAATTAGTCTTAGACTCTCTGAAGCTCTCATAAAGTGCCTTAATTACATGCTATATGAACGGTACACTTCACTTTTTAACAGGTGTTACCTGAGATATAAGCTTTTCACCAAATACCTAATAGCAGGTTCTGTGCTCTTATTACACCTGTTATTATAAACCTTAGAATTTGGTTCTAACATCATTAATGATATTGTTACTATTGTTACAATTCACACAGCAGCCAATACAAATTGAATCAGACAAATGATTTTATAAGCTGGAGTTGGGTTTTCCTCATAAGCATCTGTCTTCCTACGTTCATTATGTCCTAAAAATGCCCCAAATTTCTTTTTATCTAAGTGTGGCATCATACCTTTCAATGTGGAAACTACCAAGAAACTATTAAGCCTTTTTGGGAGATAGTAATTGTGTGTATTGGGAAAACACAATATAAATTTGCTTTAAGATTGTTTTTTTCCTCACAGTTTGCAGTTTTCCCAGCTTTCTGTGGGGAGGATAACAACTCTGATTTCTACTTTGGTCACAAAATCTTATGCAATCTTCTTTGCTTATTCATTTTGACCACGTGTCTCCTGATTTGTATAACTTCATAACTTTTCTGAAAACATGACAACAAAGTGCACACATTAAAATAATTTAAACTATCATTTCCATGTGTGCAGTAGCAACTATTCCTAATATTAGGAGCTAATGTCACAATGCTGATGGCAGTGACTAATAGGTACATGGTAATGTGGAAGATGTTAAACAGAGATAACTTCCTCTGAAGGCAGTGAGTACAGAACCACTCTCTGTACTACCGTACTGTATGTTCGCTGTGTCATGTTTTCATCCCATTCTTACAAAAAGCAGCTGCAGCTGGTGAGGCCTTCTGGATGCCCTGCTCTCCCAGAGGAGGAGCGGAAGTAATTAGGCTCTCTCTGCTCCCTGTGAAACCACTGAAACCTTCGGTGCCTGATGGAGTGTGACTATCCTCAGCGTACAGCAGGACCTAATAGGTCCAAATGAACTTAAAAGATAGCGGTAGATGACAATTGGTACGTCCTTTATCAGGGTAATTACATCTATTTGCAAAAATCTAAATTAGGAACCAGATCCTCAATGGCAGCTCAGCTGTGCTAGAACCATCACAGAAGGAGCAAAAAGAGTTCAATGAAATCTAGAAACAAGGCTTAAAAATTTGAGCATGAATCAGTTCAGCAGTTTTTCTTTTTTTTTGTCAGTGGACTAAATGTTATTCCTGTATATATAATGAATTTATTATGAATATTTCATTTTTAAAAATAATCACAAGCTTATCTGTGGCTAGAATATAATAGAATTCATTTGCATCAACTGCTTACTGTCAATATGTCTGTCATCTTAGTGATGTTTTGTCATATTTTCTCATACTATGTATATGAACCATCCGCAGGTATAATATGATTTCTGTAAATCATTTGTGGATGCAGTCAGGAAATTAGTCCGATTAAAGCATTCATACTGTAACAAAGCAGAAATTTGTCTTTGTTTCCTTTTATAGTGGGCATGTGCCACATCCTAAGCTAAGAGAAAACACTAAGCCATTCGCTAATGGTATGTACAATGGGTTGATAGCTTATAAGTGGTTGTAAATGCTTGAGAGAGCAAGAAGTTAGAAATAAGTGTTGGAATGTAATGCTGTGTTCTGGCCTTTTTACCCAGGAGGAGGTAAAAAAAAAAAAGACACTCTTTCTCAAGTCTGGGACTCTCACAATGGGTTTTTTTTTTGCTGCAGAAGAACAAACTTTCCTCCTAGGAAGGTTAATTTATGCTTTGTTGTAACATTTAGCAGCTTTTTTCATCCCCAGACACCATGTTTGTCTTGTCTATTGTTTAGTTATCTATTCTATTATCTACTTATCATATCTTCCATAGGTTGAAATGCTGCCTTACAAAAAAAAGAAAAAAAGAAAAAAGAAAACATTCCAGATATATCTAAGAAGAAAAAACATTTTTCTATTCTGCAAAGCAATGATAAATATTATTGCAGAAAAAGCCATCTTTAATCCAGTGTATTAGTACCGGGGTCAAATTCTAAAAATAGTGAAATCAGGAAAATGATCAAACTGATTCTCCCGGTACTATTTAGGAAAGAGCTTTTGACATTAGTGACCATATAGTGTGCCTGAGCTGTCTAGTGACTTACCTCCCCAAATAACTATGCAAGATCCTTCATGCTATCCACATAGTAGAGATGTTGGCTGTCGCTCAGGCTCTGTTGACAGTGACAACTGGATTTTTCTGAAGTAAAACACATGTTTGGGTCTGTGCATACTTCCTGTTGGGGACCTGTTTCTAGTAGGCTTGGACAAGACCACATGGAGTTTGGTTTATTTCATCCAGCACAGCTCTTTAAAGCTGTCTCAGGAGGCTCTTTGCTTTCAAACATCACCACACATTTGCATGCCCAATCAGGGTGTGGGGAAAAGGAGGGTGGACCTTTGGAAGGGCAGTGGAAAGTGCTGAAGAGTGGTGGCAGTGAAGCAGGTTACTGGGGGAAGGAAGCACCATAAGTGACAGATATTGTCAGGGTTGACTTGAGCGGTTCTCTCAGCAAGTCAAGTTGCTGACACTTTGTCTTCCTTGGTGGGGGGTTATGTCTTAATAAGTCTGGAACTCTTCATTGCAGATGCTGCTATCTGAAATAATTTTGAGTCCCTTCAGAGCCCCTAAAGAGAAAAAGAAAGTGCCACTCTTATGATGCAGCAGAACTATTTCTGATGATGACTTTGAAAAGAAGTAAATATGTTGACTCTACTGATTATATTGACTAGACAGTCTCCACTTTATTAGGACATTATAAGGGAAGCGACTAGCTCAGATGGAGACATTTTCACTGGGTCAGACAATTTCCTCTAGTAGTCATTCCCGACATAATCTTTATGGATCCCTACTAATGTTCATTTTTCATAATAGAAACTTTATTCACAGCAAACACTAAATGTAAGTTCAGAACATCAGTGAATACTAGGGACCAAAGTGTTCCTTCATCAGGAAAGTATCCAAAGCATGTTGTAGTACTTGATCATGATTCACTTTAGAGAGTGACAATCTTGTCCAAAGAGATGCGAACAGAACTTCCATCAGGAGATGCTTGACTGTAATTGAAAATGTTTATCCACCAAGTCCATATGTATCAAAGTTCCTGTGTTGTCTGCAGTGTGAACGACTGTGAGAGGGGTCATTGTACCATTTTGTCTTGTCATTATTATTAGAATATTATTGATTCTGATTAGCCTTACCCAGACATTTCTCCAAGGCATCCTTAACAGCTTAAAGTTTCCTAGTACTTACCCATGGGAGAATGTCAAGACATTTTAAGAAGTTAAGACCAGATTTTAGCTTGCAAGAACTGAAATGTTATTTATGAAAGGATAGGTTTTAAAAGGAACACAGGAACTCTTGACCTCATGAAAGTTCTCTAGGGGAGGGCAACATCTTTATAGTGTTCGTATAAAAATAAGAAGAAAGACCTGGTCCCTGACCAATATTTTTATTTTTCAAGGCCTGAAAGTTGGCTTCTGAATTTGCATCTACAATTTTCTGCCCATGCAATCATTTGTCGGACTAAGTCACAGAACTTTCAATATACTGGAATTTTCCAGTTTGTGCGTGAGGTGACATTTGTATTCCAATTAAAGATAAATCATATTATTTTCATGAACAAAAATTGTAGGCATTCATTCTGGAAACCATACTAAATGTGTTGATCTTTTATGTCCAAAAGAGAACATGAGTGCATAATTGCCATCAAATGTGCTTAAGTTGTTGCTGCATAACCATAGTGTTTCCTTATAAATACCATTATTGATATATAATACCAATTTCTTTTCTGGTCTTTAAAAATTATGCTTAAGCTCTGCTAGCATGTGAATAAGAAAGGCAGGTATAGAATAAACAGGTATTTTATGATAACTCATTTATTCCTTCAGATAAAATGTACCATTTACAAATACTCTGTAATTTTCTTCCCATTCTTAATATTGAAGACCTTAAGACCTTAATACATTCTTAAGGTCTTCTTAATACAGACCTTCACATTTTAACTATGGGACAAAGATACCAGAAAGGGCTGGTGGTTGCTAGCAACTAGAAAACTATAGATATCCTATATGAAACTGAAACATAACCATTTACACAGACTATTGTCTATGGGCCTTTTGTAACAGATAGGCCAATGTTACCATCTTTCTCTTCCAATAAATTTCAATTAGAATATTTTTCAATTGTTATTTTGTAAACATATTGATTAAATAATAATAATAAAGATAGGTGCTTCTTCATAAAAGCTATTTTAAATGAGCAATTTTAGGAAAAATTTCAATTATTTTCTCTCAAATAACTCACTTATCCCTGAAACCTTGTCCATACATACACTGTTGTAAGCAACACCATATGGTGGAACATTGACCATACTCATCTATCTCACATCCCACGAGATAATATTTCTTCAATATTGTATCACTGGGAAACTATGCTGGAGAGAAAGTAGGGAAGGAAAAATCTTATTTCATAAGTGGAGCAGTACCCAAAATTCTACCTATTAAGCATTTTTTTTTTAAAGAAACGCCAAACACAATTGATTACATAAATTTTTTTTCCTGAACATTGATAGATGTTAGGATAGATAAAAAAAAAGTTCACCCAGCGTTTTTAGAGGAGTGCATGCTTCAAGACTGTAGCACCACAACAGCACTAATCAGCTTCTTTTATCTCTTTAAATATATTCTGGTATATAATAGGCACACCTGTGTGCATCACTGTAGCTATAATACTGTGACTCCAACATCACCTTCCCTAAATAATTTTTCTTTTCACTCTATTTCTATTTAAAGGATATGGCCATGACTGTTCCCTGATTGGCACTCTGTTTCTGGCAAGGCTGTTCAGCCCATGGTCCCATCTGCCCCCCATTCCCTACATGCCCACCATGGCTTTGAAGCCCAGCAAGGCTTGTGGGAGTCAGAGTTAAGACTCTTTTCTACACGTAGTTTAGACCTACATGGCCTACACGGACAATGGGTCTCTGTCTCAGTTATAGTCTGAGATATGATAACAGTCCAGATTTTCTTTCCAGATTATCTATCTTCTATGGGCTTTCTAAAAGTGCAACTTGAATTAAAAAAAAAAAAAAAAAATTAATGATAAGAGAAAGTCCTTGGTTTCCTTCAGGGCAAGAGAAAACTGAAATAGTATATGAGAATCTACAGTAAAAGAAATACAACATAGACGGTATTTTTACATCTCTGTTCTTCTTCTGATAAATATTAAAAGGAAGATTTTGAACTGCAAATATAGATATATGCTTTTACTTTCAATTTATCATTGAATTCCAAGGCTAAAATAGCTTTTCAGTTTAGAAGCAACAAGAATGCAAAAAAAAAGTATTTTTTTAAAAAGTATCTAAGTGTGGCTGGAAATAGCTAGTTTAACACTGAGTTCTAATGTGATACTATAGAGAAGAGGGAAAAGAAACTATTTTCTACGTAAAACACTTAAAAAACCTCTGAAAAGCAGCATATAAAATAATTTTTTTAATATAATAAGTGAATATCCAATACGTAGTTTAATTTCCTATTTTTTGTATTTCTATATTCAAAATGTATGATGAGATAAAGATGACTTCCCAAGAAGGTATGGGAATGTAACTTCAATGAATACCTCAATCAACTCAATCTATTTTTGGTTATTCTAGAGAGGGCTAATAGGTGACTTGTTCATTGTCCATTGATATTTATGTGGAGCGTGATATTCTGACAGTTACTTTCTGCAGTGTAATAAAAGGTATTGTTTGGAGCCTGGTTCTGGACTAATTCTGGTGAAAAGTGATGTCATGGATATACTTCTTTTTTTTTAAGGTAATTATTCTGATGTTTATTTATTGAAGGTTCTCCTATGAAAATTCTATTAGCTTTCCTCTTCAGTAGCTTACACATGACTTATGACTAAGGTGCAAAGTTTATGTGGAATTCTTGTCTGTGCGATGCATATAAACAGTCAAGGTCATCATGCCTTTAAATAAATATCTTGGTATTTCACTTGAAAAAATGAACAGGCAAGAGAGAGTTTTTTTTGTTTGCCTTTTTTTTTTTTTTTTTAGCTATAAACTCATATAGGAATCACCTAAGCACCTCACTGTACACTAGCTTAAAGGGCTAAACGGCTTTATGACTATGAAATCCCTGACATGTCTATCCATTTTCACTACTGGAAACTGGGGAAAATCATACAGTGGATCTTTCTGAGTAACATTGGGTCTGTTGAATCTGGACTATAAACCTCTTCCATAAATCTCACTAGAGATGGCAAACCCCGCCCCCCTGTTATTGAAAACATTGATATAGGTCTGTTATGTGACACTGGGAATGGAGAACTATTCTCCTAGAAGTATAGGCCTAGCTACTGAGAAGGATGCTAAGAGCTAAACATTTGCTTTATTTTCTTTGTGTCTCTCTTTTTTTTTTAGCTGTCTTGAACACTGGATGGCCACCAAGGCAGTATTTGCCTCTTGCTGTACAGGTGTCTGCATCAAATGGTGATGAAGAGTCTGCTCTTGAATAGGATATTTTGGATCTGGAAAGTTATCCACCAGAATTATTAATTATCGATGATGTTAAAATTCCTGCTACAGAAAAATTATGCATCTCTGCTTTCATATTCCACTATATACATGAAGTAGCAAAGACTCATTTCTCTTTCCAAATGTCTCCTGCTCTTTACTTTTGTTATAACCATGTCCAGATCATCCATCTCTAGCAGGTTTAGAAAGCTAAGAGAAGTGCAGAGCCACTAGCACACAAAAAACGTGAAAACTCATTTGCAGGAGAATGAGTTTTGTTAAAATAAAGCTGCACCAAAGCAGGAGGTTGCATGTCTGTAGGTCTGGCTATAAAAATATTTTTCATAAAATTTAGTTATAAAATGAACATACATGATGCCTATTTGCCACTTTCCAATACTTTGATCACGTATCGTAACTATTAAATTAAAATATTCACACAAAACCAACACAGGAAATAAAGCAGCAGCATATGATAAAAGGGCCTTGCTTTGATGTTTGAATTTCTTTAACTGCTTATTTTAAATGCTCTAAAATTCCTTATAGCATCTTATAAGTATTTGGATTTTTAGACTTATTTTAATGTGAAGACACTTTGTGAAATCCTTCAGAACTGTAAAGTATATATAAATGCATTCCTTTGGCAGTATTTAGAATTTCTTCTGCCTATATTTTTTTTAGTGTGAGTCAAAGGAGCTCCAAATTTTGTTATGCAAATGTGTGAGAATTTGCCCTTGCCACTGATGGCAGAAAATGATCTCTTTAATTAATAGATCCCAGTAAATTCAGTTAAAGAACACATCAGCAATGAAACTAGACTTTTATCCTTTCAAACTGTAACAGTGTATAAAATTATGCATTTAATCTCTAAGTATTTACTTCTTTTTTGTTAGATTAATAAAAAATTAGATGGAAACAGTATTATTTTAAAAGGGATAGAAACAAACATTTTCATGTCATGGTATAAAAAGGTTTCAAATTCAAATTGTTGCTGAATTTGGTGGATGAAAACTATCATTATGAAGACTTGAATAGGAAAATAAGCAAAAAAATGTAGCAATGTGTCATATCTAATGTGAAATATTACCACTGAAAGTCTGGGTGAGAAAAAGGTCTTTTGTTTTATCTGCAAGACTGTTTCAAGGAACTTGTTTGATTTATGAGGCAAAATTCTTATTGTTTGTAATAGGCATTTTGCCTATATAAGAACCTAGTGGAGTTTACAGAAAGATTTTTTTGAGTACAATTCCTATTAAGACAGACAGCACAGTGCACATCTCTAGAAGCAAATTAACTCAGAAATATGCAAGGCCAAAAGTCCAAAGAAACAGTTAATGCAAAAAAAAAAAAAAAAAAAAAAAGTTTCTTCTGTCTGAGTGTGATACCATTTCTCAAATTTTCTTAATCTTCCTCCCTGTAAATCATCTGTGTATTTAAATATGACCACAACAGAAGAGGTGGATAAGTAATCAAAGAGGATATGAGAGAATTCCTTTACCCACGTATAATAAAGCAGTTCTAACTACAATTTAAATCTTAGTATCAGGGAGTTTGAAGGAACTTCCAATAGAAAAACAACCAGGCAACTGATGCCAAATGCAGGAGAGGCCTGATGGTCGGGACTCTTGGTTGTCCCTGGCCATCATGTCTAGGACTGCCTGCATTGCACAGTGGTAGGATGGCAATGCTCAGCTCAGCTACCAGGGGCAGCCCCTTCCACCACCAGCCCCAAGCCTTGGGAAGCCACTAGCAACTCCCTCACATTTGCATTCTTGGTCTTTAGATAAGCTTTTGCACACATGTCTTCAAAAGTAACAGACAGACTTGAAAGGCAGCTACAGTCTTCCTGTCAGAAGAAGCATGTCTCTGTGAAGCCGAAAACGTTGTATTCCTACCTACAGCTAAACTGCTTGTGCCAACCATGGCTGTGATTTAACTGCAGAGCAAACTGTATCCATGACAAAGGAGAATAATTATTGGTAATCTGACCCTGTAGGTAAAACAGAAAACACATGTAATGATGTTATCGGACGGTTATTTGTTCTGATTGCTCTAGCTGGGCATTTTGTTCACAATAGACAAAGACAGGGTTGGTGGAAAATGGATTTTTCTAACAGCATTTTATGAGGAACCATTGACAAAAGCTGGAGGTGTCCACTTTCTTAAGAAAAACTGTTAGCCTAAGAACCTTCTTTTGATATAGACAGTTTCTCCACTTGTCTTCTTCATTTCAGTCTTTTAGAGCCATGGTGAAATATCCCATATAGAACCCGGCCTCTTCAGTATTCCATTGGTATTTTGATTTTAGCATAGAACTAACAAAGAGATCATGTTATGAACAATGAATAAAACCAGGGTAGGATGAAATTCCAGACTTGATTATTTAAATTTAGATGTCTAGATGTGAGCTAGGCTTTCCTTACTGTTATTGAAAACCTGGGGCTTGATTTACGTGCTGACACATAGATATCTAGCACCATTGATGCCCTGAGCTACCTGAACCCTGAGCAGTCAGCCTTGCATAGGATCCATCCACAGGATTCACACATTCTTTTGAATGGATCCATGCAAATGATGCACTTCCTAACTACAGGAGTTAGCTGCCTGGTTTTCTTGTCAAAAGCTGCAACAAACTCCAAGGTTTGACTTGTTTCATAAGTGATCTTAGGAAATGACAGATGCAGTAGGACACTGTATGTATATATCTGTATATACATATATACAAGTGTGTATAGGTATGTATATGTCTGTATGTTCATTTACAGTAGATGCTACATTATACTTAATGAAGATCTAGAGCTTCAGCAGAGGAGCTTGGCCAATTGTCTAAGCTTAAGACTGTGGTGTGATTTGGAACAACTAAGGTATCTGCGACATCCACAAGGGCCTGGAATTGAAAACATGTATTCTTCAAAAGAGACCCGAGTCCTTCCAGAACGGCATCTGGAATCCAGGTGTAATATCCTAGGGAAATTATCATAGCATTAAATGTGGGCAAATAAGTCCTGCTTCTAGCCATAAGAAATAGTAGCATATTTAGTTTGCTCTAAGATAGACAGAATAAGTGTGACTCAGTTGCCCAAACTTAGATATCTACGGTAATTGTAGGAACTATCAGTTATCTTCCTTGGTCTCCAGTCTCTGTAGAAAGATATGGGTCTTCTGTAAATCCTGTGTTAGAGCTGCTGGTATATTGCAGATGTTTCAGATTCTCTACGAGGATCTCAAGTAGCAAAGGATGTTCCTTTTTGGGCAACTGAATCAAGCCTCAGATGACTAGACCAGCTGAAGCATTCTCCAGAAATAACAGTTAACAAACTTGATGAAGTCTAGAGAGCTCTCAAGATAAAACAGATTACTATAGCTGAATCCCTCTGTAGATATCCAGCAGCTCTTGTGAGATTTTAGGCATCTCACTCACAGGTAGACACTTACCTGTGGATATTTACACGTGAATATTATGATGGATATCTACCCCAGTTCACCATATGGATTATTTAAATAGACACATACTTTCAGTACAATGTAGATTTAGAGCTACTTTTTGCCTGATTCTCCTGCAACATGCATGACTGTATGTTTAAATACCAGTATTCAGCACTGTCCCTCTTTGAATTCTTGGCTCTTGATATTTACTTTGCTTGGTGACATTACAATTCAAACAAAATGAAAAGGAAAATCATGAAAGTAAAAGCTGTTCACTAGCTCTGCATGTGCTCTAAAAATAGCAATCAATCAGACCTCAGATTTGACATGCCACAGCTCTGCAGTACTCACATCTTTATGAGTGTTATTCAATTTTGATTTTGGTCATTAAGCTTGTTTGACAAAGTTTTTATTTATATTCTATTAACCATAGTTGTGTCTCCTACCGTGCTTCTAGGAGCTTGTGGAGAACTTTCCTGCCCTAAGGTGCTGGAAGGTCTAAATACACAGACGAAAAAGGACAAAGAAGTGCATGCAAGACCGCTTTTCTGCTCCAGAGAAGAGCTGGGAAAGTCCTTTCCATATGGGCTCTGCTTCCAGAACTGAGTTTTCAACAAGAGCAGATGTTCTTCATCCTTCACCTTTTCAAGTTCTTTACAAAAATAGCACCTGAAAATGAGAAACATCTGAGTCCGCCTGTGATAGAGTTTTGTTTGCAATGATTCCGTGATTTTCTAGGATTGCATATGATGGCTAATGTCCAAACCCAGTGGAAAATGAGCCCAAAGTTGCTAATTCTAGATTAAATCTTTATATTGTACATTAAAGGAGATGACAGAAACTTGGATGCTTTCTCTGTTCCCTGAAATCAAAGGATAATTGTGTTTATAAAGTTGTAGCATGAACTCTGTTCAGATGCAAATAATGCTTCATAACATGAAAAAAATAAAACTAAGCTGTATATAGTATGTCACTTTAAAAAAAATTGTAGAAAATATCCTATTAACATATTCTATTAGCATACTTTTTTTCCTGATATTTTAACAGTACCAGGAACAAGTTTTATTCCTAAATAAACACATAGAACTTAACGGAAAGAATAATCAACATTTGTTCAAAAATATTTTCAATATGCATCATCAAATCCATCATCAATATAATTAGCTTAATGAAAATAATTAAGAGAGAGCATAGATCAAACTTTGTTTGATATAGTTATCATTATATTTAGTGCCCCTTTTTGTCTGTTGTATGTTGTAGGAAAACGTGTCTTATCTCCAAAAGAATAAATTTCTGGAACTTTCTACTACTTTATGTACCTTACTAATACGATTACATTTTAAGTTGTGTCAGCATTTCTACTATAGTCTCCATTTCCAAAGGTTTACAACATAGATGTAAAAATTTATTCCATATTGAAAATGTATTTTATCATTTCATACAGATAGGAATGCTATGTACTTAAAGGTTACTATAAGCTTTATGTTATACATAAAATATATATAAAATAAAATATTTGCAAAATGAAGTATTTAAAATATACATTTTTTAAAGTTCTACTGGCACCAGAGAGTACACACCTACATACAAAATCTTATGACAAATACATTTCTGGATATCTAAGCATGATTCGAGTGCTTCGGTTTTTGAAGAGAATTCCAAGCTGAGGTAATGTTGTGTAATGACACGCTCAGCTCAGCCAACAAACCATATTTAAACATGTGCCAGTCCTTCCATAATGCAATTCAATATATGTCTTCTTGACATAGAACTGTTAGAACAGTGGGAAGGAAGTCATATGAGAGCAAGATCTACCCTTTAATCTGCCAGCAGTGTGCCTAAGCAGCCAAGAAGGTCAACAGCATCCTGGCTTGTACAAGGAATAGTTTAGCCAGCAGGACCAAGGAAGGAATTGCCTCCCTGTACACAGTGCTGGTGAGGCCATACGTTGAATACTGTGTTCAGTTTGGGGCCCCTCACTACAAGAAAGACATGGAGGTGCTGGAGCGTGTCCAAAGAAGGGCAATGAAGCTAGTGAAGGGGCTGAAGCACAGGCCTTGTGAGAAACAGCTGAGGGAGCTGGGGTTATTTAGTCTAGAGAAGAGAAAACCTGGAGGAGACCTTGTCTCTCACTCTGCAATTGCCTGAAAGGAGGTTGTAGTGAGGCGAAGGTTGTTCTCTTCTCCAACGTAAATACTGACAAGACAAGAGGAAATGGCCTCAAGTTGCACCAGGGGAGGTTCAGGTTGGGTATTATGGAATGTTTCTGCATGGAAAGAGTAGTGAAGCTTTGGAATACGCTGCACAGGGAAGGGGTGCAGTCACCGTCCCTGGCTGTGTTCAACAAATGTGTAGATGAGGCACTCGTGAACGTTGTTTAGCAGGCATGGTGTTGAAGGGCTGACAATTGGACTTGATGACCTTAAAGATCTTTTCCAATCATAACAACTCCTTGATTCTATGGTTCTATTATTTTAATGACAACAATCAAGAGGGAATCATAAAATATTCCTCACCTTTATTTATTATCCTAGGGAAATAAAAAAAGCTCCAAAAGATTCCAGGTGAAACTCCTGTTCTTTGGCAGCCACAGATTCCAACTCTACTCAAGAAGTATGAGTGCTGCATGTCCTGCAAGGTGTTTCTGGGAGAAGGTAAAAGTTGCCTGAACATTTTAGAATGACAAAGGCTGAAAGAGAAGTAAGAAAACGACAGGAGTGAAGCAGAAATGCCAAGTTATTAAGCAGAATTATTAGGTTGTCACTTGTCATCTCTACAGAAAGTAGAGGTGATACTACAACTCCATAAATGTTACACAAATAATAGCTTTTATGATATATAAAGTCATGTATTTTGAAGCCATGGAAAAAACTTCACAGTGCAGGACACATTGTCTCAGAAAAGGAGGAGTCAGATGAAACTATGGTTTATTTGATTTCTGAAATTTGATAGGAACCTAGTGCAAGAGATCGATACACTGAAGTTGCTTTCAAAAAATTCAAATCCATTCAACCCTGTAGTTCAACATAATACAAATATTCAAAACCACAAAGCAGTAAATTTCAGTAAAAGAATTGTCAAGAAGAAAAGAAAGGTATAAGTTTGCTGGGCACTACTCTTCATATTCATTTGCAGACAGTGGAAACCTCACATATTGCTATTATGGGAACATAACTGAGAATATGGATTATGTAATCTAAAATATAGAAGTCCAAGTGCTATTAAGTACATTGCTCACCTTCTTCAACCACAAGATGTCTAGAAAAAGACACAGTAGGGGAAAAGATGACACTGTCTCTGACAATAAAAGGCTATGATGTATGTCCTGTTTGTGCATTCTTACAGCTGTGCTTCCACATTTGCTGTACACAAAGTTCATGACCATTTAATTAAGCAGAATACTACTCATCATTTTTTTAACAAGCATGCTGTTCTTGTGTCATATTTAAAAGGAAATTCAAGGCATTCAGTCACGAGTTATTTTGCTTGCCAAAGAATCCAAATAAAGCTGAGTTGTAAATAGCAATTTAGAGAACTTACAAAGAAAGATAAATTAGAAAACCCTAAGAACTATTTTTTTTCCCCAGGTAGTTGCTAATGTAATGTACTGTGGGGTACTTCCAGCACAAAATTTGTCAATGGAGAAGTAGCCCAAAAATCATTAAAAGTACTATATTTAGAACATTTTTGTTTTATCCCAGTGTATCTGGAACTGCTGGAGAATGCATTGCAAGAGGCTTACACTCAAAGGACACTCTTTAAATTGGAAGAACAAAAAAGAGCAACAGTTGCAGCCTACCCATGACAAGCAAAGTGCCCCAAAGATTCACCTAGGGTCCTAGCTTTCCAGTGATTAGCTTTTCGCAGTGACTGTACAGTGAGGTTTGAATTTTTCCCCATTTTATCACCATTGCTTTTCTCCCAAGCCTATTCAAATGCCAAAATAAATGATTTCAGCTGTCCTGTCTAACTGGATATAGCATGGTGTGTGTCAAAGCCCATAACTTTCATAAAGCATTCCATATTTTCCAAGCTCACACTCAGGTGTGTGCTCACAACTGCTATATAAATGATTCCTTAAGCTAAGTGCTGTGGCGTAAGGATCTCCTTTCCTACTGCTTTGTTTCAAAGAGTGCAAAATAAAGAGTAATAAAAATTGTGGGTTTAGAAGTCTATTTTATTTAAGATTTGTAGGGTATGGCGCTCTGAAGATCTCGCGATGTACGGAAAGTGTAGATTCAGCAATAGGCATGACGATGGCAGTTTTGGTATCAAGCTCTGGCCTTCTCCTTATTAGGTAAAGTAAGCGCTCATTGGCGCTGCCGAAAGCTTCCGCATTCTGTACTCTTTATAAACCCTTGCTGTCCTACATTAAACGCCATTTGCTGCTTCCACCTCGTGGGTGTCTGAGTGGTCAATGGCCCAGAGCGGGGAGAGCTCTGGCTCACCAGGAGCGAACGAGAGCGGTTGCCCAAGAAGAGGCAACAAAGATTTCTTTGTAGGTCACAGATATATCAGAAGAGAGAACAAAACCTAGCTCTGAGTCTATTGCCTAGGAGGAAGGAAGATGCACGGAGGTCATTTCACACTAACTGATAAAGGAAAAAGTGTTTTTACCGCCTGTATTTGGACAATATGAGTGAAATGTACTCATTTAGCTCTGAGAAAGAGGTAGTGCTGGTGTAATTTTGAATCTGTCACTTACATTCTGTTCTGATTGGCAGTTTTTGAGCTTTTATCATGTAAGCTTTCCTTCTGACAGTTTGTCATAGGAAATAATGGAGAATGTAGGCTACGGCTATGTTTGAATGTGTCTGATCTATAAATTGAGTATGTTTGTGCACTAAATGAGAAAAAGACAAGGATGGAATATTAGCTCTGACTTTTTCATATACACCATTTTAGAAGCTGTGTATTTCTGATAATGTAAAAATTCAGTGAATTACAGATTTAATTTGTCTTAATTTTCATTTTCTCCTGGCAGTCTTTTTTTTTTTTTCTTTAAGAGCAGTACGCGCTGAGTCAGATTCTCAGGTGACGTAAATTGACAAAGATCTGCCAAAGTCAATGGTGCTATGTTGATTTTCCTCGTCTTGGTCAGTTATTCATGTGACCTTTTCCAGAGACTGTATGATGCCAACTTCAAGGCTTTTTACAGGTTCTGTCAGCAGCTCTTAACCACCAGAGGAGGTTCCAGGGCTGGGCTTATAGCTGCTGTGGCACATGGATATAAATGCTGTCAGAACAGCTCTGTAAGAATGAGTGATTACAAGTTGCTTTGTTTAATATTCAGGGTTCTCTGGTTAAAGCCTGTGGCTTTTAAAAGTACTGTGCCTGTGGCTTTTTAAAGTACTGCCAGAGAAAAGAAGGAGTTTGTAACAGTCAGTCAAATAATATAGACATAACAGTGATTAGAAGTTCAGCAACCAGCAGTTTTTTTCCAGAGTAGAAATTAAAACTAAGAGGCACCATATGACATAGAAATGTTGTAATTGTCTTTTAAAGATATTAGACCTTATAGCTTGAAAATATGAATATCTTCCACCAAGGATAAGTCTTCCTTGCTCTCTGATCTCAGGGTCCAGCAATTCCTGCAGACAGGTCTCACCAATAAAGAGAAAAAGAAGGCATTCAGTACCTCAGCCTTTTCTGCTCTCACAAGGGCCCATTTAGCAGCAAATCTACATTTTTCCTAGCCTTTTAGCCCTTGTTCATCCATGCAGTCCTCCTGCCACCTGTGTTGGAATTCCTGCTTCTTGAGCTTGGAGAAGGATCCTTGAATACCAGCTACCTCTCTTGGAACCCTCTTCCCTCCAAGACCCTATCCCATGGGATTCTTCTAAGCAGGGACCTGAGTAGGCCAAACACTGCTCTCCTGAAGACCAGAGTTGTAATCCTGCTTGATGCTTCTTTTCCTTCCTTTCCATAGGATCCAGAACTCTACCATCTTGCAATCCTTGAAATCAGGGCTGTCCCTAGCTTTTAGATCGTCCTTGTTTGTAAACATGAGGTCCAGGTGAGCACTTCTACTCATTGACTTGTCAGTCACCTTGGTCAGGAAGTTATCATCGATGCACTCTAGAAACTTCTTGGCTTGCTTATGCCCTTATGCATTGTCTCCAGCAGATATCAGGATGGTGAAGACAACCACTGCCATGTAACTCGTGCTGCTCTGCAGTCTTCAACCACAAGCTCTCAGCTAACCCACCACTCATCCACTCCATTAATTCTCACTGTTTCTCACTTTAAGGGCAACTCCATCAAAAGGAACCCATATCCATCCATCACAACACTACAGTTGTGTGAGCATTCCCATCACATCTCTGTAACCCCCCCGAGATCATAGACCAGTAAATGCACAGACTCATGCCGTGTGCATTAGTGCGCGAGCACTTCAAAAGCAGAAATAAGTAAGATAAAAAGCTGCTTGAAATACTGTTTATTAACATAGAAATATGTTCTTTCAACATGAGGTGCTTTCAAACCTGTTTAAAATGAAAGAATCCTTAAGCAGCAATACAACAAATCAAAGAAGTGCATTGCAAAATAAGCCCTCAAACAATAAAATCCCATACTGCAACAAATGGACAACAACCACAAAGGATTTTCTAATTCCATTTCTTCAAAAGAGATACTGAAAGTATGAAATTGCAATTAATTATTTGTCTACTAAAGAAGCTGAAATTTTGGAAATTACTATACAATGGTACATTTTTTTCTTTTTTTTAAAAAAAAATTCATTTAAAGTTGCATATTTTGCTATTAAGTGAATACAACTTCTGGAAGGTTTTTCTGACCTATCGTCTAGCTAGGTAAAGATTCAGAATTCAGCTAATTTTACTTAATTTTATCAAATATAAGTTATTGTTATAAACTCCTAAGTTCAAAAATGAAATTAGACAGAGAGAGGAAAAGCATCTGCTATCAGAATCTTCTGATTCTTCAAGGAAGCAGTAGATAGGTTAAACAGCAGATACCCAACATTGGGGGACATGAATCTTTATATATATCTTGTTGTATTCTCTTCACTAACCTTTCTCCTGATTTCTTCTTGGTTGCTTTTCATTTCTTTGGTTTGTTGGTTGGTCAGTCAACTGGTTGACTAGCAGTCATCCTTCATTACTGATGGCCTTAAATGACAAAAAAAAGGTTACCCATTTGAAGCTATCATCTGCAGCTACTAAATTTGAAAGGTAATCTGTCAGCATGATGGAGGATCACACAAGTATCACACAAGTTATTTTGTGAAGATTAAAGTAGATGGATTATAGGACTGAGCTAAACCTTTTCAGTGAAGCCAAAGTAGTTTTAATTATCACTTCAGAATTCTGTGTAGCAGATATCTATACATAATCTAAAAGTGTTGATGGAATTAGTTTCTGCAACCAAGCTACAATATAATCTAGTGATTACATATTCATCCGAGTTAGAATTTGAGTTTATAACTTCTTCCTTCCAACATTTATTTATTATTTTATTCTTACGAGGCAAAGCTCACAGGAGTTGCAAATGGTCTACCACTCAATAGTCTATTGAGCCACTCCAAGGAAAGATAAACTGCATTTTGTCTTTATTTTTACCTTTTTTTTTTTTTTTTTTTTTATACCAGATGCTTGTCTAACCTGCTCTTAAAGGTGCCTAATGGTAGATACTTCAATCAGGATGATTTTGACCATTCTTCTTCTAAATAAGTGTTGCAAAGTCTGAACCCAGGCACCCATCCTCTGATAATGCCTAATGTTCCTTTTTGTGATCTTTGACACTATTTTAAGGTTTTGCTTTTTCTGAAGATCTTACCCCAAAATTTATTAATTGAATCAACACAGATTTCTGATCTGGTATCTTTTCACTGAAAACTGAAACATGCCCTTTCCTAATAGTTTCTTTATTTTATCATTAATGAGTAACATCAAATCCAAGGATCATTTATTTAAAAACTGTTCCCACATCTGTTTGAAAATCTCATTTTTAAAAGCCAAAGGTGGAACATTTCTGCAGCCTTTCAATCCCCTTGAGGTTCCTTTGTTCTCCATAGTACATTAACAAGGGAACTCCATGCCGAGCAAATCTAATCTTCTCTTCTCAAACATTCCTCTAAATGGTTATAATATTCCTTTCACATCTTTTTTTTTTTAATTGATTTAGTTCCAAAAAGATCAGTGAAGGCTATGTGGGACTGTACTGCATTATTGGTTTCTTCCTTAAGAAATCAGCTAGGGCAGCTTATTCATTTGATTAGTGCTTCCAAGCCTTTTTCTCTCTACCCTTCTTCCAGACTATTTTCATTGCTGACCTGTAGCATCACATTTGCGGTGATATTATCAGCACATCACCATAAAAAAAAAAAAAAATAGAAGGATCACGAAATATCTTAACAGCAAGAAAGCTACTAATGTAAATTTTCAGTACAAAACATCATTCTCCTGTCCATTATTCTCTATTTCAAAAGAAGGACTAAATCATAAAGAGAAGTGAAAGAACTCCTCCCATCATGAACAATGTACATTTAAGTTCATGGCAAGCCTGCTTCAGAAAGAGGTAAAGAGAAATTAAAAAGATAAATGAAATTGACATTTATACTACATGGTTGCATTTCCAAGCATTGATGGAGGATAATCTATCAGAAGCAGAGGGGAAAATTAGGAGTTGATATTTCGCTTAATTTTTGTGGGAATTGTCTTTTTATTTTTTTTAAATTGTGTTCATGCTTATCTCAAGCCACAGATTTTGTGATCATTAGCAGTAGATCTTGGACATCCTCGATAGCATTTCAGTATTTTTATTTACAGCAAATGCCACTACTTTTTATTAATCTAAATGAAAGAAAAGCTGTCTATAACATGATTTCATTTCCAGGAGCTCCTCTAATTCCAGTAACAAATGACTTCTTCCCAGGTCATGCTGTGGACTCAAAAGACTGTTTTTTCATTCTACAGCCAGAAATCCAGGGTTTCCAGGAAATGTATTCTAAATTTGGAATTTTCTTGAAATATCCAGGAAACGTAAACTTCGTTATGCCTTGAAGAGGCTCAGTGAAGCAGGTCCACCGTTGCTGCTCTTGCCAGATGTTTCCCTGCGCAGCTCTCTGGGACTTGCAGGAGGGATGGCTCAGCCTGGGCCACTGCCCTCGGGCCAGACTCACCTGGTGTTCCTTATTCCTGGTCTCCAGGTAGACCTGCCAGAAGCCCAAGCTTTAGACACGTCTGAAATTTATTGAATGAAACATTTCAGGCTCAGCCAGTCAGTGCTTTCCAAACAGGAGCCTGATCAATGATGTCAACAGAAGCTCTGACATATGTAGTCTAAAATATTTTTTTTATTATTTTTGAATTCATCAAATGATTGCTTTTAGTCTTGTTTTAGTTTGCTCATAGCAGAGCAGACTGTAGTGTTTACCAAGTCTAACATGATACGAAACACAAAAATGCATTATTTCCAGGGGTAGAACTACCACTACCCCCATAATGTTCGGAAAAAAGCATACAGAGATTTTAGTAAGAGACAGTGAAGCAGACTAAGGCAGTCACAGACCTGCACGTTCAGAAGGTAAATGTTTCAGAAAACTTTGCAATTATGGCGAGGTTGTGTGTTTGAGTCATCTCCATTTTTCTGACCTTGTCAGCTAGTTCTCTTGAACATTTTAATTGTAATTGGCTGCAGCAGCTTTGTGGTTATTATCACAGTTCAGGGAGTGTAGATGGAAGGTTGTTTTTTGAACTTTCTTTCATTAGAAATGTCAAGTCTAAACAATAACAAAAATCTGGAAGATAGTTTTGTTTTATTAATTCTGCGCAATGAAAGGAAGTCCGAATTTAATATATTTAAAATAGTCTCTGACATAAAAATGTTTTTCACCTCTTGTCTTTTTTTACACTGTTCATATGAATACTGTGATAGAATAAGGCAATACCAGACAATTCTTGTCTATTTTTTAACACTTTCTAGCAAATCCACTGAAAGAAATTTGTAATCTCTAAATCCATTAAAAAGAATTAAAAAAAAGACTATCTTAAAAATTTCTCACAGGATGAAATATCAGCTGACAACAGGATGACCACAGTTGTGATTATCTGGAGGAAACCATTTCCTCTAATCCATATCTCATTCATTTATTGTGGTGATAGCTGGTATTGATGGAAAACTGTCTCAGTGCAGGACCCACTAATAACCTGTTGAAACCAAAAATGCTGCTGAACAAACACTGATGAAGGCACAAAATTGTTTTCATTATTTCGCTCATAACTACTATAAATTCTCTTCACAAAGCCTTCACAGAGTTTTTTTAGGAAAAAAAATACATGTCCAATCAGTATCATGAATCCCCATCTATAAAAGGAGATGGTTTAATTAATGTGCTAATTAAAACAGAAGAAGGAAACGGAGGAATGAAAGGTAGCTAAACTGATGACACAAGTTTATGAAATGGAATAAAGACATGAATCTGATTAAAAGAGCAGCTTTGAAACAACTCTTATTATGGTCAGACTCTGCCTCTGTCACCTGCACTAAATAAGTCCCCTTTGAGTGCATGAAGATACAAATCCATGCTTAAAAATGTACTCAAGGAGTACTCACAGTTTATCTGAACTGTACAGTACCACCCACTACTCACAGAGTACAGAGCTATACTGTAGAGTCCACACTGGAGTCTTGGCTGGTCTGAGTTTTCTAGGGTAAA
Organism: Eudromia elegans; assembly: GCA_003342815.1. Lineage (NCBI taxonomy): Eukaryota > Metazoa > Chordata > Aves > Tinamiformes > Tinamidae > Eudromia > Eudromia elegans. The sequence goes on from PTEX01000012.1 coordinate 3,420,603, forward strand.
AAGCTGTTTTTAGGAAATCCAGGCCTTAACTCCATGGAGTTAAAGGAGAAAAAAAATCTCTGCATACTAAATTCAGTCCTGCAGGTGGATACTCTTGTACTATACAAGCACAAGCCTGCAAGATGATATGTGCAAGCAGGTTTCCAGACCTGTGGTGCTGCAGGTTGATATTTCTTGAGTTCTTCTAGCAGTTGGACTAACTGTGAAGCTCTTTGAGATGTTGTTACTGTAACTGACTGAGACTTGACTTGCTCCCTGCATAATGTCTTAGTGTGATAGAAGCAGAGCAAAGGACAGTAAGCCATAGTTCTGAGAAGCAGAAACTCTGGTTGTGACATACTGCTGCCTTCCCTCAGCAGAGATTGTCCTGCTCAGATGCTTGCGCTGAAATACAATGTTTTCCCTGAAAACCTGTGTATAGAGGGGCAAGAGAAGAAGTTATCTTTGCTGTTTGGCAGTGGTAGACCTGCTTTCTCCTTCTTCAGTTCTCCTGAGCTGAACTCTCTCTGATAGGGATGGATTTGACTGTTGCAGGTCATTGATAGTAGTGGTAAAATTTAGCAATAAATAAGCAAGAAACCTAAGAGTTAAGCAACATCCTTTCTTGCTTCCAACACATCCTTTATTTCTGACAAGTCCAGTGATGTCAGCAACTGGGGAGAAATAATCACTTCCTTCTGATAGCCATTGCAAATGGCTGCTCAAGGGTCCCTTGCTGCTTTTTGTCCTTTTTACTCTAATGAATCATCCAGTAATGGCTCACTCTTTTCAAAGAAAGACTGATGACTTCTTAATTCAGAAGAGTAATTCTAAATCTTTCTTAGGGCTTTCCACTGTGTCAATCATTGGTAAGGCACATAGTTCAAAGTTCAGTGCATATATTCCATTGTCTACTAAAATAATAGGAAATACTGCTTTAGTTTGCCTTCTAATTGTGGCCCAATCAAGATGTCTGCTACATAATACATGCTTGCCTGAGAGTACCCTGAGTACCCTGAGATACTCTGAATAATTATTCTTCAATAATACCAAATAATTTTGTACTAAATGGCATGAGATGAAGCACAAATAAACTGATTTCCAAAAACATACAGTTTGGTTGGATTTGTTTTTACAAAAGCATCTCGTCTAACAGCTCTCAGTCTTTGGAGAAGGCTGAAGGCACATTCGATTCCAGTGGTGCTATCCAACTTTGTTTCTGGTAAAATTAATACTTCAATGCTGTTCTGAATTTGTAGCATTATCTGTGAAATAACATAAAGCATCTATAACCTCAGTGCTCTAAACCATATAAAAAGAAAAGTAGCCCAAGTCCTACAGGTGCTACAGATTGAAACTTAGTATTATGTATGGGTGATTCCACAGGGTTCATTAATTTTGGAGTGCAAATCTAAGATTATTATGTAGAATTTGGAGAATGTCATTTATCACTCACTGTAGCCAGCTGATACTTTTTATGATCACTTCTACACTGCTATTCATCAAAAGAAGATATTGCCCATCAGGTCAGGAGCTTAGGAAAGAACTCAGGAAAAAAAAATCCTTTTGAATCTAGTGCTTAATCTTTAACTTGGATATCAGTTAAACAACTAATTTTCTGTCATGCTTGTCTAGCTAAAATCCCTTTCCTAGTCTTTTTAAATTCAGAAATACGCATTTTCCTAACTAGCTCGACATTTTCCATGTGTAATTAAACACTCCTTTGATACATGTAGAGAAAATGTCATAACTATACTTAAGATTATAGGTTAACAGCCTGTACAATTTCATTTTTAAAAATGAAAGTATATTACTTTGTTTAAAAAATGGCTCCCAGGTTGCGAACTTTATATATACCAACTTTCACGCCAGAATGATTTTTTTTTTTAAGAGGCAAGTTAAAAATCCCTTTGAAACTTTACTTAAAATTGAATTCTTGTCAGAGCTTCTGACTTCTGTGTGACTTGCAAGTACAACTGTACTGTAGTGCACAGTGCTAAATGTAACATGATGTTTAGGGCTGCTTATATCTTTAAATGTATGGGTTCGTAAGGACTTTTGTGTAATCCTTCCCCTTCACTAACAAATATTTTTGAAAGAAGCTAGCAATAATTTGAAAAAAAGAAGTCTTCCTTCAGAACTTTATATTTGTTTTGAATTTCCAAATAAAATTGTACTTTGAGTATTTTTATTCTTAGTTGTTAGATAGTCTCATAAAAGGATGAAAATGAAGCAATCATGAAACAGAAAATAGAAATATGCATTAATGGAGGGCCAAATCCATTCTTCCGTTCTATCTTTTTGTCCAGCTAAGGAGACATAAGGGCAAAAACAAATTCTCACAGGGCCAGGTGAGTAGCATTTATAAATCAACCAAAGCATTCATTCTAAATAAAAGCCCAGGTGTCTTAACTATAGAAATGTGAGGTATTTAACTTAGGGAGAGGTAGTTTGTGAAATACTATGTTGTAAAAGAAGAATTAAAATCAATCTACCTGTGTATATTTTGTGCTTCTCAAAGCTGACTGAAGTCTTAATCACTTGTCAAGCATCATTGGCACATAGATGAAGAGTAAAAACTAAGAACTTCATGCTCTGAAAGAAGCTATCCTCACTGACCACTCTCATACTGTAGGGCAAGGTAATTCACAAATGATGAAGATGAAATTCACAACAGGATAGTTATTTTTACCAAATATTTGTTTGGAAACCCAGAGTTCTATCCCTTTAGTTTCTCCCAACACAGCAGTTTCAGATGGCCTATAAATTTTAAGTGTACAGGAGGAACAGATTTCTAGCAGTCCAGTTTAACAGCTAGCCGCTATGCACCCTTCCAACTCTAAGGCCATGCTCCTAGACCTTGAAGGGAGGTTCTTCGATTGCTGAGAACAAAATGGCATCAAAACATCACTTTAAATTAAGAGATATCTTGTCTGCAGGATTTGTGTAGGAGTCTCAGTTTCCTGTGGATACCCTAAATCACCTTGCATGATACATCTTGAACAGGGAGCACAAGATGCAGGAGGCACTCAAGGTAGTAGAACACAGCTTTTGATCATAGGCTGTTTTTATCACCAACATATAGAGAGTTTCCACTACTTATTCCAGTTCCTCAGTAGAATTATTCATTGAGGATCTTTGGTTTCCTCAGAAAGTGGAAAGACTTGAAAAACGTACATGGTACCTTGGATCTTGTTGAGTATCTTGGAGGTGACTGACCAGCTCATCTGAAATTCAGAACAGAAAAAAAGTAGCATCTTTATTGATTAACACAGCAATGAATTTGAGAGCTCACTGGTATGTATGAATGGTTTAGCGTGTTGTGAAACAAGAAAACTGAGTGACTTAAGGAAAATATCTATTTGTATACTTCTTTCAATGATTCATATAAGGGTCATACTGGAATGTAAGCAAATAAATACTTTGTGGATGTGCAGACTGGTTTAGTATGAAAATATTGGAAAATGATTTATTTGAAGGATGATGACTCCTGTACAACATACACAGTTGTCCTCCCTCCTCCTGTCCCTGTTAATATTTGATATTCCAAGAAATACAGCCAGTTCGGAACAACTATTGCTGTAATTGAAAGATACTGCTAGATTTGGAAGTCTTTTTCCTAACAGATAAGCAACTACTAAAACCAGAGCTGGATCACATCAAAATGTGGCACTGAATTTGGTGCTTTGTCCTGATTTAGCATAATAGAAAACAATTTGATGCATTACATTTCATTCTATTGTGACATAATGATGACATGGCATTAAGATTAACGCTTGTGCTAAGAATTAGACAAAAATACTCATTATCTTCTGGTGTCAATGTGTGTCAGTGTTTGAGTGTGTGTATGTGTTTGTGTATGTGTTTTAAACTGTAAAAGATTTATTTTCATTCTTAGTATGGTATGATTATGTGAAATCAATTTGGATCAAGTACTAATGAATAATTATGTAGGAGAACAGACTCCTTTCTTCACTGAAAAGCAGAGGAAATCACACAATTAAAGTCTATAGAGTGAAGATGGGTAAAATTAATACCATTTATCATTTTGCCAGTAATCATTACTACCCTATGCCATTTTCAAGGCTCACAATAATTTTTAATGAAAAAAATGGGGTGTTGTGTTTTCTGCTCTTTTCTTTTTTGTAATCTTCGTTATCCTGAGAGACAACCTGTGTTATAAATCAGATTTCCCTCACAATTCTTCCTCTGTTATTCAGACACAAACACACATCTAGAAATAATAAATAAAAAATTAACAAAGTAGCACTGCAATGAGAAAGGGAGCAAAGTTATAACTATCAGGACTGGATGAACTACATATAATCCATTCAGGTAACGTGTGTAAATGACTTGAGAGAGAGAAGACTGATAGTCAGAGTCATTGCTTTCAATTAATATGGAAAAGAATGCATGAACCGATTATCCACTTTTGCCATAAAATTGGAAATAAGAGGAAGGTTTCAGAAAATAATAGAATCAAATTCAAGACCTCTATTTACAGCTGGCAGGTATGGGTCTAGGGGATTGCTGAGTGGTGACAAGGCAAAGAGAAAAAGCAAAGTTTCAGTTAAAACTGGAACAACTAAATAGCAAAAATAAGGGGACAGATTGGATCTTGGGGCTTTGGGACTCATTCATCAATTCCCTTGCTGACACAAGAAGAGAATCTATTTTATTTTAGAGGATCGTATACATATATAATATGAAAACAGACAATGGCTGGTATGCCTCTGTAGCCCGTTACTGAGGAAATAATGAAAAAGAAAATTGAGTCTAGTCACTGGCTTCTTGCATAGGAAACAAATGGACGAGCTAAGAGAGTATGTGGTTCATGTTGATTTCTAAATGAGCTGATTAGAAAGTGCACACTCTCCAGTGAGATATGAAAGCTGATGTATCTGGAAAAGGGATCCTCTGTCCCTCTAAAGTAGTTATCATCTCAGCAAACACACTTCTCTCCACAGACAGCTTCCTACTTGTTCCTTCTTCTTAGCAGGGCTTCCTGCAGATATGTGAAGAATTATATCTTACTATTTATTGAAGCTAAAGGAATTAGGATGAAAGCCTTATCATATTTAAGGAGCTAAGGTCTGACAAAAACATGGCGTTTGCGTGATAAAGTGAATTGTGGAAGTTAGTAACATTCAATCTGAGTGAAAAATCAGGCTGAGAAGCTGGTCGCTATTCTTTTTAGTTCATGAAATGGAAACTAGAGCAAAACCTGCAGTCTAAACTCTGCCTTTGGACTTTGTTTAGCCATTATCATCTTTCCCTCTTTTTCTCTCCTTTCCTTTACCTTTTCTTTACCACTGGAAATTAATGCCACCACAAATCTGCCAGCATAATGGTCCATTTACTTGTTTCCTAAGTAGGTTTTGTCAATACGATCCAGATTAGACAGCAGTTTATAACAGCATTTGAGCTATCTCTGGTCTTTGTTGTGGAGAGGGGTCAGGGAGCAGCTGTACAGGCAGATCCTACAGGGGATAATAACAAACATCTCAAAGGCAGATGGGAGGAAGTAGTATGCAGACAGAGGCATTAATCTTTTTATCCAGCTCAGTTGCAGCCACAGCAAGAAGCAAAACTTGATTTCTCAGCTTTCAGGAGCAAGCCATGAGGTCCGGAAGAATGTGAAAGAAAATCAGAAAGGTCAGGGGATACTGGGAATTGATTCACTTTCCTACAAGTGTTTAATGCTGTTTAACCTGACCTGGAGTTTCCAGTCTCACTTCAAAATGCTCCTCCAAGATGACATGGCCTCCTATGGGCCCTGCCTCTTACCTGCCAGCAGTGTGCATCCTCTGTTAACTTACGGTGTCTGAGACATCATCTTGCTTAGACAATTTGCCTTAAAATCTAGTCACCTGACTCCCAGCAGATATATGCTTTTAATCTTGAATTTAATTCATTATAATTCCCCTTCTATGGCCCCCAAACATATGTATCTTCATATGGAAATCAATTTATCCTGAGTGTGTGATTCAGTTGTCTAAGCATAGATGCTCAATGTCTTTAGAAGTACTCTCAGAATCCAGTAGGCTGCTGCCAGGATTTTTGAAAGTCCTTTTGAAAAGCACTCAGAATCTAGACATTGCACCCTTACTGCACCAGTTTCTCATCAACTGTGTTTAGCAAAATAAATCACCTCTTAACTTTCTGGATCACTGGTAGACGGGAGGAAAGCACCGAGCTGATCGTCTTTGTCTTGAGCGAAGTACAGCTGTGTGTGCATTTCTTGGCATCTAAGGTGTTTTGAAGGTCAAAAATGAAGGTCTTCAGGAAGCTTAAGAATCTCTGAGGTTACACGTAGATGAATGGATGAGGAGATCTCTTGAATCACAGACCTAGAAAACAAGCACAAGAAGTCTGATCAAGGTACTCAAGTTTTAATCTTCTATTTAGGACTATGTACAAAATAGTTCAGGTGTATTTGTACACCATAATTGGCGTTCATTGCATGTAGGGTGCCTATTTTTTTCTGATGCTGTGTTTGAACTAATAGCTTTTTTGTCAAAGCATTAAAAGCATCCGAATTGTGTTCTTGCTTGTAAGATGAATGTTATTTTTAGCTACATGCCAGTCAAGTGTTGTCTCTTTTCATTATCTATGTTTATTGAGGAATGGGTAGAAGGCAATGCACTTTATGTCATAGCTTATATGTTAAGCACAATATGTGTGTAAGAACTCATTCTAGGAATGTTATTTATCATGTACAAATTTATACGTATCAAACAATAGGACTGGTAAATGAAAGAATAATTATGAAGTTTACATAAAGACACATCTTATTTGATGCAGATCACAAAAAAAAAAAGAAGAAAATATGGTAATAAAAATTTGTGATAAACTACAGGTCCCATCTAACCAAAAAGATAAGGAAATCTTTTAAGACTATCAACTACCAGAAAAACATGCTGAAAGAAATCTGCTATCAGTCATGGCCAGTGGCACATAATGGATGGGACTGCTCTCTTTATTTCACAGAAAGTCTCTGAGGAGTGCTACATTGAACTGTTCTCTTTCCCTGGACATCTCAATTCTATTTGTGAGCTATTTGCTCAAATATGGCTGCATAACAAATCTGTCTGGACCTCAACACAAGTTAAATAGAGAAATTTACAGTTGGTATTATTCTGCGACTGGTCTGTCTCATGCTACTGAATATCATGAATTTTGATTACTATGTCATCAAATATTTATTCTCTTGACTATAATTTGATGAGTGTATATCGAAACTTAGCTGCTTGGGGAAAAATGTTGTTAGTTTATTGTTATTTATTAGTGAAAATACTTGAGGAAAATCAAGGATATTTTCAAAAGTTAACTGAATTAAATACTTCAATTAGTCTATAGTGACTATAGTCTATAGTCTGTAGTTCCATTCTGTTTGGAATATGAGAAAATGTAGGTACTGTATGATTTTTAAAGACTTGTAAAGAAAACAGGGTCTGTCTGTTTCTGAGAATTTCAGCCTTGGAACTGCATGGTATGCAACTGGAATTGCATTTCCCCCTCCCTTAAGGATAACTAGATTACTCTTTTGCATAGATATTCTCTGCTCACAGCATTTTGTTATAGCTACCTAGAAAATATCACTGATGTATGCAGTTGTTTGCGGTATTCTTACCTTAGCTGTTGCAAAGTCACAGACAAGAAGGGAAAAGTTCACAGCATAGGTCTTTCTTCTTTCCTTGATGGAGCACGGTGTGTGATAACTTCCCTATAAGAGAAGAAATGGGAAGTAAGCTTCTGGTAGTCTCTCCCTGGTCAAATCAAAGGTCCATCTAACCACAGAATGGCCAGTAACAAATGTCTAGGAAACAGCAACAAGACAGGGCAAGTAAGCGCATGAAATGACTGTGAATGCCTTCCTACTTTCCAAAGGACTTCCTGAGTCCTGACCATATGACCAATTCAGGCATTCCAATTGGCGTTTCAGGCAATTTCAAAAGGTAGATTCCCTCATTCATGGCATATTGCTTTTTATCACCACTGCCTCAAATAAATTTTTAAACTCTTAGTAAGAAAAATAAAAATAAAAAAATTAAAAAGCAGTAATTTTTATATAATATGTATCTTTGTGTCTGTTCAAAACACTAAGTACTGATATTTTGTAGGCATGCTTTAGGTAGGAAGGTAATTTTTTATCCCCATTACAGAAATAAAACTGATTTCATTGATTATTATTTAACACTGTTAAATCTTCTGTGCAGGATGTCTTTTTAGTATATGTCTGAACAGAAGCGTCCAGTACAAATAGTAAAAAATAAAAAATAAGTCCCTCTAAGACCTCAAAGTAGGACTCAACATAGCCATGTAAGCGATCACAGTTTAGATTATTTCAGTACAAGTGTACACTGTTCTGTAGGAGCATAAAATTGGGAAGATATTTTAGATGCAACAATCTTTTATAGATATTCCTTTGTCTGATAAATGGACAAAACTCCATCCTAAAACCATTCAGATTTTACAGTTAGGTTGGATGTACTTTCACAAAGTGTTCCATATGCTCATCTCTCTGAGTTGCCTTGTTATATGAATATTTAGTCTCATGTTAGCATTTTCCATTAGCAGCAACCATAATGCCTTTCACACTTGTTTTGATAGACTAAAGAAGCCAAGCTTTTTATAGCTAACAGATTTATTGCCCATTCATTTCAGATATCCTTCACCCTCAGTAAGAGTGATCAGAATTGTATATATCTCCCAAATAAGCATATGATAATACCTTGTATTAGTTACATTAATATAACCTCAGATTTCCTGAAAATACATTGATCTCCATCAATATATTACATAATTTGCAATTACATATTCTGCTAATTTTTGATTTATTTTAAAATATTTATTATAATACGGCTAATAATTATTTCCATTATCTCTATCCCTAATGTCAATCATGTCTCACTACGTAAAAGCTGGATTTTCCCTTATTCTGATAACTCCTTTTGACTTTTTATATTGCCAGTAAATTTCAAGAGCATACTGAGCATACCCAAGTTTTGGTGCTGAGATAATTAATGGAGACATTAAAAAGTTCTCTCTTGATACTTGGATAGGACTTTTCTTAGAAGCTTGACAGATTTCAATGTATTCTACATGCACCATTTATTGTATCTAAAGAGAGAATGAAAAATAGTTCAATTGGCTGGGACTGAGAGAAATATGTCTATATTTTTTCTTATTGCATACAGTGCTTATTTGAAAAATTTCATTTTAAGCATGCAGTGTGGCGATGGACAGTACAATATGTATCCCTTACCTTAACCCACAGAATTTCATGCATTACTATAGGAACTGAGTTCAGGATGTTGGTGATTGGACTAGGCTTGCCCTACTGGGAAGGGAACAGGTTTTCAAAAGGGGAGAAGCTGTTTTGTGTGAAGGACTGATGTAGAAAGCATTCAGAAAGCATTCAGTTAAGATAGCTTCTGCCAGATGCAATTTGGCAAAGTGTCAGGTTTTGACTTAACTGGATTTTTCCTCTTCATATGTGTCTGTACCTCTCAGAATAAATGGAAATTGTTCATTAGATCTTCAAAAGGACTCTTTTTGCTGAGCTAGTTTTAAATTTCACAATACCAGACAGTGGGGATATTTTTGAGAGGAGATAAGTGAAGAATTTGACCTACAGTTCCCATAAGCACTAGTACTGCATCAAATATTCTATCCATTTTTGGTTTGGTGTTTCTCCATTAAAACAGTATGCGTGAAATCCAAACCAATTGGAATCAACTCGGTTCTGAGATACTCTGATTTTTCTCCCATTGTATTTGAAAGAGCTTTTATCTCAATTGTGGCTGGCAGTCCAAATCTCTACTTTGCTCTAATGCTTTCTCCCTGGGGATCTATTCTGGCTCGTCACCTTACACAGTTGCCTATTTTTGACAGAATTATATCTGGTGTCGGGGAGGAGGGTAAATCTACATATTAGAAGAGAATTGAAGTCAGTTATCCTGTACTATACTTAATGGAAACACAAACATGGATATTAATGAGGGAAGTTTTTATATTCTGAAATAAATAAATCAGATTTTTCTATGTAGAATTTCTTTTCATTTCTGACCATATTTTATTATTAAGATGGTTAATTTTCTGCTTCTCAATGATAGCCATGGCTAGCAGCAAACTTTCTTTTCATTTTAGATGCAACTAAGGATTTTTTTAGCTTCCAGCGTTAAGGCGTTCCAGTATGCAACTGCTTAATTTATTGCAGGATCAGCTGCAGTCTCCATTCAGCATTACCCAGGAGTTTTTCTTGGGTGGGGATGGCTGCCAGCAGCATTGCATCAGGTTGCAGTCTGATACTCAGAATCCAGTGTCAAGAGAAAGAGATGATTTTTCATATAAATCTCCTCTTCCATTTAGACATGCATCCATTCAGGCATGTGCATAAGTGGGCCTACTGGATGACTGTCCTTTTCTCCTGAAACTTTGTGCCTGAAAATATCCTCACTTGCATCCATGTCGTAGCACTTTTATTCCACTGATTATTCCATCTTTTTTCCATCTACACTATTGAAAACAGAAGAGACTCAGTCTCTCAGTGCTGTTCACTCTAGGAACAGAATGAATTACGTTCATTTGGTATTTTTGTGCAGCATCCTGTCAGGAATGAGAAGTTTTTTTCTTGAAAGTGAGTAAAATAGGTTAGGAGAACCACATTTTTAGTTTTGGCTCAAGACAAAATATAGCTTTAATTATTTCCTGAAAACCAAGTCTAATTCTATAAGCCCTTTATCCTCCAAACAGTGTGCATGCTAGCAGTTGTTGCCATTGCCTATATTGTCTCAGCTGCCAGAACAATAAGCTAAGAAGGGCTAAGATGTGCAGTGTTTTAAGCAATTAATACATTTTAAAATAACTGTGATTAGGATTAGAAGTGGATTTTCCTACCAAAGAAAATTTACAAGCTTAGTACTATGTCAAGGAGTCACATGGCTGAAATATGTGGTAGTCAGTACACAAAAGCCAACTAGAAATTAAGTAAACCTTTTACATGTGTTAAAGGCTAGTGGAAATACTCTCCTCCTTACAACTGGAACTGTATTTCTAAAGGGAATATAAGTTCACTGTTATAATTGGAAAGAGATTCTGGTATATCTGTTTCAGTTAGTTACACATTGCTTTCCAGATAGTCAAGTCAAATGAACTAGCCTTATGTAGCTTTGAACAACTACACGGCAGACACTAAATCTGAATTAGTCATCAAATTCTCATCTGCAGGCAATGGAGAGAAGTAGGTATGTTTAGGGCACAGTTCATCTGGCCTATTTTAGGTGTATAGCATAAGATAAAATGAATTGTGTTCCTTAAATATCCCTACATCTCCTCACTGACTTTAAAGTGAGATGAATGTCACTCATCATGCCTGCTTATTCTAAGTCCTTTACAGCCTTCTGGGTTCACACACACTTTAAACCCCTTTACTCTGCCACTGCATTATAAAAATGATAGTCAAAACCAGCAACTCAATGAAATAATTCATAAATACTGATAAAATAAGCTATCAGTAATAGAGAATAAAAGAAAATAAATGGGTTCTATATTGTCACAACCTCCTTTTAGCTTCTTCTCTATTTCTTATGGCCATTTCAAATAGTAAAAGAACACCTAGCAATTCTGTCACACATAACAACTTGCTTCTCAGAACAAAAATATTTACCCAGGGATACTTCAGCTTTATGTCTGCTACCATGTATTATAGAGCAGGTTCAAGATACTGGACATAAACAGTATTTTGAGAAGCAAAAATGCAGATCACACTGTATATCAAACAGCTATTGCCAATCTCTTGAATGAGCTGCAGGAATGCTGTTCTTGGAAAAGAAACAATTTCTGTCCTATTGTCCAGAGTAAATAATATAATGCTTATTCACAGGTAGAAACAGATTGGTTTTACTCAGTACAAAAGGAGATATGACCCAGAACAATGTCATGGTTTGCCCATAATAAGAATATCCAGGCTATGAAGCCTTCTAGGCTTTACATGTACATAAGTGTAGTTTTTCAGGTACAGCACTGATATAAAGGCAGAAGATTGAAGATTGATTCACTAATACTATAGATCAAGATTGTTGGAGGTGACAATGATTGCATTAGACATCAAAGCCAGTTGCCTGTCTTCAGCCCAAAAGCATTCAAGTGCTTTTTTTGATAATTGCTCTGCACTAAATTTACCTTTGGGAAGAGTGTGTATGTAATTATGGCTGACTTCTGTGTCCAAGGCAGAAGTAGTCCATCTGTGGCTATGGAATAATTCATATGGCTTTTAAGAAGCTGAATTAGGGATAATATGCTGGAATTGTATCATGCGACTGCAGCAGGCTATACTGGCATGCAAACTGCTGCATACACCATAGTCCTAACTGCAGGAGGAAGAGAGCCAGCAAAGCAGCTCCAGAAGTCACTGGTAGCTAACAAGTTTTCCTAGGACCATCTGCATACTCAGCCCAGTGCATGCTGCCCTGTGATGCGGGTACATCTTTATACAGGTACTCTTTCTTAAGCATACGAGTTGAGAATGTAAAGATATATATTACTTATCTCTTTAATCTTTAGATACCATTGTGTATTTGATGCACAGCGTTGTTGAAAAGAAAGTTATGAGGAAAAAATACTTTTTGGATCTACACTGTTGCACACATCTTCCACTCCCAACAGGTCACTGACACTTCAGTAAATTCAAGCCATAGGATTCTAGTTGTCCAAGAATATGAAGATTATTATCTTATATATAGATTCTTTGAACTTCCCAAATATTTGCTGGTACAACTCACATTCTAATTAATATACATCTGTTTCATTTACATTTCCCATATTTCTCTAGAGTGGTGTTCAGATAGGAAGAGAGAAAGAGAGAAAGAGAGAAAGAGAGAGAGAGAGAGAGAGAAAGAGAGAGAGAGAAAGAGAGAAAGAAAGAGAGAAAGAAAGGAAGAAAGAAAGGAAGAAAGAAAGGAAGAAAG